>VYZX01021611.1:61447-91573 GCA_013401335.1 Brachypteracias leptosomus
CATGTCCCATTTCTCTGTCCCCCAACTGGCTGAAGGACACAGTTGTTACCAACCTGCCCCATCCCACATCCCAGTTCCCTGCCCCCACAGTTGGCTAGGGGACACTGGGTACCAAACTATCCCATCCCACATCCCCGTGCCCCATTCCCCCAGCTGGCCAAGGGACACTCTGTGTACCAAATTGTCCTGGCCAGCCTGCCAAGCCTCCACCTCCCTTCCTCCATAAAGGCCCCATTGTTCTGCCCTGACAAAGCCTGAATAGTGCAGCCCGCTCCACCTTCCCTGCCTAATCCTCCTGCTTTCCTATCAGTTTTCCTTCTCGGTTGGCTGCTGTGTCCAAGGGACACGCTCCACCCCCCCCCTCCTCCCCATCCTCCTCCCCATCCTCATCCCCCAGGAAGCAGGAAGAGGGAAAATCACAGCAAAGCACCTCTGAAACCTCCACCATGGAGCACATGGCCTTGGCTCCGTGTCCTCCTGCTTGTCCTCCTTCCCTAGGAGCTCTGCTGGGATGGACACCCCACCACTGGGTACATGCCACACCTGGGCTGTGTCCCTGTCTGCATTCATTGCTCCAGGAGGAGTGATGATGGTGAGGAGGATGAAAAGCACCAGAGGCTTGTGCTGGGTCACATTTGTGGACCACATCACTGCCCCAGGGCTCCTCTCTGTGAGCACAGCTTGGAGACCCCATCACCTACTTGGAAATCCCTTCTTGACAGCAAAACAATCAATAAATCAATCTGGGCACTGCTATTGCTCATCTACCACAAGCTGTTCCACCTGTCCCAAACCCAGCCCCACCACAGCTCCTCACCTCAGGGTGTTCCCAATTTTAATATACAGGATTCTCTCCACCCAAAAAAGCAGGTGAAGGTGTGGAATCAAAGGCCAAGCACCTGGCAGGCTGCTCCAGCAAGGAAAGAAATCAAAATTACTCTGGGAGGCTGCAGTGAGGTGGGCAAAGCCCCAAGAGAAACCTCAGTGGAGATGTAACGTGGTGCTCTGGGATTTGCACAGGGTGCCAGGGAGGTTTTGCAGTCTCCATCCTTGGAGGTTTTCATGCCCTGAGTGGACCAAGCAGAGCCTGCCTTGAGCAGCAAGGTGGCCTGGAGACCCCCTGAGGTCTTTTCCACCATGAATTATCCTGCCTTGGAGCATGGAGTTGTTGGCAAGCCACCCTGGGGCTGTCCACCAGTGTTGCCCTAGTCTTGGCACTTGGCCTGAGGGTCTGGGATGCTCCATGCCACAGGCTGGACCACTTGAAGTCATCCCAGCCCTGCGTGCCTCAGTTTCCCCACGTTCAGGGGCTGCCTCCTTGGCAGGGTGGCTGGAGATGAGCTGCTCCAGTTGAACCTGTGGTGCTGCTTGATGGGAATTACTGCAGTGAGGAGCACGGAGGAGCTCCTGGCCCATTGCAGCGTGTGGCCGTGGTGCTGCTGTCCCCTAAAATCCCCCAGTGGGGAGCTACATCCCTTGCCTGGCACCCCAGCACCTTCCTGAGCATCCTCAGCTGGCCCAGATCCCCAGATCTCAGGGTTCCCAATGTCATCCCCCTCCTCCTTGNACCCCATCACCTACTTGGAAATCCCTTCTTGACAGCAAAACAATCAATAAATCAATCTGGGCACTGCTATTGCTCATCTACCACAAGCTGTTCCACCTGTCCCAAACCCAGCCCCACCACAGCTCCTCACCTCAGGGTGTTCCCAATTTTAATATACAGGATTCTCTCCACCCAAAAAAGCAGGTGAAGGTGTGGAATCAAAGGCCAAGCACCTGGCAGGCTGCTCCAGCAAGGAAAGAAATCAAAATTACTCTGGGAGGCTGCAGTGAGGTGGGCAAAGCCCCAAGAGAAACCTCAGTGGAGATGTAACGTGGTGCTCTGGGATTTGCACAGGGTGCCAGGGAGGTTTTGCAGTCTCCATCCTTGGAGGTTTTCATGCCCTGAGTGGACCAAGCAGAGCCTGCCTTGAGCAGCAAGGTGGCCTGGAGACCCCCTGAGGTCTTTTCCACCATGAATTATCCTGCCTTGGAGCATGGAGTTGTTGGCAAGCCACCCTGGGGCTGTCCACCAGTGTTGCCCTAGTCTTGGCACTTGGCCTGAGGGTCTGGGATGCTCCATGCCACAGGCTGGACCACTTGAAGTCATCCCAGCCCTGCGTGCCTCAGTTTCCCCACGTTCAGGGGCTGCCTCCTTGGCAGGGTGGCTGGAGATGAGCTGCTCCAGTTGAACCTGTGGTGCTGCTTGATGGGAATTACTGCAGTGAGGAGCACGGAGGAGCTCCTGGCCCATTGCAGCGTGTGGCCGTGGTGCTGCTGTCCCCTAAAGTCCCCCAGTGGGGAGCTACATCCCTTGCCTGGCACCCCAGCACCTTCCTGAGCATCCTCAGCTGGCCCAGATCCCCAGATCTCAGGGTTCCCAATGTCATCCCCCTCCTCCTTGGCCACGAACAGTTCATGGTGGGAGCAGAAGGACCCCCCCTTGTCACCAGATCCCCAGCACTATTTAGACCTGATCCTGCCCTTCCTGAGCCATGACCCCCAGAGAGGTGCCAAGCAGCCAGCCCATGTCCCCTGCCTGGCTCTGCCATCCCCAAACTTTCCTCAAACCTCCATCCCAGCAGGAAGGACACGGAGGGGACGTGCCACCACCACCCACACCATGGACCTGGCTGTGATTTATCATTAACCCAGCCTGAGGAATTTCAAGGGCACCAAGCCAGCCTGGGAAGTGCTTGTTTCTCCCCAGACACCACTCAGAGCAAGCTCCCACCGTGGCTTGTCCCCACCACCAGCATAACATTGCAAACCACAGTGGTGCCCCAAAACCTCTTGGGGTACAAGATCCTAGTGGATCCCAGCTTAGAAGGGGGGCAAACAGCAGCTCTCCCCACCCTGAGCAACCTTCTGAGCACCCCATCTCTGCTCCAACCCCCCCAGTGCAAAGCAGCCCAGTGGGTGCATCCCCCCCACCACCCCAAAAAGCACCTAGGGCGGGTCCCCACATGAATCCACCAAAAAACCCTCCACCTTCCCCTGCCTGGCCCCTTCCCTGCCTCAAACAAAGACACCCAAAAAGAGGGAGAAGGAGAGGGAAGAAAAGATCCCCCCCACTCCAAGAGCCAGGAGATTTACCTGGGTACCCCAGGGGTGCATCCTCCAGCTCCTCGTCCTCTGCGGAGCTCAAAGTTCATCGTCTCCCTGCTTGGTCCCCCAGGAAAAAACCCCAAAACAACCAACACCTGCAGAGAAGAACCTGCTGCAGGGCTGGGGCCAAGCTGCACTTTGCTCGGTGTGATTGGCCACCGCTGCCCGCGCCCACAGCATCTTAACTCTTTGTGCCCATCGGGGCAGAGAAGAACCCCCAGAGAAGGTCTCCAAGGGGGGATTTGGGGTCCAATGGTTTTGCTCCAATAGGGATTTGGGGGTCCCACAGCTTGGTCTTGCTCAAATGGGAATTTGGGGGTCTAATGGGTTTATTTTGCAAAAATCGGGATTTGGGGGTTGGGTGGGTTGGTTTGGCTTAAATGGGGATTTGGGGGTCTGGAGACTTGGTTTGGCACAAATAGGGATTTGGGGTCTAGCTGGGTTTTTGTCAAATGGGGATTTGGGGGTTTGATGGCTTGGTTTTGCTCAAGTGAGGAATTTGGGGTGTTAAAGCTTGGTGTGCTCAGGTGGGGAATTTGGGGGTTCAATGGCTTGGGTTTGCCCAAATGGATTTGGAGGGCTGATGGCTTGGTGGCAACTAAAGGATTTTGGAGTCTGATGAGTTGGTTTTGTTCAAATAGGGATTTTGGGGTTGATAACTGGGTTTTGCACAAATAGGGATTTGGGGTTGATAACTGGGTTTTGTACAAATAGGGATTTGGGGTCTGACAATTGGGTTTATTTCAAATAGGGAATTTTGAGGGGTGATGGCTTCGTTTTACTCAAACAGGGTTTTGGGGGGTCTGAAGGGTTATTTTTCTTAAAATGAGAATTTTAGGGACAGACAGCTTGTTTTTGCATAAATGGGGATTTTGGGGTCTGGGGCTGTTTTTTTGCAGATTTGGGGGTCTGACAGCTGCATTTTGCTCACATAAAGGATTTTAGGGGTCTGACAGCTGCATTTTGCTCAGATAAAGGATTTGGGGGGTCTGAGAGCTGCATTTTGCTCATTGGGATTTGGGATCTGACTGTTATTTTCTTTAAACAGGGATTTTGGGGTCTGAAAGGTTGTTTTTGCTCAAAGGGGGATTTTGGGGTCTGAAAGGTTGTTTTTGCACAGATCAGGATTTGGGGTGCAATGGCTTGGTTTTGCTCCTGTAGGAATATGGGGGTTCAATGGCTTGTTTCTGCTCAAACAGGAATTTGGGGCACTGGTAGCTTGGTTTTGCTCAAATGGGGATTTTTGGGGTCTGACAGCTGGGTTTTTTTTCAAACAGGAATTGTTTTTGTTCAAATTGGGAGTCTGGGGTCTGACATTTGGGGTTTTTTTCAAATGGAGGCTTTGGGATCCAATTCACTTGGTTATTTTGGGGTCTTCCTAGCACAGAAACCCTCTCCTCAGCTTTCCCATCCTAGTGGGGATGGTTCCCAGCTACGTGGCCAAACCAAGAGCCCGTTCACCCTGGAGAGAGGGGCAGAGAGAACAAGCCCAGCCCATTAACAACCTCAGCTTTTCTTTTTGGGGTGGTTTGGGTTAATTGATGTCCTAAATCTCACCAAAGCACAAAAGAGAAGTAGGCAGATGCCTGGAAAGGCCAACACTGATCCACCTCAACCCCAAACTCCTTGATCAAGCTGTGCACATATGAAACAACAAGAAGTTACAGAGGGATTTAGAACTGCAGAATCATAGAATTGTTTAGGTTGGAAGAGGCTTTTAAGATCATTGAGTCCAACCATTCCCCCAGCACTGCCAGGGCACCACTAACCCATGTCCCTCAGCACCACATCTCCACGGCTTTGAAACCCCTCCAGGGATGGGGACTCCACCACTGCCCTGAGCAGCCTGGGCCAAGCCTGGACAACCCTTTCCATGAAGGAATTGTTCCTAATATGGGAACAGCCCTTCACAACCCTTGCAGAGAATAATTTTTGCCTAATGTCCAACCTAAACCTTCCCTGGTGCAACTTGAGGCTGTTTCCTCTTGTCCTATCACTTGTTCCTTGGGAGAAGAGCCCGACCCCACCTCACTCCAGCCTCTTTCAGGGTGTTGTAGAGGGTGATTTGATCCTGCTGTAGCCCATCAACACATTTCCACACGGACAAAATGGACAGAGACAGTCATTCTCCCCCTGGTTATTGGAGATGACAAAGTGAGTGTTAAATGGTCCATCTGTCCTCCTCTAACTTTGGCAATTTCTGGCCCGTTTCAGCCCGTTTGGACAAATGGGATGATGCTCAACCTGGCTCCTGCCCTCCCTCTATCATCCCTTCATTGCCCTCTGAACTTCCCCCCTTTACCATCCCTTCATTGCCCTTCATCCCCCATCTTCCATAGCCAAGCCCTGGTGCTACAGGCTGGCCCAGATCTCCTCATCCCTCCTTGGCTGCCAGTGCTGGGGCAGGAGAACAATCAGCCCTCCCTTTGGGGACCCTCCTCTGCACTTAGATTGGATTATTTGCAGTTGTGAAGGGACTGCAGCGAGGGAAATAAAGCTCCCCAAAGCTGCTGCTAATTTAGGCTCATTTGCTCCAGTGAATTGACTGTTGGTGGGATGTCTACGTGTCAAAGGAGCCTCTGGTCGTGGCCTCCCAAACACACCATCATCATCAATGGGTTGGGAGCAGCAGGAAGGGGAAAATAGCAATAATATTAACAAGAATCAAATCTGCATTTAAACTGCAGCAAAAGGCACCACCGGGGTGCTTGGGGAAGGTGGAAATTATCCCCAAATGGGTTCCTGCAGAGATTCAAGCTCTTAATTCTGCCCTTTGGCTTCAGAAGCGAAGGAAAAGCTTCCAAGAAACAGGCTGGTTTATATGAGGTTAGAAGAGGTTTGCAGGCAGGGGTAAAGCAAGGCTTGTCCATCCCAGAGATCGCTCTTGCAATAAGCAGAGGTGACCCAGGAGCTTCACCAGGACGTGGACCCTTCCCACCAGTGGGATTCGGTGGAGCTTGCATGATGTGGAGCTGCCCCGTGCCCAGGCTCAGCAGATCTTGCAGGAGACAGATTCCTGACACTACAGCTGGTTAAGGCTGAGCTCGTTGTCCCCTTGGGAGCTCTGTTATGTCTTAGTGCTTCCCACACATGAATAAATCATGCTGGAAGAGGCTTTGGAGAACGCTGGGACCTCCAGCATAACCCCTGCTCCTGATGCTCTCGGGCAAGTCATAAACTTTTGAACCCTGAACTCCCGTTTTGAAGCCAGGTCTCTGGTTGCTGAGACATGAACCTCTCCACTCGCCAAGTTCTCCTCCAACAAAGCCCCTTCACCACCTCTGAGAGCCAACAGAGACCCCCCTAGTTTGCAGCCAGGACCCCATTGTGCTCCTGCCCACCCAGCTCCATCCAGGCCATTGTGGCTCCTTGTCCCCATGGGACGGAACCACCAAGACTTGGTCTCATCTCTGGGGGGTTTTATCCATCTCTGTGCTGCCCTTTTTGGGCAGCCATGACCCAATCACCAGACCCAAATCACCTATGGAGTCTCCAGGTGGTGGTCCCCACCCCCCACCATGACAAACTCTGGAGAACCACAAGCCTAACGATGGGTTCTTCAATCCATTTAAATCAGACAAGATCATCATTAGCAACACAACTTGCAAGAGATTTTCTTTCCAAGATCTGTTTGGATTGTCTTGTGGGGACCCTGGGGAGCTAATGGGGAGCAGGAGACTGAACTCAAAGGCAAGTGCTCTACAGATCCCATCAAACAGGGTGTTTTTGGAGGTGGTTTTTTTCAGTTCATTATTTTCTTTCCCTTGAATAAAATAAGATTCAGTTTCCAGAAATAAAAATACTGGGGTTTTTTAATAGTTTTTTGGTTGTTTGTTTCTGTTTTGTGGGTTTTTTGTTGTTTCCCCAGAGCCTTCTTCCTCTTGAGGGAAGGAAAAAACAAACTCTACCACAACCCAAACTCTTTGTTGCCCAGATCCTTTTATTTTCTTTTTTTTTTCCTTTTTCTCTCAGGAGTTGGATGCTCTGAGCAGCTCCCCTGGCAGGGTGATTCCACTTCTCTTGGAGCCATTTCATTTCAAGCTCTTTGAGGTCCCTGGCCTGCAGCTGCAGAATTGGAGAAGTGTTTTCTGCACTGGTCAGAGAAGGAGCAAAATGTGGTGAGGTCTGAAGGAGCATCACTGGCCTGGGACTTTCCCTGGGTCATGGTGGGTCATGCCTGGGCATGCAAGGAGGTGGAGGTAGAGGTGGAAATGGGAGCAGAGATGCTGGCTCCCTGCACTGGGATTTTCCCTTAAAAGCTCCAAGGATCGACTTCTCAGTGCAGAACATCCTGATATGAACAAGAACCTTCCTCCCCTCTCCACCCAAACTCCTTTATTGGGAGGGAAGATCATTTTGGAAGCCTTGAGGAGCAGAAAAAACTCCTCAATGAGGATTCTCTGGTTATTGCACATGCTTTGAGGTCATGAGTGAGGTGGAGACATCTCCATCCCAGGGTGTCTTCATGTGTTGGCTGGGCAATGCCAAGGCCAGCCTGGTCTGGTGATGATGGTAGAATCATAGAATGTTTTAGGCTGGAAGGGACCTCTAGAGCTCACCTGGTCCACCCTCCTTACACAAGCAGGGACATCTCTACCTAGGGCAGGTTGCTCAGAGCCCCAGCAAGCCTGACCTTGAAGGACTCCAGGGATGGGGCCTCCACCACCTCTCTGGGCAGCCCATTCCACTGATCCATCACCTTGTTCTGCGTGGACTGTGAAGCTGGGCTGGAGACCTCCAGAGCTTTCCCACCAGCATCACAACAACTTAAGCCCATCTCAGACCAAGCTGTGAACTGACTGTAAGTGCTTGACACCCAACAGGTTGAACCAGGTTTCCTGTAGTACCTCCAAATCAGGTTTTGTTTGAAGCTCTCCCCCAGTATCTGTGATTAGAGCAGAGATTTCCAGCGTGGTCTTCAGAGGGAGGACCTGAGCCTGCTTTCTGTGACAGTCAATGGGTGTCAAAGGGCTTCCTTGTGTTTCTGGAGAGATGCTCCTTGGTGGGATCATAGGGACCAGAGCCAAATTTCAACCTGACTGGTAAGGAAGCTGCTAAAATCATCACCAGTCTGCCCAACCTGAGCAAGCTCTGTGGCCAAGCTCCCAGGAAAAATGTCCACCCAATATTTATTTATGCAAGAGGAGACTGTTGGCTGCTTACATGATCATAGAACCATAGAATGTTTGAGGCTGGAAGGCACCTCCAGAGCTCACCTGGTCCAACCTCCCTACACAAGCAGGGACATCTCTACCTAGATCAGGCTGCTCAGAGCCTCATCAAGCCTGACCATGATGCAAGAGCCTTCTCTACCTGGAGGTTCACCTGCACCAGTCAGACCCCACCATTGCACTGGTGTGGAAGTTAAAATGCTGGGAGAGGTTCTTCCTCCTTGTTAAATGGAATAATTTGAACCTGTGTGAGGCCCCTTCATGCCCACACAGAGCTGTGGGTGGGAGGGGACCTCCTCCCAGCTGGGCTGCTGCCAGACAATGCAATGGGGGACACTCTCCATCTCCAATCCACGGCAACATCTGCCTGCTCAGCTTGAGGCAACACGGACAAGCCAAAAGACTCTGGTTTCTGTCATCCAGAGAGATGGTTTCCTCTTCTGGCAAGAACATCCCTGCTGGTATAAGCTGTCTCCTCCTGTACTGACACGGGGCAGACAAAGCCCCTGCAGTGCTGGCAAGACACAACCTGGTGCATCGCCCAGGTCTTCCCATACATCAGAGGAGGCTCCTGCATCTCCAGCGGGTGTGCTGGGATGCTCTGGCATGGTGGCTTGGCCATGCTATCTAGGGCAGGTTTGAGCTGCATGGGGGGGAAGATGTGGGGCTCCTTAAAAGCATCATAAAATCACAGAATCATTGTGGCTGGAAGAGATCTTTGAGATCATGGAGTCCAACCGTTAACCCAGCACTGCCAGGGCACCACTAACCCCTGTCCCTCAGCACCACATCTCCACAGCTTGGAAACCCCTCCAGGGATGGGGACTCCACCACTGCCCTGCCCAGCCTGGCACAGCCCTTCACAACCCTTTTGGAGAAAACATTTTTCCTCATGTCCAACCTAAACCTGCCCTGGTGCAACTTGAGGCCGTTTCCTCTTATCCTGTCACTTGTTCCTTGGGAGAAGAGCCCGACCCCACCTGGCTCCAACCTCCTGTCAGGGAGTTGTGCAGAGCCAGAAGGTCTCCCCTGAGCCTCCTTCTCTCCAGGCTCAACACCCCCAGGTCTTGCTTCTTGCTTCTGACAAGACTTGGTGGCTGAGTGGCTTCAATAGAAGCAAGAGAGACCTCAAGCCCTGGGAAGAAGAAGCTCTTGGAGGGGCAGTAGAAGACCAAGCAGGAAACCTGGAGCACCTCTGTGGTGGCTACCAAGCCCCTCTGTGTATAACCCAAGGTCTACCCTCCCTTTCGAGTCCACAAGAACCCAACTGACACAATCCACAGACCACAGGGAGGGATTTGACTGCCTGAAGGTGGGTGTGGGGCTGAAATGCCACCTAAACCCTTGCCCAGCTGATGGCCCCTGGGCTGTGGTGGCAGCTTCCAATTTGCAGTTAATAAACAACCTTAATACCACAAGCACATCCCCCAACTATCACTTTCCCCATGGCCTCCTTGTCCTCAGAGAAGAGCAGGTATTCCCTGCCCTGGAGACAAATTCCTCTGCAAATTCCATGGCACTGGGCCAGGCTGGAAACCAGTTTCTCTAGTAGGTGAACCGTGGTTTTGTCTCAGCTCCAGCTTCCAGCTCTCTCTCTTCCTTCTCTTTAGACCATTCATGGCCAGTTCCCCCTCTCTCATCTCTCTAAACTCTGCCTGGGCTCTGCTTCTCAGCCACCCAAGGATTTGCTTCATCTCCAGGCTCATCTTCTCCCAACTATGCCCTGGCTCAGGTGCTGTGTAGAGAAAATGAGAAGGAAAGGTCCTCACAGCCCAACTTTGCAACCTCAACTGGTGGCAGGATGGCCCAGAGCTTGGAGTCACCCCTCCCTATCATGGGTTAGTCCTAAAACTCCGCAAGAAAGGGCTCAGGTTTGGCCAGGCAGGAGGGATGGAAGAAGGTAGGAGCAGAAGGGTCAACAGCCTTAATATGCTGCAGGTAGAGGGTGATGCCTCCAGGATGTTTATCAACCTTTTCTCCTGAATATTTGCAGTCAAGGCAGGGTTCACTGGTCAGGTCAGGAGGCTGTGTCCCTTTTGAACGGCACTGCTGGTGGAGGAAGACTATGTCCTGGAAGCACCCAAATCTCTGACCTCTGTTGGTTGCCCAGCCACAGGAGAAAGACAATGGGACAGAGAGAATTTGAGGTAACAAACCTGGAAACCTCAGAAAGGATCCACAGGCAAAAATCACTCTGGTTTGGAAGCACTTTTGGCTGGACACCTCTGATCTCACTGGGATTTCACCCTGGCAGAAGTGACTTTGGGGGTGACCTGGGAGATCTTAGGGTATCTTGGAGTGACTGAAGTGTTTATGTCCCACCAAACCTTCATCCCTTTCTTCTGTGCTTCACTCACAGCCTTGGCATCCTCCAGCCCCTCTGTGGGTTGGGGGCAGCGGGGTCTCCGTGCAGGTTCTCCTCCATGGCAGGCTGGATGGAGCAGATGGCTGCCCAGCATCCACTGACGTCCAAGCCACAGTAGATGCCAGGGCTGAGGGGAGAACCTGGCTCCAGCATGACCCCTTTCCAGCCCATCAGGCAGAAAGGTGGAGAGGGGCTTTTTCCCATCCCACTGAAGCCAACACAGCAGATGCAAACCCATTAACTCCTTTTGCTCCTTCATTGACGAGGTGGAGGTGGAAACACAGGACCAGCCTTCCTACAAACCTGCCCTTGACCTCACTCCACCACCTCCTGAACAAGCCATAGAGAGTTTAGGGGTGGAAAATGAAAAGAAGGAGCTGAGGGGAAAGTAGGGGATGGCCCAGAGAGGGGAAATTTCCATAAGTGCATAATAAAAGCTGATTACATAAGGACATCTTGCGTCATCTGCGGCTGGCATCTCCGGAGCAGTCATTACATCTGCACCACACATCTCAAGGAAATATTATCACGTTAGCTTCCAAATCCTATAATTAGCTCCTGCAAGATGTGTGCCAGGGGCTTTATCATTTTGTATACGTTGGCTATAGAGCTAGACACAGAGATATGGGGTTTTTTTTTGGTTTGCTAGCTAGGAAAATATTTGAAGTGTGGCAGCTGAGCCCAGTCCCCATGGAAAGGGTGGCTCTGAAGGGGTGGGTGAGGAGTGAAATGTTTTCCCAGTCTTGGTGCCTGCCGGGCTGGTGGGCAGGGACAGCAAAGCCAGGGCTTGGCTTTCCCTCCTCCTTCAAATGCTCTTTGATTTCTACCCTGAACCTTGGGAAGCCATTTTTCATTTGTTAAATAAACGACCTGATTTGCAGGGAGGTTTTGCTCTCATGTTTCTGGGCTCTCTGCTCTGTCATGTTAAACAAATCAGAGAATTGTAGTAGCATAGAATGGTTTGGGTTGGAAGGGACCTTAAAGATCATCTCGTTCCAACCCCCCTGCCATGGGCAGGGACTTGTCAGGTGGGGGTTCTCTCCTCCCCTCTCCTCGCTGAGCATGGACCACACTCCAGCTCTTCAGAGCATCTTTTTCCCTAGTTCCAGAAGGTTTGCCTGCATTGTTCAGCTTGGCGTGACCACCTTGCACTAAGAAAATATCCAATACACCCTGGATTGGGCCAAGAATTCATCCAGCCCCCATTGAATGAAGAGAAAACCTTGGTGACCCAGCCTCACACCTCCATCCCATGCTTTGTGCTGCCCATCCAACCCAAATCAGCCCATCATAGAATCATCAGGGTTGGAAGGGACCTCAAAGATCATCTAGTTCCAACCCCCCCACCATGGGCAGGGACACCTCCCACTACATCAGTTGCTCACAGCCCCAGCCAGCCTGGCCTTAGAAATGTCCAGGGATGGGGCTTCCAGCACCTCTCTGGGCAACCTGGGCCAGTGTCTCCCCCCCCTCCTGCGCAAGAACTTCTTCCTAACGGCTCATCTCAATCTCCCCACCTCTAGTTTGGACCCATTCCTCCCAGTCCTACCACTACCCAACATCCTAAAAAGTCCCTCCCCAGCTTTCTTGTAGCTCTCTTAAGATCCTGGAAGGCCACAATAAGGTCTCCTCAGAACCTTCTCCAGACTCATCTATGGCTTAAAGCCAGGCAGAGGCTCCTGGTGCTTTGTGCTGGCACTGGGCAAAGACATTTAAAGGGAAGAGGTTGAACCCACACTTGGTCTCCCCTCTCCTGTACTTTTTTCTCAGCCCTTCCTTGAGCTGAGGGCAGCCTCAGACGTGGATGTAAGATGGGAAGCACTTGTGAAACAAGCTCCCGAGGAGCTTGGCACATGTTACAAGCTTGCACTTCACAGATTTGGGGGAGAATCCATCCTGACAAAGCGTCCTGATTAATTTCCCCGGGCTGTGAGCAGTCCCATGCCGTTCATCTCACCTGTGCTGCTGACAGGAGCTGCCCTGGGAGCTGCCTCTACAAATACACGAAGCATTTCCAGCATTTTTTTTTCCCCTCTGTAGGTTTTTAAATGAATCTGTGCTGCTGGATTCCAGAGGCATCCCCAGGAGGTTCTGCAAGAGCATTGGTGGCTTTGGGGCACTGCTTCAGGCAGCGTGTAGGTGGCAGCAGGACCAGAGCCATGGCCAAATGACACAGAGATGTCAATCTCTGTCTCCTTTTTAGTGTGGAGAAGAGGAGGCCTTAGCAAAAGGAGGCAGGTAAAGGAAGAAATGAGGAAGAAAAGGAAGAAACCCTTCCCATGGGCTGGGGAGCTGGGCTGGGGAGCTCCCTGATGTGGGATGCAGCTGATGCCCAGTGGGGACCTGGGCTCAAGGGGAGGCTTGACAAGTTCAGGCTGAGAGAGTTGGGGCTGTTCAGCCTGGAGAAGAGAAGGCTCTGGGGGGACCTTATAGTGACCTTCCAGGACCTGAAGGGGGCCTACGTAAAGGTCTATTCAAAAGGGTTTGTAATGACAGGACCAGGAGTGATGGGTTTAGGCTGGGAAAGGAGAGATTTAGGCTGGAGATTAGAAAAAAGTTCATTAATCTGAGGGTGGTAGATGAGTGGAATGGGCTGCCGAGAGAGGGGGGGGAGGCCCCATCCCTGGAGTCCTTCAAGGTCAGGCTTGCTGGGGCTCTGAGCAGCCTGCCCTAGGTAGAGATGTCCCTGCTGGGGTAGGGAGGTTGGACCAGATGAGCTCTAGAGGTTCCTTCCAGACTAAACCATTCTATGATTCTATGATTCTATAAGTTCATGGGACAGAAATCCATCAAGAGCCAGAGCAAAACGCAAGAGTCGAATTTGGGAGTGTGTTGAGGGAATATAAGCCAGGCTGTCAAACTGACCCCTCTATCCTTGCCCATTGTTGTAGTGGTAGAATCAGAGAATCATTTACGTTGTAAAAGACCTCTAGGATCATCAAGTCCAACCTTTGTCCAACATCTCCCCGACCCCTAGACCATGTCCTGAAGCACCACATCTACTTGTTTGTTGAACCCCTCCAGGGATGGTGACTCCACCACCTCCCTGGGCAGCCTGGTCCAGTGCCTGACCACTCTTCCAGTAAAGAACTTCTTCCTAATATCCAACCTAAACCTCCCCTGGTGCAACTTCAGGCCATCACCTCTTGTCCTGTCATTAGTTACTCGGGAAGAGACCAACATCAGCGTTCATCCCTAGAACACTCAGTGCCCTCACCATGTCCCAGGAAGGCAACAGGCTGGAGAATGATCTGGGAAAGCTCAAATGATCGTAATCCAGAGGATCTAGTGTGCATGCTTGATGGGGCTCTGAGCAGCCTGCCCTAGTAGAGATGTCCCTGCTGGTGTAGGGAGGTTGGACCAGATGAGCTCTGGAGGTCCCTTCCAGCCTAAAACATTCTATGATTCTATGACACAAAAACCCCACCAAACCCCTTCGTATTTTGAAGCCTTAATTATTACACCTTAATGAAAGAAAATGAGCAGGATGGGAAGGAGGGGATGTAGCTCTGGAGAGGAGAGCAACAGGTTGGGCAGATGTAAGAGCAGGACAGGACAAAAACTCATCCCCGTCATGAAGGTGGGATGGTGGGGAAGGGGAGATGGTGGCTGATGTTTTGGGTATGCTGTGAGAAGGGACATGATTTAGGTACATGGTTTAGGGACATGGTCATGGTAGTGTTGGGTTGATGGTTGGACTTGATGAGGTCATTTCCAAACTTATTGTATGATTGTATGATTCAAAGGAAGAACATCCCTGGAAAAGGCAGTTTGACCCCCGAGAAGATGCTAAGGACCCTAATCCCCCAGTAAAGGACAAGTGCAACGTGGTGTGATGGATCACAGGCCACCCAAGACGTGGTTGTGCTGGGGCTTGAGCGCAAGGGGTGCATGGCTTGGTGAGGAGGTTTTTAGCTCGGTACATGTGCATTCCTAGCAGAGGAATCAGCCTGGTGCAAACAGACCCTTGAGCACTGGAAGCAGCAGATAGGCAGGGCTTGGACAAAACATCTGTGCACAGCTCCTTGCCTTGTGTCCATGGCTCTTAGCAGCCTTTTTCTGGTCACCTCGATCCTGTCTTCATCATCTCCTCATCCTAGGAAGCACCACCCTGTGAGGGTGGCACCTACTTGCCTTGGGAAGGGTCTTTATCATAGAATTATAGAATGGTTTGGGTTGGGAGGGACCTTTAAAGGTCATCTCGTCCACCCCCCCTGCACTGAGCAGGGACATCTCCAACTATCTCAGGTTGCTCAGAGCCCCAGACAACCTCCCCTGCAATGGTGCCAGGGATGGGGCAGCCACCACCTCTCTGGGCAACCCAGGACAGGCTCTCACCACCCTCTGTGTAAAAATTTCTTCCTTCTCTCTAGTTTAAATCTCCCTCTTTCGCTTTCAAACCATCACCCCTTGTCCTGTCCCAACAGGCCCTGTTAAAAAGATTGTCCCCATCTTTCTGATAGGTCTCTTTAAGTCCTGAAAGGCCATAATAAGGTCTCCCCAGAACCTTCTCCTGTCCTATTTTTTGTCTGCTTCTAGTCTGACCCTGTCTCTAAAGAACCATTATTGCTCAAGTCAACGTTGGGTTGATGATGGCTGTTGAGTCTTTGGCTTCACTCCCTGAGGTGGCCCCACCCCAAGCGAGGCATGGTGAGATGTTGGCCACAGGAGGAAGGAGAGGGGTTAAACACCCCCAAATGTCAGTGGTCTTAAAAATAGCCCAAATTTCCTGCTCACATTGACTCAGAGACCGCAAATTCCTGAGACGTGTCATGGGCTGTTGGGTAATTCTCTGCACTGCTCCAAACAGACCATGCATTTGTCTCCAGTGACCCTTGGTCATCCCCCAAGAGTCCCATCCTCACAGGCATGCAGGGGTGGTGGGGTGGGAGATGGTGCTAAGAGGAACTGAGGGAGATGATAGACTCAGAGAGTTGGGGTTGTTCAGTCTGGAGAAGAGAAGGGTCCGAGGGGACCTTCTTGTGACTTCCAGTATCTGAAGGAGGCTACAAGAAAGCGGGGGAGGGACTTTTGAGGCTGTTGGGGAGTGGTAGGACTGGGGGGAATGGGTCCAAACTAGAGGTGGGGGGATTGAGATGAGATGTTAGGAAGAAGTTCTTGCCCAGGAGGGTGGGGAGATACTGGCCCAGGTTGCCCAGAGAGGTGCTGGAAGCCCCATCCCTGGACATTTTGAAGGCCAGGCTGGATGGGGCTTGAAGCAACCTGGTCTAGTGGGAGGTGTCCCTGCCCATGGCAGGGGGGTTGGAACTGGATGATCTTTGAGGTCCCTTCCAACCCTGACAATTCTATGATTCTATGAGGTGTGTCTTCATCCCAGCAGAGGTGGGTTTGAAGGGAGGGTGGGCTGAGCACCCTCACTCTCTCCTCCTTCTTTAGGGATTTGCTTTGGTTCCTTTTGAGGTTCAGCCCCACCAGTGGGGTTTTCTGTACCTGCAGGTGCTCTCCTCCACTGCAGTAAGATGCCCAGCAGAAAGTAGGACCTTGTGTGGATCCATTCCTACCAGTTGTCTCTGGTTTGAAGCCCACTCCCTCCTCCAGCTTGCAGTCCTCCCTCATCTCTTCCCAAGTACCAGAGCTTTAATCCCATATGGAAACAGCTCAAAGGCCCCTTCTCAAAAAGCCTCATTTAGTGGTTCCAGCTGAAGAGCACAAATACAGAAAGACCAAACCTCAATTATTTTGGAGATGGAGGGGCCAGGATTCTGTCCAGCTGCCTCCAGCCACCCAGGTGGGATCAGAACCAGGGGTGATGCCACCTCTGAAAGTCACCAGGAGACCCCAGGAGCCCACACAGCCATGGGGGTAGCCAGAGAGGTGGTAGCCACAGGAGATGAGGTAGAAGAGTGGTGTCTAATGGTATTTAAGTCAGATGCAACCAGCTTGGTGAGCTTTGGTGTCCCTCAACTCCCTTCTCTCTGCAGGAGCCCATCTTGTCCTGCTCAACCCTTCCCACCAAGAGATGTCCTTTCTTCAGCACCCGTATCCTCATGGTCCTAACCCAACCTGCCCAAACCTCTGTGGTTTGATCACTGGGGCCCTCTCCCACCAAGAGAAAGGTGCTTTCATCTCCTGCCCTGCTAGACCCTGCTGGTGTAGAGACACCCAACCCACAGCTGGTGTTAAAGGAAGGGTTGTCATTGATATTTTAGGAGCCACCTTCCTTCCCCTCCCCTCCTCCAGAATAGCTTTTTGTCTTGCATTAAAAAAAGGTTTGACCCTGACGTAGCTTGAATGGATCCTACCAGGGCATTGAAAGCCTCTTGGGATGTGGCTTTCTTGGGCAAGAGAGGGAGGAGGAGATCTCATTATGTCCAGCCTTGGAGAGGAAAATCATCAGCTTCTCCTGCTGCTGTTGAGCTCTGCCTGGGCCTGTTTCTCTCTGGCAAGTCTCGTGTCCTCACCCAGCTCCTCCTTTAGATCACACGAGCCAGGCACCCCCACGCATGCCACTCATCCTCTGCAGAGTTCCTCAGCAGCAGCTCCACCAGAACTCCTCCACAGCGGTAAAAATGGGGTGTTCTTCTCTTGGCTACAGAGGGTTGGTCTCTCTAGGAGCTGCCAGGGGTCTGCACCCCTCTGCTGCAGCAAATATGAGCTATCACAAAGTCCCACATCCTACTAAGACCTCATGGATGGGTCCAGCTGCTTCTTGTGTCTTCGGAGGCTCAACCACCAGGTACATAGAATCATAGAATCATCAGGGCTGGAAGGGACCTCAAAGATCATCTCGTTCCAACCCCCCTGCCATGGGCAGGGACACCTCCCACTACATCAGTTGCTCACAGCCCCATCCAGCCTGGCCTTCAAAATGTCCAGGGATGGGGCTTCCAGCACCTCTCTGGGCAACCTGTGCCAGTGTCTCCCCACCCTCCTGGGCAAGAACTTCTTCCTAATGTCTCATCTCAATCTTCCCACCTCTAGTTTTGACCCATTCCCCCTAGTCCTAAAAATCCCTGACATCCTAAAAAGTCCCTCCCCGGTTTTCTTGTAGCCCCCTTCAGATCCTGGAAGGCCACCAGAAGGTCTCCTCGGAGCCTTCTCTTCTCCAGACTGAACAACCCCAACTCTCTGAGTCTATCCTTGCAGGAGAGGTGCTCCAGCCCTCTGATCATCCTCGTGGCCCTTCTTGGGACCACTTCTGGCTTTCTACTTCTGCCGAGTGCTCAGAATGCATCAGAGATGGTTTCAGAGGGTAAGAGGAGCCTCAGGTGATGCTGCAGAGATGGGTTTCATCTGCTCCAACTGTGACACTTGGCACCAGGACTCCCTGTGGACCCACCCTGTGATTGCAGGGAAGGAGAAGTGACCCACACAGATGGCAAGTGACAGCGTTCTGCAGCCAGGGCTGCTGGCAGTGACCAATGGCAGGACACGTGTTTGAGACCTCTTTATGATGTTTATTCAGCCAGTGGATGCCCAGCTAATCATTTCACCCTTTTAAAAGGAAGACTAAAAGGTCTGGCTAACAAGCTGGCCTCTTGCCAGAGAGTCAAAGGGTCTTGGAGACCCCAGTTTCATCTGGGCTGGCTTTTCTAGGGTGGAGACCCCATCCCTGGAGTCATTCAAGGTCAGGCTTGATGGGGCTCTGAGCAGCCTGACCTAGGTAGAGATGTCCCTACTTAGGGAGGTTGGACCAGATGACCTCTAGAGGTCCCTTCCAGCTTAAAACATTCTAGGATTCTTCACCCAAAATACAGAAGAACCAACATTGGCTACCAAGACCAGAGCTTGTTGGCATTCTGCCTCAAGAAATTCATGGTGTTTACTCTGTTTGCAGTGACTGAATCCCCTTCCCAAAACCACACCAGATCTCTCCTGGAGGTCCACAGACAACAGGGAGGAAGAGATCAACTTGATTTTGCAGGATGAAGAGCAGGGAAATAACTGAGCTGCAGCAGCATCCCCCTGTCCCCAAGCTGGAGATCAAAAAAAAAAAAATTGCTGATAATAATGGAGAAAACGCTCAATAATTTCTCTTCTGGCTGTGGCAAAAGCAGTTGATGTGCCCAGGGGCCACAAAGTGCTTTCTAGTCCATTAGTAACCCAGGAAGACACTAAATGGCATGGCCTAGGGATAAACATTTTTAAGCATCAGGCTCAGATTAATTTGCTCCCAAGAGTGGCTGGGAAGCAGGGTGAGGGTGATGCTCATCCTCTCTGAGAAGTCCTGAGATCCTTCTCTGGTCCCAGCAGACTGGGAGGATGATGATTGCAGGGCAATATTGAAGGAAATAGGGGAAGAAGAAGAAGAAGAAGAAGAGGTGGAGTGATGCAGCTGAGCCTGGCAGAAAGTGCTGCAAGGCTGGAGGGATGGAGCGTGGGAAGCTGTCAATAGAAATAGATGGCTCATGCCAAAGAGGACTTCACAGATTCATTCAGCTTCCTCTGGGGCAGGTTGTATTAGATGACCCAGGCACCTTCACAGATGGAGATGTGCTCGTGTGAGGTGCTGTGGTTTGGAGGCACGTGGCTGTGCTGGTTGGAAAATGAGTGGGAGTTAGTGTTAAAGTGTGTGATGGGGGTGGTGAAGTGATGGATGCCAAGGGGGCTGGCAGAGGCTCCACAGAAGTCCAGTTCCAGCTGGGCTCCACAGAGGTCCCCCCAGCTTCCATCCTCCCAGTGCAGCTGGGAAAAAAGGACTGTGAAGAGGAATCACAGAATTGTCAGGGTTGGAAGGGACCTTAAAGATCATCCAGTTCCAACCCCCCTGCCATGGGCAGGGACACCTCCCACTACATCAGTTGCTCACAGCCCCAGCCAGCCTGGCCTTCCAAATGTCCAGGGATGGGGCTTCCACCACCTCTCTGGGCAACCTGGGCCAGTGTCTCCCCACCCTCCTGGGCAAGAACTTCTTCCTAATGTCTCATCTCAATCTCCCCACCTCTAGTTTTGACCCATTCCCCCCAGTCCTACCACTACCCGACAGCCTAAAAAGTCCCTCCCCAGCTTTCTTGTAGCCCCCTTCAGATCCTGGAAGTCCACAAGAAGGTCCCCTGGGAGCCTTCTCTTCTCCAGCCTGAACAACCCCAACTCTCTCAGTCTGTCCTCATAGGAGAGGTGCTCCAGTCTCTGATCATCCTTGTGGCCCTACTTTGGACACGTTCCACCACATCCAGATCTTTCTTGTAATAGGGGCTCCAGAACTGAATGCAGGAAAACCTCACTGATCCCCCCACCACAAAATTTTCAGGGATATCTTATGCCTGAGGTTGCCCTTGGATCCCTCAAATGGTCTGATGCCATCAGAAGGCACTCACTCTCCATGACACTGCCTGGTCCCTCCTCACCCAACCTGATGATGTTTTATCCTTGACTTATTGGCAGTGGATTTTGCAAGGGAATTATACCCTCTGAGAAAAACTACCTCCTTTAGTTTATCTTTAACCCAATATTTGAGTGACCTCCAGTTGGATATTGAGGAAGGGCGAAGAGTTGCATCCACTCATGACTTCATGCCATGTACAGGCACTTTCATAGAATGTTTTAGGCTGGAAGGGACCTCTAAAGATCATCTCATCCAACCTCCCTACACCAGCAGGGACATCTCTACCTAGGGCAGGCTGCTCAGAGCCCCACCAAGCCTGACCTTGAAGGACTCCAGGGATGGGGCCTCCACCACCTCTCTGGGCAGCCCATTCCACTGATCTATCACTTTAATCCATTCTAGGCTCTATAGTAGCCAGTCTGAATATGTTTGAATTAAAATTCACTGTACCAGGCTGTGGTTCCCTCCTTGTAACTCCTCTGCATCTCTACAAGTCACAGAGATACCTGTAAGAGGTGGCCCTGGAGCAGAAGCCACCTCTCTGCTGCTATTCCCACCTCTTCCATGGGACACACCGGCCACTGCTGACTCTGGAGGAGGCAGAATCCCCCAAGGTAATTCATGCCAATTACTGCAATCAGCTAATTAGCCAACAAGATCGATTCCGGTGTCAACAGCTATTATGCAAGTGCAAGCTGGTGGAGTAAACCCATCCTGGGAGGGTCTGAGGGAGATGTGGTGGTCCAAAAGCCCTCATGGGTGGGAAATGGGAAGAGTTAAAGGGGATGCCATGGGTAGAAGTGAAGCTAAGGAAAAAAATACCTGTCACTGAGACAAATTAAGGTAATTACTTGCAAAAACAAAGGATATGACAGAGAAGGACGATGCCCACCAGCCAGACAGGTTGGGTTGAGGTGTTCAAGGCCAGGTTGAATGTGGCCTTGAGCAACTTGGTCTAGTGGGAGGTGTCCCTGCCCATGGCAGGGGGGTTGGAACTCGATGATCTTTGAGGTCCCTTCCAACCCAAACCGTTCTATGATTCTATGAAGAAGTCAGGCCTTCAGTGGGGCTCCTCTGTGGGGAACCCCTCCAAAAGAGGGGAGCAGGAGGAGTTCTTCCCTTCCAGGCAATGCTGGGCTGAAAGAGCCTGGGAAGGGCTCTCTAACCCTCCTCCCCAACCACAAGCATGGAGCAGGCAAAGGGCAGGAGGTCCACATCCTCCAGCCACACCAGAACCAGCTCTGCAATTAAAATCGATTCTAACTTTTGGAAGCCAATTGCCAGCCTGGGCTTGCTTGGGATGCAAGGATCTCCTGATGGGACATAGAGCAAAGCTTGCTCCATTTCTGCCTGGAAACATGAGGCAGAAACTATGAGGATAGACTGAGAGAGTTGGGGTTGTTCAGTGTGGAGAAGAGAAGGCTCCCAGGGGACCTTCTTGTGACCTTCCAGGATCTGAAGGGGGCTACAAGAAAACCAGGGAGGGACTTTTTAGGATGTTGGATAGTGGTAGGACTGGGGGGAATGGATCAAAACTAGAGGTGGGGAGATTGAGATGAGACGTTAGGAAGAAGTTCTTGCCCGTGAGGGTGGGGAGACACTGGCCCAGGTTGCCCAGAGAGGTGCTGGAAGCCCCATCCCTGGACATTTCTAAGGCCAGGCTGGCTGGGGCTGTGAGCAACTGATGTAGTGGGAGGTGTCCCTGCCCATGGCAGGGGGGTTGGAACTCGATGATCTTTGAGGTCCCTTCCAACCCTGACAATTCTATGAATCTATGATCTCTAATAGGAAAGGACAGAAGCTGGATGGGGCTACCAGGGTGGGACGTGGAGCTCCAAGGCTGAACTCCAACCCCGAGCTGGAATCTGGCGTGAAGCCCGTGGAGGCGTCGGCTAATCCTCCCCTAAGCCTGCTGAGATGGATTTAGAGGGTGTTTGTGTCACTCGCCCCCGGGATCAAGCCCCTTAGAGGATAAGTGTCCAAAGGAAATGAAGGGATTCTCCTTCCCGTGGTGGGGCATGAAACGGAGACACGGCCCCCACTGGGATGTGCTGGGGGGACTGGTGGTATCTCCTGTGTGCTCTCCCTTGGAGCAGAGGGATGGATGCCTGCTGGCATCTTCTGGGCTGGGAGTTTTGCTGCCTGGCTCTGGAGCTGGCAGATGTCCTGGTTTTATCAAGGCAGCTGGCCCAGTGAAATGTTATCCAGCAGCCCAAATCTCTACCTAAACCCCTGAAAAATAGCTTTGCACCCCAGAAAAGGGCTTTTCTCACCATGCCACGGGTGGAGAACTGAAGCAAAAGGGTTTCCCACAGGTCCTGTCCTGGTCAAAGCTGGGGTTGGGGCTACAACCATCCATCCTGGACTTCTCTACTCATGCACATGATGGGAACCAGCACAGGTAAAGCCATTAACACACTCGTGCTTCTTTGAGGAGGGGAAAAGGCATCGACAGATTGTTGGGAAAGTTGATTAGAGAAGGAACAATTATGTTTCCCAGCTTGAAGGAATAACATCCAGGTGGTGGATGCATCCACAGAACCTGATGCTGGGATAACTGTGCAGGCTACGTGGGCATTCACAACATGGGGAGGCTGCTCAGAGACAGCTCAGTGGACTTGTAGGGCTTGTTCTTAGAATAAACAGATGGTTTTTATCACCTGAAACCCCAAACCCCTGATGGGAGGAAACATATTTAACCAAGAAATGACACCATCAATCACCCCTGAGCTCGAGGATTCGCTCCCACCTTGGCTGAGGGACCTCTTCCCAAAGCCACGTACCCACCTCCCATAACACTGGGCACAACCCAGCCCTGTTGGAGCTGGAATGGGGCATCTGCTGCCAGCCAGGCTGGCTGGAGAGGGAAATAATCCTTCTTTTCTTTTCCAGCTGTCAGGAATGCACCACACCTGGGGCCCCTTGGGAAGTGTTTGCTGTCCTGGCGGGCGCCAGGGCCGGATTGTTTGCCTAGATATTTCTTTTTTAATATTATTATTAAAAGCTAATTTGGGCCCCCGAGAGCATGACGGGGTAGACAAAGCCCTTGGCTGGCACTGAGGAATGTCAACAGGCTGTGGGTTGGTTTGGTTGATCCCTGTGGTGTCACATGGACCTCTTGAGATGCAGGTCATAGGTGAGATGAGCTTGTTTGGGCTTAGACTGGGGATTGTCTGCTGAGGATTGCCCACCCCAAACGTGTCCAAGTGACACATTTGCTGCTTCAGCCACAAGAGTGGATTTTAAAATACCTCATCACAGTCCCCAGTTTAGTTCTGACACAGTATAATCACAGAATCAGGAGTATCCCAGCATGGTAGGTGTTGGAAGGGACCTCTGGAGATCATCTCCTCCAACCCCCCTGCTCCAGCAGCTCCCCCAGAGCCGCTCCCCCAGCAGCATCTCCAGCCACCTTTGGAATCTCTACAGACAAGGAGACTCCACAACCTCTCTGGGCAGCCGGGCACAGGCTCCAACACCCTCACAACAAACAACCACCTCCTCCTGCTCACATGGAACCTCCTGGGTTCCACTTGGTGCCCGCTGCCCCTTGGCCTGGCCCTGGGCACCACTGACCAGAGTCTGGCCCCAGCCTCTTGCCCCCACCCTTTAGCTCTTGAGCAGCATTGAGCAGATCCCCTCGGAGGCTTCTCTTGTGCAGCTCAGCAGCCCCAGGGCTCTCAGCCTGTCCTGGGCACACAGATGCTCCAGTCCCCTCATCCCAATCCCTTCCATTGCTGCCCTGGGCTTGAGAGGCTGCAGCTCAGCCTACCTGATGGAAACTGAGCTCTGCAGGGTTAAGGAACACACCAAGGACCACACAAAACCCCAGCAGCAGAGCACAAAACCGAGAACAAACTTTCCACTCAGGACCCAACACCACTAAACCCACTCCTGGCTCTTGGGGACACCCTGATCCCCAAAGAAATCAACCCTTGGGGTCTGCAAATGCAACTACAGCTGCATCCCGGCTCGGAGAACCACCGGGAGGAGGAGGAGGAGTGTGGCAGCCGGGAGGAAGAGCACGGGAGGCTGTAAATGGGAGGAAGGAGGAGAGCAAACTCCTGCTGTGCAATGGCTGGCCGGGGACCAGCTCGACAGCAGTGATTTATTATTTACATTACAGGAGGAGCTGGAAGCTGTGGAGAACATCAGGGTCTCCCTGAGACTGGCAGGAGAGCTGAGCTTTATGGGCTGTGTTCAGCTTGCTCCTGGAGAACGGTGTTTATGGCCTTGCTGAGCTGAAATGCGGAGCTGTGCCTTCTCCTAGAGGCATTTTGAGAAATAGATTCATTTGAGGAGGGGGAAATTTGAGCCAAGAATGGGTCCTGGTCTTTTGCAGAGCTCCCCTGCCTTGGGCAGGGAGATGGGACCATGGTTCCTGGGGGAGAAGAGTGGCAGGAGCTGGGCACTGGGGGTGCAGCTCTGCCCACCCCAGATGGTTTGGGGGATGTTTCCATGTCTCCTTTGTGTCCGTACCTCTTTGAGCCACTCTAAGGAGCCAACTCCACTACAGGTACAGCATTCTCTGGCTTTCCATCCTTCTCCTGGGACCAGTCACCTTGGGTGGACAACAGGAGGGCAATGCATGGCCTGGCCAAAATGAACACCAACATGTCCCTGTCCCCTGTTCCCTGTCCCCCTGCAATCCCCCATGCATCCCTGGAGGCTGAAGACCCCACTGTAGGGGAATATGTGAGGTGGGACAGCCAGTCCTCCCACCCCAACATCTCAGGTGGGATGTCTTGCTGTTCCTCCAAGTGCTTGCGAAGGACAGAGCTGAGGATGTAATGAAGACAACAGTCCATGGGGAGCAGAACGAGCTTGTACTAGATCAACTGATATAATTAGAAAGCAGGGACAAGGAGAGGAGCTCCTGTGCCCTAAAGCTGGTCTGGTTTTTCCAGCTCCAGCAGCTGGGCTAATAAAAGCTCTGACCTCCCCTTGAGCATCATCTCAGGGCACTGTGGTGGCTGTGAGCTCCAGAAGGAGCTCCCATCCTTGACTGTATCCAGGGATGGGGCATCTACACCCTCTCTAGGCAACATCCACCATCATCACTGTGGCCAGTCTGTCTCCTCTTACCCTGGACAGTGTTGGTCCTCCCCAAAACCATGCAGCTGGAGATGCTCACCCAGTTGACTTTGCCTACCAGTTTCATTCCTGGGTTATGCCTCTTCGTGCTTTGGTTCAAGCAAGAACCCCAAAACGGCCCCAAAATTACCTTTTTTTCAAAACCTTCAGGCCATGCTCTCTGGTAATGGTGGGGAGAAGATGGTGGATTTGTACGGGAACTTCTCCACCAAATTCCAACCCCATGGAAGGAGGAATTGGGTGAGAGCTCTCTGTCCATCTGCAAACCCACCTCATCTCCTCTGGCAGCACTTACACCCCTCATAAGCCCCCAAAACTTGCAAACTGGCCTCAGGGCAGGATTTAGTGGCAGGAAAACAGGATTTATGGGACATGGCCACCTGGTTTGGAGAGGAGGAGGTCCAATGTACCCTGCTGCTTGGCCTTGGGGCTGGATGGGAAGGAACCATGGAATGATACAGGGTCTTCCACAAGGTATCATGAAAACCTGAGCCTATAGAGAAGAGCAGTCCCATAGATGAGGAGCATCGATGCAGGATGAAACCCAAGCAAGTGCACTGGGCTTGGTCTCACCTCTGCTCCATCCTCCTTCTCCTGACTTATCCCTGGCAGACATGGATCCAGCAGACATTGCTCTGCTGGTGGAGCTTCTCAGCAGGGAACCAATTTCATAGAATCCTCAAATCATAGAATCATAGAATCATTGAATCATAGAATGGTTTGGGTTGGGAGGGACCTTTAAAGGTTGGGATTCACTCAATGCTGGACACACGGTCAGAAATTGCTTATCCCATTTTTTTTCCTGGCTTGGATCATCATCATTATTATTATTATTATTATTATCATTATCATTATTATTACTGGTGCTGGCCTTCCAGAGGAAAACACATCTTTGGGCCACATACCAAGGGATTTGGTTAATTCATCACCCGCAGACACAGATATTTATTTAAAAGTGCCTCTTGTTATGTTACTTGGCAACTTCCGAGCCCGTGTATTTCTCCAGCTGATAAATATTTGTGAGGTTGGTTGTGTGCAGAGTGGTGTGTGGTTAATAATATGATCATCTTTCTCCTGGGCTTCCTACAAAGAGGACGGGTCTGTTACATCTGGAGCATCTCGCTGGCCCATGGTTCAACCAGGAAAAAATCATAGAGCAAAAGGGAAAGCTCAAAGAATTGAATAAATCCCATAAGTACCAGCTGGTGGAGGCTGGGAGGGTTTCTCTGCTGTCTGAGCTAGCCCAGGCTGCTGGATGTGTTGCCATCCTGGATGCTTCTTCTGCCCATGGTCTACATGCTCTGGTGAGGCTCCAGCTCATGGGTCATCATCCCATGACCCTTCCTATTTTTCCAGTCCCTGTGCTGACCCCAAAACTCAATGCACTCACATAAGAAGGAAGATGTGGCAGCAGTCAATGGGGAGGAGGAGGAAGGCAAAGACCTGGCCACCAGGTCTCATCTTGGGTCAAACTCAAGCAGAGCTCAGCTAAACCTCATCCTTCTGACTCAGGAGGCAGGTAAAGCCAGCAGGATCCCCATTTTCATTTCAAACCCAGTTTTGTGAGGGGGAAACTCAGCTGAGATCACTGGGAGCCTGATTTCGAGCCTTGCAGCAGCTCTGCTGAGATGAAGCAGGAGCTTCACTGGCTCCTCCACCAGGTCAAGGGGACTTTCAGCTCCATCTGCCAGCAAAGCTCTTGGCTCAAGCCAACCCTGGATTATAAAGCACAAGCCATCTCTCTCCTGATAGCTGCTTTGTCACTTATATTTGCCTTCTTTGCTGTTTAAGGAGCTACATGGACCTTCTTGTCCCCCAGGGAGGTGAACCTCCTCCTGACTGCACTCTCCCTGCTTGGGCCCTGGGACAATCTGGGACCACCACTGTGAGGGTCTCAGAAGTGATGTCCTTCTCACCCACCACCCCACCAAGATGTGTTCCTGCAGGAACAGGCAAATGTCCAAAAAATGGGAGGTGTCAGCATGGTCTCTTCCCCCCACAATGGTTCCTAGGGCTATGGGGTGAAGGGAGAGGTGAGTTTTGGGTGCACATTGCTCCATGCCAGGAACCATCTGGCTGATGGCAGGGTCTCAAAGCTCTTGGACCACCACCACCACCTCCAGGATGGAGCATCACAACCTACCTAGGTTAAAAAGGACTCCCAGGCTATGGAAAGCACAACTAAAGGAGGAGTCCAGCAGCTCAGTGAGGGGTGTAAAGGCTTCACCCATGGAGGAGAAACTTGGGTGAGCCAGAGGGGCTGGGGGGTCCCTGCCTGCACCCCCCCCAGCCTGTGGGGGAGGGATGTCTGGGCTCCTGGACACGTGCCTCCATCTCACTTTCAGATCCTTCAAATAATATCAGTGTTTGCCAGCTCCTGTGACAAGAATGACTAATGGGGAAAGATCCTCAGCGAAGGGAAACAAGAACTCTCCTCAATCCACCCTTTGTTTGCTGGATTTCTCTGACAGCCACAGGCACGTCTGGGCTTTCCCCTTCATGAGAAAGCAGATTTGAAGCCCTACAACACCTCCAGCAACACCCTCTTCACTCTTTAAGCTTCCCCATCGGGACGTGGCTCCTTTCAGAAACTTTTTGCAGCCTGGTTTCCCCAGATTCCTGCTCCACGCTGAGTTATCCCGCAGCGAGTGCCTCTGGCTGCTGATGCAACATGGGTTTTTTCCCGGTGCCTTTGGAAACCACTCGCCCCATCTGCCTTTTTTATGCAAGGCAAGGGGACCATCTTTCCTCCTTCAGGGATCAAGAGATGCCCATGACATGGTGAAGCCCCTGTGATGGATGCCCAGGGCTGATGTCACCCCCATGGAGGCTGGGGCTCTCCCAGCCCCATCTCTGCTAGGACAAGCTGCTGCCTCCCAAATATTTAGGCTCCCGCAGTCAGATGTGGGACTTTCAGATGTTTTTCTACCTCCTCCTTTTGGATCTGGGGGATGGGGGTTGGTCCCTTAGGACATAAGCTCAGTGACCCAGCAAAGAAGAGGTCAAGGAGGAGGGAGTCTCACCCTTGTATGGAGCTCATGGGGCCATGCACGTTGCTGCCCTGCTTTTTAAATGCCCACCCGGGCAGCAAGAAGTGAAGAGGGGGAAATTTTATCCTCTCCACTCATTCCTACTCTGCCCTGTTGTCATCTCAAGGCCAACACTCAGGACAAAGTGCCCCCACGGGGACCCATCCCCACCGACGGGGACTCGCGCCGCTCTGGCATTTCCACGCCTGCTTTTCAGAGCGTTCTCCTCCCAACCTTTGCAGAAAATAAATTCCCCAGCCAGGCTGAACTGGGATGACAGCATCACAGGCTATATATAGCCCCGGCAGATCGCCGCTCCAACCAGGGCCACACATAAACAAACCACACGGGTCCCTGCTTGGGCAAGGGACGAGCTGCACGGGATGGAGGAGCCTCCCAACCCTCCAAACCAGGGTTGCTTGGAGGTCCTGCACCCCATTTCCACCCCAGCACCTCCCTCCAGGGCTCGGCTGCTGACAGAATCTGCTGCCCGAGCGGGTTGGTGGATGAAGGATGTGCTGGAGGGTGTTGGAAGTGGAGCACAGAAGAGCTAAGGGAGTTGCCAAAGGTTGTCCTGGGGGGCAAGTGGCAGCCCATGCCTTGAATTACACCCGGCTTGAATGAAAGCTGTTGGCATCACCCCTCTGTGTGGGGCAGAAACGCCAGCACAGCTCCACTACAGCATCCTCCCACCCCTCCTGCCTCCCCTCCACATCGCCCTGCAGCCCTCCTGCTGGCATCTGCCTGCTCCTCTCCCTGCCTGACCCTCTGCCGTGGTCTGTGGGGCTGCACTGGGGTGGGCAGACCTGTGTGGAGCTGCATAGAGCTCCATGGGGCTGCATGGGGTTGCACGGGGCTGCATGGAGCTCCATGGGGCTGTATGGAGCTGCATGGGGTTGCACGGGATTGCATGGAGCTCCACGGGGCTGCATAGGGTTGCATGGGGCTGTATGGAGCTTTATGGAGCTGCAAAGGCTGCATGGGTCTGCATGGAGCTGCAAAGGGCTTGATGGAGCTCCATGGAGCTGCACAGTGAGCAGCAGAGGGATGAGCACGTTGATGTGCAATGGGGAACCCCTACCTGGCTCAGCTGCAGGCCTTGCCCTCCTTCCCCATGTGTAGGGGAGAGGCAGGGGGTGCTCAGGAGCATCCCACAGCCCGATGCTCTCATCTGGAGCAGAGGGACCAGCTGGCCTGAGGGTCTACTCGAAGCCACAGGTCCCCAGGCTCTCTCATCATGGCTCTGAGCAGCAGCTGGGGGCGGCAGAGGGGGTCCCTGGCACACCCGCATCCCTGGCTGGGGCTCTCTGCTGCAGTGCAGCAGCTCCAGCCCTGCTCCAAACCTGGGGAGCTGGCAGAGGGGATGCCTGCCTTCATCATCCTGCCTTCATCATCCTGCCTTCATCATCACAACACCTTCTCCAGCTGCTCCAAACCCAGCCAGCGAGCAGGATGGGCCATTGGGAAGAGCAGCAACTTGCTCCTCTCCTGGAAGGGGATGGAGCCCATGGGCCTGGGCATCCCTGGGCAGCAGAGGGCAAGTGGGGTGGCTTTGCACCCACAGCCCCACCAGCCTGCACCCATGACTTGGGAGATGCAATGGGTGGGGAGAAACCCTCGATAACCACATCCTTGCAAAGCCGGGGAGACATTGGTGGCTCTTTGGGTGCTCCTCTCCTGGATGGGGATGGAGCCCACAGGCCTGGGCACCCTGGGGAGCGGAAAGCACTGAGGTTGCTTTGCACCCACAACCCCCACCCATGACTTGGGAGGTGCTATGGGTGGGGAGAAACCCTTGATAACCACATCCTTGCAAAGCCAGGGAGGCACCGGTGCCTCCGTGGGTGGTGTCCCAAGTGGGGAGCCCCATGTCCCTTCCAACTTGCGATATTCTATCGTTCTATGTCGCGACATCCCCCCCTCCCCACCGCTGCTGGGCGAGGGCCACCCAGCACCGAGGCAGATGACATAATTCCCAGCAACTGCACGTTAATCACTCGGCCGCCAGCAACCTCCAATCCCACCCCCCCC
>VYZX01021611.1:91629-196189 GCA_013401335.1 Brachypteracias leptosomus
GGTGTGTGGGGGGGTGTCCCCGGCAGCGATGGAGCGATGGTGAAGCAGCGTCGGTGGCGCAGCCGGGTGGCCGCTCCCGTCCGAGGGTTCCTCAGCTCATTTTGCCCTGTGTCGCCGACACGACAGACGATACACGACACACGACACGCTCGCAGCCACGTTTCCCCCCCCTTCTTGCGGCAAACGGCGGCCGGCCCCGACCCCACCCCCTGTCAAAGCATCAGCCTAACAGCGAGGAAGGGAAGGATGGAGGGAGGATCTGCTCGCCTTCCCTTTAACCCTTCCCTCACCACCCCTCTCCCAGGACAGGGCTCCACCGGGTCAGCCCGTGGTCCTGGGTGAGGGTGGTGGGATGATGCAGGGACCCCCATCACCACCTTCCCCCTCTCAGGGCTCTGGGAGGGGAGATTTGGGGGTTGGTGGTGGCTCCGTGTCCCACATCCTCGTGGTGTCTCATCTCCCTTGTGCCCCCCAATAGGGCTGAGCCCTGATGTTGCCCCACAGAGTGGGTCAGGGGACGTGTGGGGATGTCTTGGGGACGTGGCTGGTGTTTGGGGGGCATGGGCAGCCCCTCAATGTGTGGCTTGGGGTGAAAGCCTGTGTCCACCTTGAGACTATGAAAAAGGACAACAACCTGCTCTAGTGGGAGGTGTCCCTGTCCATGGCAGAGGGGTTGGAACTAGATGATCTTTGAGGTCCCTTCCAACCCAACCCATTCTATGTTTCTATGAATAAAACCCCATTTTGGCCCTTGGTTCCCCCCAGCCCCAGGAGTAGAACCTTTTGTGGTGGCACCGCCAGCAGGGTTGGGATGGGGAAATTTTTTACAGTGAGAGTGATGAGAGCCTGTCCCAGGTTGCCCAGATGATAGATGCCCCATCCCTGGAACCCTCGCAGGAGAAGTTGGTTGGGACTCTGAGCAACCTGCTCTAGTTGCAGATGTCCCTGCTCAGTGCAGGGGGTTGGAACTAGATGATCTTTAAAGGTCCCTCTCAACCCAAACCATTCTATGATATAAAGTCCATGTGGGACATGAAAACTTCCCTTCCCACCCCACAGAGAGGCCAAGGACCTCAGCCAGCAGAAGGGGCAAACTCCCCAAACTACCTCTTACACAGATGAGCTAGAAAAGGGACATGCAAATGACATGTAGATTTGGCCAAGGACTCAAACCAAAGGCAAGGCAGCTCCTGATGGTGATGGTGATGGAGTTGCCTTCTCCAAGGAGAAATAAGAGGTGCCAGAGGGCAAAGGAAAGCAAAAAACTCACAATGATATCTATGGAGAGGAGCTCCAGTGCATGGAGAGGTTGGTGGCATGTGCCTCTACTCCCATCTTCACCCCAGCCCTGGTGGGGTCCTCCAGCACACACCATCAAGCTCTGGTTCTCCCCTTGGTCCCTTCCGTGGATGAGTGGTGGCCTGTCAAGACAGGAGAAGAGGCAGGAGCTGCTGCCACCGATTTCTGCTGCTTTCCAGTGAAATGGGAGGTCAGGTAATTAATTACTCCCGCTAATAAACCCAGACAGGCTCTCGACTGCTCCTGCAGAACTGCAGCCTGTGAGGATCTCTCCATGTAGGTTGCTGCTGGCTGAGCTCCAGGTGCTGTGTGTGATCCTCCTCGGATGGAGAGGGCAACTGAGGACCTTTAACTTACTTAGAGTCACCTTTGAGGATCAGGAGAAGATCCTGGGACAAAATCATCTCTCCTGTGGGTGGGATTCTGTTGCTCCCCACCAGCACTGCCAAGTAATGGAGCAGTTCAGATCCTGCATGGACATGGCTGGTCCTTCTGGCTGTTCAATCTGGCAAGGCAAAAGGAGGGAGCCCAGCTGCTGATGGAGGATGGAGAAGGTCAAGTCAGGAGTGTCTGCTGGGATTGCCCCACCAGAAATGAAGACGTGCTCAGGACCCAAGCAAGGCAGCCCCTTGCTCATGGGCAGCCTGGTCTCCTCTGGGTGGGGACATTCAAGGGTATGAAGTGTCTCACTCATGAGCTTCCCACACTGCTGCCAGCCCCAGATGAACCCCTCTCTGATTGTCACCCAGCCACACATCTCCAGGCATGAGCACCAACGCTGAGACAGCTGCACCTGAGGGGAGGTGGGCTCCAGATCCCCTTTCCAACCCTCCAAGGGGCACTGGGGTGCTCCTGGACATCCTGAGGGGATGAAAGAGGAACCTACATGTGTGTCCCCCTTCCAGTGATAGCACATGCTCAGGCTGGGGCAGGGCCAGTTGTGTAGCTCAGAAGATGCTCCGATGATGCTGCTGCTCCACCAGCATCCCATCCCCAGCAGCAGCTGTACGTGGACACCCGAGGGACACTCTCCACCCCCAACACTCTCAAACCATTTCAGTTCAGGTGCTTCCTGATGGTGAAGCCTCAACCAAGACACCTAAGAAGACCAAAAGCCCAATGTACCCTTGATGGCTTGAGCAGCACCTTTTAGAATCATAGAATGTTTCAGGCTGGAAGGGACCTCCAGAGGTCATCTTGTCCAACCTCCCTACACAAGTAGGGACATCTCTACCTAGATCAGGCTGCTCAGAGCCCCATCAAGCCTGACCTTGAAGGACTCCAGGGATGGGGCCTCCACCACCTCTCTGGGCAGCCCATTCCACTGATCTATCACCCAGCTCCTCTTCCCCACTGACAGAGAAGGAAGAAGAGGTTTTTACAGGGTCCAGACTTCCATGAGGGCTGTGTGAGTCTCCACTGAGTCCATCCTCACTGCAAACATTGCCTCCTTTAGCATGGGTTGACACTCAGAGCCTGTAGGACACTCCCCATGCTTTGGGTTCACGCAGCAGTGTCCTCCTCCCCCATTTCAATTGCTGAGTCCTTTAATAAGGGTCACCCTGGGACTAACACTTTTCCACTCTCTTCTACGCCGCTCTTGATCCTCTTCCAAGAAGTGCTTGCAGATCTACGTCAGGCCAAGACGAGTGTCCTCTCCAGAGGACACTGCTCTGCCTCCCTTCCTTGTCCTCGTCACGGCCCCGCTCACATCTCCAGTGGACTTTGTTTCCCTCTCTTTGCTGGGTGTTTCGTGCATCTCGCTGTGGTTATCGTGCTCCAGCCGTCAGCTTGCAGCGAGTCCCAGGGAGAAGGTGCCAACTTTAACATATGCCTGAGCAGTTCTTTTCAGACATATACAAACTGGAACAAAGCCTCGCTCAGAATATGCTTGTTGGTGCAATTTGCCAACTGTGGTTTCAGATCTGCTCTTTTCAGCAAGTATCAAACTATTTGTAGACGGTGCAGAATCTTGGCTAGCTGGGCAGTGATGGGGTCTCTGGAAGTCTCTCTCCAGGCGTGGAGGGACCAGCAGGGTCCCTGGGTGAAGACCTCCAGGAGTGTCCCAATCATCACGTTGCCTCCAAGAGCCTTGATCCTTTTTTTCCTTTGCAGCCAGCACTGGACACTCACTCTGCTTTCTCTACCACACGGACCATGAACATGGTCTCACCTTGTATAAGCAGGACACAGTAGGGGGCTACAAGAAAGCTGGGGAGGGACCTTTTAGGATGCTGGGCAGTGGGAGGAGTGGGGGGAATGGGTCAAAACTAGAGGTGGGGAGATTCAGATGAGATGTTAGGAAGAAGTGCTTGCCCAGGAGGGTGGGGAGACACTGGCTGAGGTTGCCCAGAGAGGGGCTGGAAGCCCCATCCCTGGACATTTTGAAGGCCAGGCTGGCTGGGGCTGTGAGCAACCTGGTCTAGTGGGAGGTGTCCCTGCCCATGGCAGGGGGGTTGGAACTGGATGATCTTTGAGGTCCCTTCCAACCCTGACAATTCTATGATTCTAATTCTATGACATTGCTCAACTGCTCCCATCTCCTGGGTTCAAACATCCTCCAGTGCTGCCTCCATCAGTGGTACTCATCATCCAGGTAGGATATCATTGGGATGTGACTCTAGTGCACCTGGAGCTCAAGCTGCCTGGCACAGACCCAGCTGGGGTGTCTTTGCTCCAACATGTCCTTGGAAATAGGACTGACAGACCTTGGCTGGTAGCTGGACTCTCTCTGACTTCTTCCCATGGATTTGCAGCCACCATGGTGGCATTTTAAAGAAGGGTTGGAAGACAACAAGGTGGGTTTAGGGTTGTGTCTAAGGCAAGAGGTGTTTTCTCACCACCATCCATTAGGACGTGGCTCTGCCCTTGCAAACTCCCAGGGCAGGGATCACGTCCTGCTCTCCACTGCTGAAACACCTCATCAGCTGGTAGCTGATGGACGTGGAAATGTTGATGAGTGTCTCCAGGAGCAGGAAGGTCAGCACTTGGACAGCCTGCTCTCCATGGAGGACTGCCAAAGGCATATGTGTTTAAGACAGCAAATAATCAAGAACCCATTGTTCATAGCAACCTCAGTGGAAATATTTTAGTGTGTGTGTGCTGGCATCCAGTTTGGCAATGGTTACTCAGCACAAGTGGGCGGCCTGTCCCTTTCTCTCAGCTGGAGTCTCCTCCTCCTCACGAGGACCCAGAAGAGGGATGAAAGTAGAGCAGATGGTTTGGGGGTGCTCCGAAATATCAATGCCAAGGGCTGCTTCATCACCAGATAGAGCTTTGTGGTGTGGTGAACATGCTCAAGACCAGAGAGGTCTCTCCAAGGGCTGGGAGAAACTCCTGATGGTTTTTGAGAGGAAGGAGCTGAAATGGAGAGCTTAAAGTATCATTGGGGGTTGAACTAGATGACCTTGGAAGGTCCCTTCCAACCCAACGCCTTCTATGATTCTATGACCGTGCAAAGTATGAGGTTTTGTGTCAAATCTTTCCTCCCCAAGACCAAGGGGATTTGAAGCAATGATGCTGAAGGGACACAGAGAAAGGCCATGGTGGATTTGTTCAGAAAAGGTCTTAGGGCTTTCTCCAAATGAGAATCCAAGGATGCTGGGCAAGACAAGCATGCTCCAGATTATCTTCTCTTCGAGTGCCACACAAGATCTGCCACAGTCCTTCAGTGGAGAAACTCCCATTGAAAGCTTCTCTTCTCCTTGCAGGAGTGAATGGAGCGATTTGTCCCGACCTCCATCCCCTTGAGCAGCTCCTGGCACTTTGTTTTCTCCGAAGCAAGAATCAGCTGAGATGAAACCGAGCTGGCTCCTACACACCTTGGGAGCTCAGGCAGGGCTGCTTCCCACGCAGTGTCTTTCACCCAAATTAAACAGCTCTCAGCTGAGCTCTGCCATCCATCACTCCAGCCCACGGGCACCGCTTGGCTCCAGCAGCTCCAGTTCATGGTTAAAGAGCAGGGACCTTCTTTTTGTGAATGTGCTGCAAGGGGGATGCAGTTGAGGAGGCTCCAGGGCCACCCTGGAAAGCACAATGAAGTCAGTGGGAGGCTGATGGCAAAGCCCTGGGTATCGAGGGCTGGTTTCAGGCTGCCTGCTGCAGAGTTGAGTGTTCAAGGGTGGATGTAGGGGGTCTGCTCCCCAGAGCTGTGTCGTTCCATAAGGAGGGATTGACCTGGTGAGGCCACATTTGGAGTACTGGAGCCAGTTCTGGGCTCCCCAGTTCAAGAGAGACAAGGAACTACTGGAGAGAGTCCAGCAGAGGCTACAGAGATGCTGAGGGGCCTGGAGCATCTGTGTGCCCAGGACAGGCTGAGAGCCCTGGGGCTGCTGAGCTGCAGAAGAGAAGCCTCAGAGGGGATCTGATCAATGCTGCTCAAGAGCTAAAGGGTGGGGGCAAGAGGCTGGGGCCAGACTCTGGTCAGTGGTGCCCAGGGCCAGGCCAAGGGGCAGCGGGCACCAAGTGGAACCCAGGAGGTTGCATGTGAGCAGGAGGAGGTGGTTGTTTGTTGTGAGGGTGTTGGAGCCTGTGCCAGGCTGCCCAGAGAGGTTGTGGAGTCTCCTTGTCTGCAGAGATCCCAAAGGTGGCTGGAGACGCTGCTGGGCCCCCTGCTCTGGGGGAGCTGCTGGAGCAGGGGGGTTGGAGGAGATGATCTCCAGAGGTCCCTTCCAACCCCCACCATGCTGGGATTCTGTGATTTTATGATCACTGGGTTTCCACAGTAAAAATTTCCTGTAGACCTTGATACAGCATCTAAGGAAATAACAGCTGATATTACAAAGGACTTTGCTGGCTTGGGATTGAGCTGCTTTAAGGTTCCCAGCTTCAGACGAGTGAATGCACTTGTTCTTTATCAGTGACTTATGGATGTCCTTCAGCTGACCATACCTTGGTGTCTACATCATCAGCTGAGCAGCTCTCCAAGCTGCTGCACTGGCTGGTTCAGCTGCCCATGCCCATGTTTAATAACATTGTAGGTGTCCTGGGATATTTGAGGCACCTACACAGGGCTGGTAGAGAAGGCACAAGGTCTCTGTTAGCATCACCTATGGTGGTCATCCAAATACTGTCTGTTTTCTCCTGCAACTAAGATATCAGCCCATGTGAGCTGGCATCTGTGTTGACAAGGTGGGAAACTGAGGAGCTTTGGCCACCTCAGATGCCTGTACTGTAGATAACTGCCCTGTTCATACCCACCCTACTTTCAGATGGCTTCCATATCAAACCCACTGCACAGAGGACTGATTTCTGGGCTGATTTTAGCAGCTCTCCCCCTCCACCCCATCTTTGGGTGGCAGATGAATGTCTCCCAGCTCTGTTGCGTAGGTTCACCCCAGGCTCACCAGATCAGCCACTTCAGCAAGGTGCAAATCTCTGTCTCTTGACCACAGAAAGGCTTTTTGGAGACATCATTGACTCGCTTCCTAGCTCACTTTTCAGCTCTCCTTTGAGGGAGGGTAGCCTTGGCCAGCAGATCCTCCAGCCCCTCGTTGTCTGCAGCCTGGGGCAATGACCTTAACCTCAAATTGCATTAAGAAAGGTCCTGGTTAAACAAGGCTGTTCTCAGAGCTGGAGTTTACACGCATCCTAGGCAACCACCTTGGGCTTCTTCCAGTCCTCCAGGGAGAAGCACAGTCCCCAGAAATCAATAACTGGGTTCTTTTGAAAGTCAGCAGGACTTTGGCTTGATCTGAGCCACTCTCTTCAGTGACTTCACCCTTGCTGAAAGCAAACAAGGGTCCTTAAATGAGACTCAAGCAGCCTGAAGAGGATCAGCCCTGACCCTCTGGCCCATCACAAGGGGGTGGATGACTTGCTTGGTACCTGCTGCTCATGTCTCTGCCTCCATCCTCCTGGCCACCAACCTGCCTAGCTCCCCCCTACCCAGGTTTTGATTGAAAAAACCATCGATTATTTAAGTGGAAACATCACCCTGAGGCTCTGCTGAAGCAGGGAGAGTCAACCCCTCCTTCTCACCCCAAAACTCATTTCATCCTCAGCTTTTCTCCCTCACTCTCCTTAAAACCAGGATTTCTTCCCTGGCTACATCACCCCAAAAGGCTCCTTATTTAACATACACCCCAATAAACACCCCAGCCTCCCCCATCTCTCTTTTCTCCTCCCCAAACCATCCAAAATAGCAAACACAGCTTGCTTTGATATTCATTCCTCTCCCAGCAGAGCTTTCTCTGGATGTCAAGTCCCACACTTCTCCCAAGCTTAGATTGACAGGTTTGGAAGCCCTTGTTGTCCTTCCTCATCCCCATCCTGCATCTCTCCCATAAACCAGCACTTAAGGGAGGAAAGGCTGAGGACATCTTGCTATAATCCCTCCTCCCAGCTCAGCTGGGCCATGTAAAGCCCACCAAAGGTCCCTTCTGATGCTGGAGCACCACATAGTCAAAGCTAAGTCTGCTTTGTCCTCCTTCCCATAGACAGGAGCTGGGTTTTGAGTCTAGCTGAGCAGAGAAGATGCCTAATGCCCATTCATGGGATGAATCCCTACATAATTATATGTAATACACTTTATGAGCCAAAGAAATCTGAGAGGCTGAGGGAAGCACCAGCCAAAGAACTCCCCGTCCCACCAAGGGTCAATCCTGCATCCTGCTCCTGTGCCTGGGGTTCAAAGGGAACAAAGGAAAATTGAAGGAAGTTCAGGAAAACGTCACGTTAATAATGGCCTGAGAAACCTGATTCATGGCCAGAGATGGAAAGAGGTGGGTCAGGTTTGTGCAAGGGGAGGTTGAGAGGTGAGTGGGTCATGGGCTGACACTGTTCACACTGTGAAGACCTTTCTGGAGGTTGAGGGCTCGTTGGTGTAGCTGGGAAAAGGCAGCAGTGAAAGGCAATGATGGGAAGATGGAGCTGCCTGAATTCCCAAGTTCACCCGTTTCTCAACAGTGAGGGTGTTTTACCAGCTGGAGAACTCACAATTGGATCCTTTCCCAGTCTTTAAACCGAGCCCATCTGTGTTTTTAAGTACTGAGTTTAACCCCAGATATTATGATAGAAAAAAAGAATTAAGTTGTTAGCCACATTCTGCAAAGGTTCAGAGTCCACGCACGGAATGACCCCCCAGAAAACACAAGGGACCTTCTGCACCCTCCAGAAACAAACTCCAGGATGTTTTCAAATCTGTTTGTGCTACGCCCGAGTGTGGGGTAGCAACAGCTGAAGGTCACAGGAGCTGTATAAATAAAGAGGAGACTTTATTGTGACATGTCCATCCGGAGCTGCTGCTCTTGGGGATGCCATCTGGGATGGGAGCAGGAGCCTCTGCATTCCTACAGTAATAAAGAAAAAAAGATCCTTGGAGGGTAAGATGATCCCATGTGTGGGGGTAGTGATGAGGTTGTAACTTTACTCCTCATTTTACCAGTTCTTGAGAAAGATCAGACATGTGATGGTGACCTTTGGGATGAAAAACCTTCCTGTGGGGATTAAATCACATCCCCAAGCAGACAGAAGGAAGGTTTTCACCCCCAAAAGAGCATTTTCTATCTGCTGGGATGACTGTGCTTCTAATTCTTTAATATGAACATGGTGGGACACTGGCAGGGGTTGTCCCATCCCCAGAAGTGTTCAAGGCCAGGTTGGATGGGGCTTTGAGGAACCTAGTAGTGGGACACGTCCCTGCCCATCGCAGGTGGGGTGGGACTAGATGGTCTTTAAGGTCCCTTCCAACCCAAATCATTCTGTGATCCTAATTTGGGTACCTTAGTGTCCCCTTCAGCTGAACTCTCTGATGTCCTTTAGCGTGTGCTGATGGGACTTTATAGCAGTGTCTGACAACGTGCTATCAAAGACCTTTTCTGGAGACAGCCAAACCCCTGCTCCATGGAATTTCTCTGTGCCATCCACCAGCCATTTGTCTTCCTCATGTATTTGGGGGATAACATCTCCAGGGTCTGGAGCAGTGGATGCAGCACCCTTGGTCCATGCCAGAACAACAGCTTCAGGAGGTTGCCTGCAACAACCAGTGATGATCAACTGCAGCAACAACCTCTGGATATCCTGAAAGAAGGAGAAAACAGGGAGCCAGGAGGGAGGAACCACCCAAATCATTTACCACATGCTGAGATGCAAGAGCTTGGCCCAAGGAACCTGGCTGAAGATCTGGTGGAGGTCTTTGCTGGGGCAGTGCACTGCAAATCACTGCTGCTCCTGGAGCAGGGAGTTGAGGTATCTGTGGAGAGAAAAGGAGACCTTCATTTTCATTGCTTGACATCTGAGAAAACTCGTGGTGTTTACTTAAGGAAGGCAATTTGAGAGGGACACAGGCTGTAAATCTCCAGACATCATTGCTGGACGAGAGCCAAAGAGCCTCTCAGCTCTGTCTGTGAGAGGTCCCAGCCCACCTAATGGGGGTATCTGCTTTACTGAGGAAGAGAACAGTGTCATGACCTGTCCCATGATGGAGTGAACCTTGGTGAGATGCAGGACTGGGTTAGGGATTGGAGAGCTGTGTGTTCTTGGTGTATTAGAAGGGGTGTGGTCAGTAGGTCAAGAGAGGTTCTCCTCCCCCTCTACTCTGCCCTGGTGAGACACCAGCTGGAATACTGTGTCCAGTTCTGGGCCCCTCAGGTCAAGGAGGACACGGAACTGCTGGAGAGAGTCCAGCACAGAGCCACAGAGATGCTGAAGGGAGTGGAACATCTCCCTGGTGAGGAAAGGCTGAGGGAGCTGGGGCTCTTTAGCTTGGAAAACAGGAGACTGAGGGAGCTGCCTCCTCCTCCTCTGTGATCCCATCCTTGGGAAGCCTGTTTTCACCATGAACATGGATGAGGAGCATCACCCTGCCCCCTAACACATCCTTTTACAAGATACAAGTTGTCTACACCTCTTTGAGCAGGAAAGTGTGGATAGCTCCCCAAACTACTATTGCCTGCTACTGCCATCTGGAAGGAACATGCTGATGCAGGTGGCATGCTGAGGAAGATCTGGAGGTGAGGGATGCTATAGCCAGGGCAGGAGTTTCAGCAGCACAGGTAGTCCCAGATGTGCTCCACCTGGGTCTTACTTCTCCCACATCAGTATAGGCTTGTTGTTTGTTCCTAAGACTATTTTTAGCAGGTGATAAGGTTGGGGTCTGCAAGTCTCATGAAGCATTGAAGCACCTGGAGGTGGCCTGTTGGAAACCCAGAGGAGTAAAAGAGAGACAAGGGACTACTGGAGAGAATCCAGCAGAAGCTCTGAAGATGCTGAGGGGACTGGAGCATCTGTGTGCCCAGGACAGGCTGAGAGCCCTGGGGCTGTTGAGCTGCACAAGAGAAGCCTCAGAGGGGATCTGCTCAATGCTGCTCAAGAGCTAAAGGGTGGGGGCAAGAGGCTGGGGCCAGACTCTTGTGAGTGGTGCCCAGGGCCAGGCCAAGGGGCAGCGGGCACCAAGTGGAACCCAGGAGGTTCCATGTGAGCAGGAGGAGGTGGTTGTTTGTTGTGAGGGTGTTGGAGCCTGGCCCAGGCTGCCCAGAGAGGTTGTGGAGTCTCCTTGTCTGGAGAGATTCCAAAGGTGGCTGGAGACGCTGCTGGTCCCCCTGCTCTGGGGGAGCTGCTGGAGCAGGGGGGGTGGATGAGGTGATCTCCAGAGGTCCCTTCCAACCCCACTATGCTGGGTTTCTATGGAAAGAAGGAGGGTACCAGCTGTTCTCCAGAGCAACTGTTCCTTCCCCTCCTTGAAGGACAACTTGGTGCATGACTCTGTAACCGCAGAGAGGACAATCTTTGCTCCCCTGCTATGATGGCTGATAGGCTATTGGATTGTGCGATGGGTCACACCTATTGATCACAGCAGGCTAAAAAAGAAACAACCCATAAATAACTCCTGACATCCCCAGCTGTGCCAGAAACCCTGAACAAAGGACTCTTGGGAAAGCTGCTCTTGGTGTTTCTCGGGCCCTTTCCCCTGGAAAATGCCTGGGACAGGTTTGATTTGAGTCAGATGACTGGAGCTCACTGAATGTTTTTGCAGGTGTTTTCTTGGCTGGGCTGAGTTATTTCATTCCTAAATCCAACCCTTCCTGGAAAAGCATCCCCAGCCACATGGGAATGGGACACTGCTACTGATGTTCCCATGGCTGCTCTTGCTAACACCTAAACTAGACTGTGGGCAGATGGTTAGGACAAGAAGGCAAAGATGACTCTCCTGTTCCTTCACCAAAACTAGTCATTTCTTGTGCTGAATCTGGCCTTTGAATGCATGAAACTGCATCATTTTGGCAAAAAGGACCGTGTGCCAGGGAGGTTAAGGGGGGATCTGGATTGTGCTTTCTTAAGGCAACTCTGTCCCAGATGATTCCAGGGTGGAGAAACAAAGCATGGTCCCTGCAAAGCACCAGGAACCCATCCAGAGTTCAGAGATGGAAGGGTCAAGGGGACAAGTGGTCTCCATGGGGAGAAGTGGCACATGTAATGCTGGAAACCACAGGGAAGGGGCAGACAGACACACAGCAAGAGTGATGGGTCATCCTCCCAGTGCCAGGGCATGAGAGGCAGTGGGTAACCCCCTCCATAAAGCACTTAGTGATGCTCCACCGGATCCCACATGCTCTTTGTGGACAGACCGTGAGAAGAGGAGACGTCCAGGCACCATGCCTCTCCTCCCCCCCTGCCTCTTTCTCCCTCTCTCCCTCCCCCTTTTCCTTGTTTTTACACAGCAGCAAAGAAAAAAATTGTTCCCCACATAATGATGATTGGGCCAACAGGTCAAGCCAAGCATGAGAGACCTCATTTTGGAGCTGGGGTCAGGCGGTAAATTGCCTTAATGCTGCTGGCAGGGAGAGCACTGTGCTGAGAGGCTCTTGCAAATGAGGTTCCTCCAGCATTGCCTGGTTGCCCAGACCTGCACTTACTGCAGAACCAGCTCCTCAGGTTGTTGGGGGGCTGAGGGGCTCAACTGCAAGCAAAAGAGGCTTTGAGAGCAGCACCAGGCTTGTAATTCATGGCCTGGGGGCATCTCCCACTTTTTGAGGGGCCATGGTAGCAGGCTTGCTTGATGTATGAGTTATCTCTGCTGCCAAAGGCTCTGTAACACAGGGCACGCTCATCTTCCATTTCTATGGAAGGCAGAAAATGACTTTGCTAGAGCAGGAGGGGTCCAAAAAGTTGTGGGTTCCTTCCAGGGAGTGGGGCTGGTGTTGAGAAAGCTCCAGGAGCTTTCTCCAGGAGACACCAAGGCCCTGATATGAACCCAAGAAATGAATCCATCCCCTTGCAGAGAGATGGAGAGTCAGCCCGGGAGGGGAAGGTTTATTTAGAGAAGGAACCGTGGGCTGCCTGCCCACATCAGGCTTTCAGCTGATGAGCTGCACGTGCCATGTTTGGGGGCGGCTGGGGGAAGGAGTCCACTATTAGAAGCCTTGCAGCATCTCTACTGAATCCTGCTGAAGGCTGTGGAGGGCTTGATCCAGCAGGATCCCACCTCTAGTGTCACCTTGTCTGCCCTCGACCAACCCCATGGCAGGTCACTGATGGCAATTCTTGAGGAACTGGGTCCTTTGAAGGACTACTCAAGATTTCAAACATGCCCAGAAATCCACAAAGATCCTGGGCAGGCAGGAAAAATGTGGGAAAAGACTGTGCTAAAAGGAGAGATGATTTGGAGAGGGTGGAGAAGTTGAGATGAAGGTTGGAACTTGATGATCCTAGAGGTCTCTTCCAACCTAAATGGATTCACCCACTCCTGAGCAGGCTGCAGCCTGAACCATCAACGATGCTTGGGATTAATGGTGGTCTGGGTGAGAATCCATTCTCTTTATGCTTCTCATTCCTCCAGCCTTGGGCAGCACCTGACAGCAATGAGAATCAGCACGGGATAATCTATCTCCTTCCTCCTCCATTTGTGCCTCCGTTAAGCACTGCCTGCTCTGGGGAAGGCTCTGTCTGCAGTAATTAAGGTGGATGGATCTCCTGTAGCAAAGGGCACTTCCCGGCTCATTAGCACAGGGGAGGACTCAGCAAGGGCATTTCTTCTTTGCCTTGGAGGAGGACGCAAAGAAAACGGTGCTGGGAATCCCTGGGTGCTCCCATCCTGCTGCTGGGGGGTGCCAGGCATTTAAATGCGTGGATGGAGACGTGTGGCCAATGTTCTTGGAGCTTTTGGAGTCCCAGGTTTAGCTGCGCTCTGGGGTCAACCACGTCTCTTTGTGGGGAATCAGAGAATTGTTTTGGTTGGGAGAGACCTTTAAGATCATCAAGTCCAACTGTTACCCCAGCACTGCCAGGTCAACACTAAACTATGTCTGTCAGCACCACATCTCCACGGCTTTGAAACCCCTCCAGGGATGGGGACTCCACCACTGCCCTGTTCAGCCTGGGACAGCCCTTCACAGCCCTTTTGGGGGAGACATTTTTCCTCATGTCCAACCTAGACCTTCCCTGGTGCAACTTGAGGCTGTTTCCTCTTGTCCTATCAAAGGAGAAGCTTTGGTGCAAGCCTGTGCTTGGTCCTTGTTATTGCAGGGCACGAAACCTTTCTCTGTGGTTTGGTCCATCTTGTTGGAGCTCAATCCATCAGGACCAAAGCATGTGCTGCAGCAGGATTGTGGGACATGGGGCCAGGAGCCCACCTGAGCACATGAACCTCTCCTGGAAGACACCATTTGACAGAGCTCAAACACGATGCCCATTTCTTGCCCTTGTTCATCCTTCATCTCTGAACATTCCTGGCACCTGCAAAACCCATCCTGGCTCATGCAGAAACAGGGAATCCTGCTGTCAGAGGGATGGGGCAGGTCCAGTGGCTTCATGGCTCTAAGAGATGCTTCTCCTTTCTCCTCTCAGCCTTGCAGCTCTAGGAGTTGAAGGAAAGATGCTGAAGGACCTGCCAGCCTTGCCCCACCAGGCTCTTGGACCTAGCAAGAAAGCCTCACACTACATTCACTTTAAGAGTTAGTTTGCTACAACCTCTTCTTCTTATATAAGAGCAAAGATGTTTTTCCTCCCTGGAGTGCAGCATAAAAAGGAAAAAAACCCTCATTTGCAGTATTTGCCTGGAAAACAAGTGCCCTGGGGCAAAATCAGCCATTTGGCCAGTACTGCTGGTCCTCCACCCTTCTCCTTGGATGTGCTCTGGGTAAACCTCCCAGGAACCACCAGGGATGGAGGCGAGGAGACCAGGGTCAATAGTGCAAAGAGCAATGAGGGTGAGAGGGTTTTTATGCCTCAGCATCTTAATTGAAATGGGTTTTCCTTCCTCCCCCCCTCCATCCCCTCATCCCCACCAGCTCGTTCAGGCTCCGTCAAGGGCACCCAGCTAATGGTTCTCCTGGCCCGGTGCTGTGCACTCTGCATCCCTGATGAACTGCACACATCCCCTTAATTAAATGTCAAGACATGCAGGGGTTTTTAAGAGCCCTGTGCTCAGGAAGATTCATGGAGAGCTCAATTACCGCGTGGAGAGGAGGTGGGGAGGAGGGAAAAGCTCCAGGTAGGAAAATCATGGAGAAAACGGGGATTCCAGGCACATGGGATCAGGGCACTGCCTGAAATTTGCCTTGGCTGTGCCCAGAGACCTGGGCTGTGCTTCCCACCCCACCAGCCTGTGGAAACCTCTGAGATGTCTCTTGAATGCAGAATAAAACTCATGGCAGGTTTTTCATGTGGTGGAACAGTGAAGCCCCTGGATGGGCTCAGGAAGCAGCACAATTAAAGCTGATAAATGCTCATAACCAGCCTGCATCTGCTGGAAATGCTTTGGGTTGTTGAGCTGCAAGGATCTACTAAACCACAGCCACCTCCATGCTTGAGGGGCAGCATAGAATCATAGAATTGTCAGGGTTGGAAGGGATCTCAAAGATCATCGAGTTCCAACCCCCCTGCCATGGGCAGGGACACCTCCCACTACATCAGTTGCTCACAGCCCCATCCAGCCTGGCCTTCAAAATGTCCAGGGATGGGGCTTCCAGCACCTCTCTGGGCAACCTGTGCCAGTGTCTCCTCACCCTCCTGGGGAAGAAATTCCTCCTAAAGTCTCATCTGAATCTCCCCACCTCCAGTTTTGACCCATTCCCCCCAGTCCTACCACTACCCTACATCTTCATCTCCAAAGCAACGGCCAGTCCTGGAGGGGAAGCCAACCCTGTCCTGCGTCAGCATGGGCTCTCCTGAAGGATCAAAAGTGGTTTAATGCAGAAAAGGGCTGCCTGGATGATCCTTCAGAGGCCTGGGTAGATGCTACCAGCCTTTGTTGATCTGAAGTCACCTCCATTATAGATGACCGCTGTGGAGTGGTGCCAGATGAGCTTTCTTCCAACTGAAGAAAGTCTGGATGCCAAGTGCTGGCACTCCTAAAAGAGGCTGTTGGATGTTTCTGTACAATTTGTCCTCCCAAGGAGGCTTGGAGGTGAAGCAGGAGAGGAGGCACAGTGGGAAGCAGCCAGGAGGGAGGGCTGGAGGCAGGACACGTTCATCACCTCCATCTTCTCATGGTCTAGGGCCAACCATGGATGCACACAGCTCCTTCCCCAAGCCACCACCTTGGGTCAGCCTCTCTGGCTGGCTGCTTCAGCCTCAGACCTGGCCAGAGCCAAGGTTGCACCTGGGAAAAGCCTTTTTAAACCTTGATAAGCTTTCAAATCTCAACACAAATCTTGCAGGGATGACAGGGGGATTTTTGGAGCTGCCCTGGTAGGATGTGATGTATTTTTGTCAGCTGCTGGGGAGCCCACAGCACGAGCCAGCTAGGAAGACAGAGAAATTTAATGCTCCAAAATAACCATCATTTCTCCTGGAAAGCACTTCACAGGGCTTCTCAGAGGGCAATAGGAACAGTCAACTGACTCCACCCCTAGACCCTCCTCCATATTTCTAGGCTACAGTGGGAGCTGACACACTTCATGTGCACGTAGACTGAAATTCAGGGGAGATGGTCTCCACCAGATCCCACCCTGTCCACCCCAGCACTCCAAGCATGGCCCAGCATGAACTTGAGGATGGAAGATTCTGGACTTCCTATTGTGTAGAGCAATGGGCACATTCTTGGAGCCCCTATTACAAGAAAGATCTGGATGTGATGGAACGTGTCCAGAGAAGAGCCACAAGGATGATCAGAGGCTGGAGCACCTCTCCTATGAGGACAGACTGAGAGAGTTGGGGTTGTTCAGGCTGGAGAAGAGAAGGATCCAAGGGGACCTTCTTGGGGCCTTCCAGGATCTGAAGTGGGCTACAAGAAAGCTGGGGAGGGACTTTTTAGGATGTTGGGTAGTGGTAGGACTGGGGGGAATGGATCAAAACTAGAGGTAGGAAGATTCAGATGAGACATTAGGAAGAAGTTCTTGCCCAGGAGGGTGGGGAGACACTGGCCCAGGTTGGCCAGAGAGGTGCTGGAAGCCCCATCCCTGGACATTTCTAAGGCCAGGCTGGCTGGGGCTGTGAGCAACTGATGTAGTGGGAGGTGTCCCTGCCCATGGCAGGGGGGTTGGAACTGGATGATCTTTAAGGTCCCTTCCAACCCTGACCATTCTATGATTCTCCATATTGAATCACAGCTCCAGGGCTGCAGGGCTGGTGCTTCCCACCCTCCCTCCCATCGCTCTGCAGTTCACAGCTGCTTTTCTGTTTTGATGCCTGTAATGGAGTAATGCAGGGGAAAGGAGAACACAGGATATTTCATAGAATCATGGCATGGGTTGGGTGGGAAGGGACCTTCAAAGCTCATCTAGTCCAGTCCCCCTGCACTGAGCAGGGACATCTGCAACTAGAGCAGGTTGCTCAGAGCCCCAAACAACCTCCCCTGCAATGGTGCCAGGGATGGGGCAGCCACCACCTCTCTGGGCAACCTGGGACAATAATAAAGGACAAAATAAGGAGAATGGTGCCTCTACCTGGACAGAAGGCCCATGGCTCATGGAGAGAATCATAGAATGTTTTGGGTTGGAAGAAACCTTTAAAGGTCATCTAGTCCAACATATCCCAGCCTCGGTGAAACCCTTCAAAATTTCCATGCTTCAAGATAGAAATGTCAGATTTTAGAAACTGCTTGGGCAGGATGCCAGAAGGGCTTGGGAAGCTGACTGGACCTCCCACCACCAGTGTGTTGATCTCACCCCTGGTGGAAAGTCACCATAGAATTGTCAGGGTTTGAAGGGACCTTAAAGATCATCTAATTCCAACCCCCTTGCCATGGGCAGGGACACCTCCCACTCCATCAGTTGCTCACAGCCCCAGCCAGCCTGGTCTTCAAAAAGTCCAGGGATGGGGCTTCCAGCACCTCTCTGGGCAACCTGGGCCAGTGCCTCACCATGAGCTCCCCCAGCTCCCCTCCACCCTTCTGGGATGCTCAGCCATGCACGGCCCTGATGAAGCTTCTCCTTCTCCTCAGAGCTTTTTGGGGGCCTTGGTTGTCTGGGAGGCATCACAACCCGGTTCCTCTGGTGGGATCTCATTATGTGATGAGCTGAACATCTGGATTAAAATAGATCAAATAGTCCCTAAATCCTAAATAAGCCTGAGAGCTCAGCAGCAGCCATATGCTTCCTCCTGACAAGCTCAAAAAAATCTCTCCTTGCCATTAGCTCACACCACATGCAGTGATTTATCCTCCTCCAACCCAGCTCAGGGAACAAACCTTCCTGCTCTTCCTCCCCAGCTCTGGCCATCCTCTGAACCAGGAGCCTGAGGCTCTTCTGAGGCAGGGATGGCTGAGGGCACACATCACATCTCAGGGCACACATCACATCCCAGAGCACACGTCATGTCTGAGCTCTGTTAACCAGAAAATAGGTGGGCACCTACCCCTCTGTGCAAAATTAAAGGAAAAATTGCTAATAATTATCAAACAGGGTTGAAAAAGAAAGAAATCCAGAGCTTTGTTGCTTGGCATTCATGCTTGGCTCAGATGGGGCTTCAGCAAGCAAAAAATCCTGTAGCAACATGATAAATATTAATGTTCTGTTGCCTGTATCCTTTTGAGGCCAAGAGGGAGGTCTAGTGGCCTTCAAGAGCAGCTTCTTCTTGGTTGTAGAACAGAAGGAAGGTGGGAGGGACCCAAGGATGAGGGACCTGCAGAGGGGCTGCTCTCCCCTGGGCTGTCCCTGTATTGGCTTTGTTAAGGCTGCTCCATGCAGGAGAGGACAACCTGTGACTGGTCTCAGCTCCACTGAGGGTGTAGCTGGGGGAGACACAGCATCACAGAATGTCAGGGGTTGGAAGGGACCTCCAAAGATCATCTGATCCAACACCCCCACCAGAGCAGGATCACCTAGAGCAGGACACACAGGAACACATCCAGGTGGGTTTTGAATGTCTCCAGAGAAGGAGACTCCACAACCTCCCTGGGCAGCCTGTTCAGTGTCTGTCACCCTCAACGTGAAGAAGTTTCTTCTCATATTTATGTGGAACCTCCTCTGTTCCAGCTCACANACTTCAGGAAGGACTCAAGGTTATAACGTTTCAACACTGCTCTTATGGCTTGGTAGCACAGAAAATAAAGTATGGTCATTGCCTTTAGGTCATGAGCTTTATTTAGCTTAGCAAGACATGGGTGAAGGTCTTGTGAGGTCTTGGACTTGTCACCCCCAAGGCCAACCAGGGCAACGCTCCCACCCTCAGCACCTCCAGCCAAAAAACCTGGGGTGGTGGTGACTTGTTGTGACAACTCTGAGAGGTGAGCACAGCAGCAGAGATGGCCAGAAGTCGATGTGTAGCCACCCTAATTGCATTATTAATGGGAATTAGCAGTAATTGGGTGATTTGGATGGTACACGTTGGGCTAACAAAAATGATTTGCTTGATTGAGGTTTGATTGTTGATGAGACTGATGCTAAAGTCCCTGCTCTGTGCACAGGGGCTGCTCCCTTCTTGCCTGCTGCTGAATTTTGAGCATAACCCTTCAGAGAGATAATAATCTGGAAGTGGCATCGGCTGCTGTGCCTAGAAAAATCAGGACAGCCCATGACCTCAGTTGGCTGGAGAAATTCTCCCTCCTCTGCCTCCTTCCCCCCCTCCCATGAGCTGGGTTGAAGGAGAGGAGGATGGTGGTGGCTGAGCCATGATGGATCCACCATTCATTATTTATAATGATGAGATGCAATCCCATTTGCTGTGGGGTGTCCTGCATGGTATCCCACTGGTGTCCCTTTCCCACCATCACCCATGGGCATGGTGACCCCAAAACATGACTGAAGGTGAAGGATGCACATATTTAATACTTAATGGGGACCAAATTCTGCTGGGGGAGGTCCAAGGGCCCAATTTTGGCTTGTTGCTGCCTCGCAGCATGGGGAAGGATGAAGGTTGGACTTGATGATCCTAGAAGTCTTTTCCAACCTAAATGATTCTCTGATTCTCTATTCCCCTCTAGGGATGCACAGTGAAGGAACCAGCTCTCCATTTGCAGAGACATCTCGCCAGCCTGCCCCATTTTTTTGCAGAAAAGGGATTTTTTTTCTGCAGAAGGGGCTGGTTGTGCTGTGATAGGGATCCACACACTCCTTTTTTACTTCTGCACCAGATCTCAGCATTTTCCAGGTTGATCCCTGATTCTTTCGGAAGGGAAACGAGGGGGCAGGGAAGGAAATGACCTACCCCAGGAGGGGAACTGCTCACCAAGGAGCTCCCCCAGGCTTTGTTCCACCTTCCTCCCCAACCCCTGCCTGCCTTTCTTTTTATATCCTGGGAAAGGGCTGGATTTGGGGCCGGGGAAAGCACTGGGGGTGGTGGGGGAAGGGATGCTCTCCCTGCACAGCCTCTCCTGCCTCGGGTCCTGTCTGCTTGTGGCCGATCCCTTCGCCGCTGCGCAGGGTGATGCTGATGTGGAGAGACACTTGACTGTGAGGAGCAGGGAGAAGACAACCCCCGCCAGCCTCTCCCCCTCCTGCAGCCTTGGGGGCCCATCCCACCATGCCCAGCAGCACCCTGCTCCCCATGTCCAGCCCCCCAGCTCGGGGTGAGGCTGTTTGAGGGGTTCTGGAGATCTAGGGGGTGATGGAGGGAGTGGGAAATGAGACCTGGTGTGGCAGGGCTGGAAAAAAGCCTCCAGACACTTGCCCCCCTTGCATGGGGCTGTGCAGTGTTGGAGGGCAGGAGGAAAACGTCTGGGACAGGGGTTCATGTGGTTTGAAGATTTGGGTGCTGGGCTGGGGGAAATATTCCCAATAGCTAAGTGTGAAAGGTGCCTGCTCAGCCTGGCTTCACCTCCTCAGGGTTCAAACACAAGCAAGGCTGCCCCTTTGCCACCCCCAGCCTCTCCTGCTCCATCCCCAGCTTCTCCTTCTCCATCTCCTGCCTCCCCTACTGTATCCCCAGCCTCCCTTTTTCCATCCCCAACCTCACTTTCTCCATCCCCAGCCGTCCCATCTCCATCTCCATCTTCATCTTCATCTTCTCCATCCCCAACCTCACTTTCTCCATCCCCAGCCTCCCCATCTCCATCTCCAGCTTCACTTTCTCCATCCCCAGCCTCCCCTTCTCCATCCTCATCCTCTTCCTATATCCCCAGCCTTCCCATCTCCATCTCCAGCTTCATCTTCTCCATCCCCAACCTCACTTTCTCCATCCCCAGCCTCCCCTTCTATATCCCCAGCCTCCCTTTCTCCATCCCCCAACACCCATAGGGAGATGTTGGGATGAAGGCTGGACTTGATGATCCTAGAGGTCTTTTCCAACCTTAATGATCCTATGATTCCTCAGCCCCCCTTTCTCCATCCCCAGCCTCCTGGTTCCTTTTGCTCACCCTGTGCTTGGGAAAAGCTGTTGGCTGCCATGGGCTTGGCTTGGCTCTGTAAAACTGAGCCCTGCAGGACACCCACCTCTGTGCTATGGGGCTGAGCTCAGGAGCAAAGCCTGGAGCCAAGAGGAGAAAGAGGGGAGGCTCCATGTCCCCCCTTCATACCCAAGTTCAGGGCGGGGGGGACCTAAAAACACCATCTGCAGCAAGCAGAGCTGATTTCTCACCCCCAGATCAAGAAGACACAGGGCAAGGGACATGACCTAGTTTTTGATGGCAGCATTTACTATTTCCCCTGCAAGACAAGCCAGCCCAGCTTCCTCTCCCTCCCTCTCCTCAGCCAAGCAGCCCAGCCAGGCTGGCCCGTTGCCTTCCCGGGGCTTAAGAGCTCATGGGCCTGGGGTGGAGGGGAAAATGTGACTGCAGCCTCATCAGGAGCCCAGATGTGCTGCTGATTCACCCGCTGGTTGTGTAAGCCCCGGGAGCAGGGATGGGAAGCATCTGCTTCCTACTTGTGTGTGGAGGGACCACCCTCCCTATGAAGGGGGAGAAGGACCCCCCATTGCTCAGGCTACAGCGTGGACCAGGGTGGAGGGCTCGGGTTGGGGTGTAGCACCTGAAAACCACAGCTGCAAGAGGTGGAGGATCTGGAAAAGAGAATTGTCATGTTATGGGTGGTGGCAACCAGGTGAGCAGATCAGCAGCACTCAAGAAAGGCAGCCAAAGGTGGGCAAACCAGCCCTGCCATCACCTTGTCTAAAAGCCAGAGGGGTGTTTTGCCAGCCTGAGTGATCCCGTGCTCCTCACAATGCAAGGGACAAATCTCTCTGGGATGCTTCGTGCACTCATTCGTGTAATCGAGTGGATATAATTTGATTATTCCTTCCTAGATGTCTAGCATGGCAAAGGGAAAAGCTCTCTCCAAGCTGAGCCACTGCTACGAGACTGCTCTGGGGGAAGAGGGGTCAGAAACTGGGGCTGGAGAAGCTGATGGCATTAAAAATACCCAGTCTCAGCCCATTGCTGTCCCCCCAGCTCCTGGCTGTGCCTGTGTCAGGAGTAAACCAGATGGTCACATGCACATGAGGGGTCCTGTGTTTTCTTGCCACAAAGATCACAAAAGCTTTTTTAAATTTCCTTTGAAGGACTCACTCACCTTGTCTTGAGATCCTGGAGGTCCCCTTGGTTCACCCCAGGCCTTGTCAAGCAGGGAGACACTATAGAAAGACTTGAGCATGTCCTGGCAGAGTGTTTCCAGAGGTGAGGATCCACCTGAACCACCTTGGGGGGTGTTCAAAGGCTCCCTCCACCCCACAAGTCCATGAGGAGCAGTGTGGGGCACTTGATTTAATTGGCATTGCCTGGGTGTGAAATATTCTCCCAGCAGCACATGGGTTGGGCCCTTCTGGAGTAGATGCAAAGCCCAGGGCACATGAAAACTCATTTGATTTCCAGTAAAGACACAGACATCAACAAAAAAAGACCAGGATGATCTTCTGCCAGGGCTATACATTCAAACTGTGAAGTGAAGACCCCAAAGCTCCTGATCTGGTTTAGCAAGAGTAAATCATAAGCCATAGCTGGGATTTTAGCAGGTGAGGGCTTCAACACAAAATATGGTTGTAGACATGTCTGTGCATCTGTTGAGTGTGTTTGCACATCTATAAGGCCACAGAGGTTTTAGAGGACAGCCTTGCACAAAGCAAGCACAGTGTACGTTGTTCTTCACCCAAATAACACCAGAAAAATGAGAATATTTGGGTGCTATACCTCAGAAACCAGCCATTACCTTGTGAAGGACTCCATCACTGTCTCCTGTGCATCTATTCTTTGCAGGTTTGAGTGTCTGGATTTTGCAGGCTGATGCTTCTGAGGATGGGTAAGACCTTGGCCAACCCTTTGAGGAGGCCACCTGGGCACCTCATGGGCAGCAGGTCCTCAATCAGGGTCACCACAGAGGGGAGAATCCATCCAAATTTTGAATCTGGACCTAGCAAGAGGGGAAAAAAGGCCTTTTAGTGTTGGAGCTGGTGGGTGCACATGTGGAGAAGGGGGTGTCGGAGCCAACCACGTCCTTGGCATTGAGGGCACCCTCAGCAAGTTTGCCCATGACCCCAAGCTGTGTGGTGTGGTCGACACGCTGGAGGGAAGGGATCCATCCAGAGGGACCTGGACAGGCTGGAGAAGTGGGCCCATGCCAACCTCATGAAGATCAACAAGACCAAGTGCAGGGTACTGCATCTGGGTCGGGGCAATCCCAAGCACCGATATAGGCTGGGCAGTGACTGGCTTGAGAGCAGCCCTGAAGAGAAGGACTTGGGGGTACTGGTGGATGAGAAGCTCAACATGAGCTGTCAGTGCACACCTGCAGCCCAGAAAGCCAATGGGATCCTGGGCTGAATCAAGAGAAGCGTGGCCAGCAGGGCGAGGGAGGGGATTCTCCCCCTCTACTCCACCCTCGTGAGACCCCACCTGGAGCTCTGTGTCCAGTTCTGGAGACCCTAGGACAAGAAAGATCTGGACGTGCTGGAACGTGTCCAAAGAAGAGCCACGAGGATGATCAGAGGCTGGAGCACCTCTCCTACGAGGACAGACTGAGAGTTGGGGTTGTTCAGGCTGGAGAAGAGAAGGCTCCCAGGGGACCTTCTTGTGGACTTCCAGGATCTGAAGGGGGCTACAAGAAAGCTGGGGAGGGACTTTTGAGGCTGTCAGGTAGTGGTAGGACTGGGGGGAATGGGTCAAAACTAGAGGTGGGGAGATTCAGATGAGAGGTTAGGAAGAAGTTCTTGCCCAGGAGGGTGGGGAGACACTGGCACAGGTTGCCCAGAGAGGTGCTGGAAGCCCCATCCCTGGACATTTTGAAGGCCAGGCTGGATGGGGCTGTGAGCAACTGCTGTAGTGGGAGGTGTCCCTGCCCATGGCAGGGGGGTTGGAACTGGATGATCTTTGAGGTCCCTGACAATTCTACGATTCTGGGCTGCTGGAGGGAGGGAGGAGGGTTTTTTTCTTGCAGAAAGGAGTGAAGGGAAGATCTCAGTGAGTCACGCAGAGCCCGAGTGGTGTTTGGCTAAGCTGGGGGTTTAGCTCGATTGTAAGCGGCTTTAGGAAGCGGCGGCCGCGGGAGCAACGAGCACAAAAAGAGTGAGGAAGGAAAAACAAACAGTGCTGGTGGTTACATAAGGGATCAGGGGGTCACCAGGTTGTCACCCAGCTGCCACGTGCTCCTCAGCATCTTCCACCACCACGGGGTTGTGGTTCATCCTGGTCACATCTTGTGAAGAGTTTGGGGAAGGAGGGAAAGGTTCGAAGATATGTGAGAGCTTCTGGTGGAGGGATGAGGAGGATGTGGATGGAGGTGCAAAGTTAAGAGTGGCTGGAGAGTGGGCAAAGGACAACTCTGCACTGGACAGGATTGAATGGACCATCCAGTATCTGAAAGGGACCTACAGGAAAGCTGGGGAGGGGCTGTTTGCAAGGGCTTGTAGTGATAGGACAAGGGGTGATGGGTTCAAGCTGGAGAAGGGCAGGTTCAGACTAGATGTGAGGAAGAAATTCTTCATAGTAAGGGTGGGGAGACACTGGCACAGGTTACCCAAGAGGTTGTGGAAGCCCCATCCCTGGGAGTGTTCAAGGCCAGGTTGGATGGGGCCTTGGGCAACATGGTCTAGTGGGAGGTGTCCCTGCCATAGCAGCGGGGTTGGAACTAGATGATCATTGAGGTCCCTTCCAACCCAAACCAATCTATGAGTGGCACCAGAGCAGGGCAGGTTCAGGCTGAAAAGGGAGCTGCTCCCCACCCCATGTACAGTTACACTGGGGAATTATAGCTGCAGGATATTGAAAGCCTAAGAAGGTTACATGGATGCCAAAACTTCAGCACCTGATCATCTCCAAAAGGCTCTTCCAGCCCAAGAGCCACCTCTGCCTTAGGAGGTTGTTTGAACATGAACCTAGCATCATAGAATGGTTCGGGTTGGAAGGGACCTCCAGAGGACATCTGGTCCAACACCCATACAAGAAGCAGGGACATCTCTAACCAGATCAGGTTGCTCAGAGCCCCATCAAGCCTGACCTTGAATGTCTCCAGTGATGGGGCCTCCACCACCTCTCTGGGCAGCCTGTTCCAGTGATCAACCACCCTCATATTAAAGAACTGTTTGAAGCTGAGAGGGAATCACTCCACAGTGGCTTGATATTTATTTTTCCCCTCCTCCCTGCTCTCAGAGGTGGGATGCTGTGCTAGACAGATCATCAGCTGGATAGTCCATAGGATGGATGGTCTATAGGCTGCACACACCATCGGTCTGCCCCAGTTAGGACACAGAGGGCACATGGCCTCATATCTGGGTGTTGTATTGGGATTTGAGCCCTTTTTAGGGTGAAATTCCCCCAGGATCTTCCCAACTCCAGTGTCCAGGAGAGCTGCTCACCAACCCAATGCTACCAAAGTTCACCAAAGGGAGCCAGGACAACATATGTCTCACAGAGGCAAGGAGGACTCCAAGGCTGCTCTCTATGCTCTCTGCTTTCTGTCCATGCTGCTATTTAAAAGATTCATTCCTCCAGATGGAAAGTTTGTGCAACCTTCAGCTGTTGCATCACAGCCCTGTTTGACTTGGCCAAGGCAGCAGAGCAGCAAGAAGCATCTTGGCTTCAGCTGGATCACTTGCCTCACACTGACACCCAGAAATAGAAGCAGGCTGGAGAGAGGTGGGGGAGGTCTAGGTGGAAACCCAGCACAGCTGGACCAGGGAACACCTCTGGCTTCCTTGTGATGGGTCCACCCCTGGGCTTCAAGTGTTGCTGTTCATTAAGAGAGGTTAATTAAAGAGAGGTGATAAGTAAGAGTTGGGATATGGGGTTTTTTTCCCTCTCTGTCCCATAAATAGAATCATAGAATGGTTTGGATTGGAAAGATCCTCCAAAGGTCATCTGGTCCAACCCCCCTACAATAAACAGGGACATCTCTACCTAGGGCAGGTTGCTCAGAGCCCCATCAAGCCTGACCTTGAAGGACTCCAGGGATGGGGCCTCCACCACCTCTCTGGGCAACCTTCAGTGATCAACCACCCTCATATTAAAGAACTTTTTCCTAATGTCCAACCTATATCTACCCTTTTCTAACTTAAAACCATCACCCCTCATCCTGTCACTACAAACCCTTGAGAACAGATCCACCCACACCTTCCTAGAGGCCCCTTTCAGGTGTTTGAAGGTCTTGACCATGCATGGCCAGCAGAGAGCCTCAAAGATGGAAAATCATAGAATCATAGAATGTTTTAGGCTGGAAGGGACCTCTAGAGGTCATCTAGTCCAACCTCCCTACACAAGCAGGGACATCTCTACCTAGGGCAGGCTGCTCAGGTCTCCAATCAATTGCAATGTTTTAGATGGAAGAGATTGCCTGAATTTTCCCTTTGGGGCCACCTCAGCACAGGGCAGGTTGTCCTGGGAAGGTCTCTCCACCATTTATCAGATCCTGACGTGTCCTGCTCTGTGCCTCAGTTTCCCCTGCTCCAGAGCAGGGCAGAGTTATACACAGCGTGTCCTGAAAAGTCTACAAAAACAGCTTTGATGGACAGTGATGGAGTTTGCTCCACAAGAAGAAGAAAAATAAACCCTTGGGAGGAGACGTTTCCTTTTTGCAAGGAGTTTCAGCTTGTCATTAAAGCAGAGCCAAGAAAGCCTCGTTTCAGACAACCCATGAGGAAAGGTTTCCACTTCTCCAGCTAAACAGGAAGGTTTGTGTCCCAAAGCTTCCTAAGTCCTCTCGTTACTGCTGATGGTCTCTAGGGAAGGGAGGACACCTCCCCTGCCCTAACATCTGCTTCTGGGGCCATCCAGCCATGCCCAGGAGGTCAGAGACAGAGCCTTGTCTGACCAGGAATCAGCAGGACAAACAGTCCCTTAACAATGGGACAAATATAACAATGAGACAATAATTCCTTAACCATGCTAGAAGACCTGCTTGGCTAATTATGTTCTCCAGGTGGCCAACCCTTCAGTGGTTGCTCCTGCCTTGTCATATGGTGCTTCCCAGCTTCTACCCTTTGCTCAGGTCAATGTCCTCATGCTGCTGTTTTCTTCCCATGGAGAAGATGGATGTGGACATATTGGAGCGGGTCCAGAGGAGGCCACCAAAATGCTCAGGGGAATGGAGCATCTCTGGTATGAAGACAGGCTGAGAGAGTTGGGGCTGTTCAGCCTGGAGAAGAGAAGGCTCCGGGGAGACCTTAGAGTGACCTTTCAGTATCTGAAGGGGCTACAGGAAGGCTGGGGAAGGTCTATTAAAAAGGGTTTGTAAGGACAGGACCAGGAGTGATGGTTTTAAGCTGGGAAAGGAGAGATTTAGGCTGGAGATTAGAAAAAAGTTCTTTAACATGAGGGTGATAGATCAGTGGAATGGGCTGCCCAGGGACATGGTGGAGGCCCCATCCCTGGAGTCCTTCAAGGTCAGGCTTGGTGGGGCTCTGAGCAACCTGCCCTAGGTAGAGATGTCCCTGCTTGTGTAGGGAGGTTGGACCAGATGACCTCTGGAGGTCCCTTTCAGCCTCAAACATTCTATGATTCTATGATTCCATAAGATGAGTTGTAACCACGTTGCTGTCACGTCAACTCTGCCTGTTTGGAAGAGGCTGATAAATTGTCACCTGCTTGTTGGGTGGAAGGAATGGACATTGGGCTTTGTCAGCATAACCTTTTCCATGAAAAGCTGGAAATACCATCCTCATCCAAAGCTGTAAAACTCCTGATGGAGCCACCCTTTCCCACCCACTCCCAGGGTGCATCATCCCCTAGGAAAAAATGGGATGATACTACCAAAAAACCACTGTTGGTCTGCTCTTGGTTGAGTATCAGTCCATGTGAACAGGGTGGATCTCTGTCTCCTCTGCAGTGTCCCAGGACTCATTAAGACATCCCCATTTGTTTCATTTCCAAGCCACCAGCTGCTTTGGAGTGTCCTCTGCAATCTGGTCTCATTCCTCACACCCTTTTGCTGCCTTGTTACCGGATCCCATTTTCACGTGGAGGTTTCTCATGACCTTCTGGTTGCTCCCATGCATGTTCTTGGCCTCGGTGCCTGGTGGGGATGACTCGAATGCCTCTTGCCTTTTGTTTCCTGGATGTAGGAAGGATCAGGAGTGGGAATCAAGTCCTGGATGTTGTAACACAGACTTATCCTCAAAAATAGACCTCAGAGGAGAAAGCCAGCTGGTGGCAACCAGCTCTTGGATGGTGAGGGGAGATGGGGGAGAGGTTCCAAGCAGGCAGGTTGAGGAGCAGACATTCCTGTGGCTGGTTTCATCCTTCCCAGAGCCTGTTGAGAGGGTTTTTATGAATGCTGAGAGCAGCTTGGCTGCGTGTGTGTGGAGCTGGCACCCATCTGCTAACACCTGGCCTCGGATGAAGTCATCATCCTGCTGCGGGGGGGGGGGGGGGGGGAGAAGCGGATTGACTTTGTTGCAGGTCCTAATTAGGCACAACATGCTGCCTGATTAGTGCTCGTGTTTGGGAGAAAACACTCTGCTGCTCGGTGGCCTGTGGAGGAACGATGGATGGAGGCAGAGGAAAGCCACCAACCCTCCTTGCCAGTGGGGCTAAAGCCACCATAGAGGGTGTGGCTGAAGCTTGGTAGCACCAGGTGGGATGTCTGACACTTCTCCTGGCCTTATTTCCATGCCTTTCATGTGCAACCTCACTCATCTCCTTTTCTCCCATCTCCTCCCACCCCATCCCATCCCACTGCAGCCAGGAGGGGTTCAAAGACCTCATTGTTATAGAATCATAGAATCATAGAATGGTTTGGGTTGGAAGGGACCTCCAAAGGTCATCTAGTCCAACCCCCCTACAAGAAGCAGGGACATCTCTACCTAGGGCAGGTTGCTCAGAGCCCCATCAAGCCTGACCTTGAAGGACTCCAGGGATGGGGCCTCCACCCCCTCTCTGGGCAACCTGTTTCAGTGTTCCACCACCTCATATTGAAGAACTTCTTCCTAATGTCACTTTGTCATGGCCTGGGTGTTGCTGGACCTTGGTTCCCTTCCACAAACCAGCGAGTGGAGTTTTCAGGGGTGTTTGGCTGGCTGCAGAAGACAATGTTTTGCTTTTTTGGGTATTTTTAGCCCAGTTCCATAAGAATCAAGGTTTTTCTCTGCATGGTGTTGCCACCCAGTCACAGCTGGGTTGGGTGGCCTGAGCGTGGCCTCTCCTTGGGGTCTTGGCTTGGGATGAAGGAGGAAAGCTGAAGTGCTGAGTGATGGGCACTCGCTGCCTTTCAACAGGCACCTTGGACTTGTCCTCACAGTTGTGATCATGACAGGAACAAGGTTTCCCAGAAACACAGCTCAGAAGGAAAACCAGAGTTGTTGTCAGAAGAGAAATGGGAGGCGCTTGGGCTTCCTCCAACAGCATCAACCCATCCTGACATTAATTGCAGTCAACACTCTCTGCAGCTTTATTGAAAAAAATGAAATATTCGGATGTCTAGAGGGGACAGGGAGGTGGATCCCTTTTCCTTTCTCCTTTTTTTTGGTTTTGTTTTGGTTTTCTTCTCCTTTTTCTTTTTCTTTTCCTCTTCCTTTTCCTTTTCCCATTTCTTTTTCTTTTCCTTTTTCCATTTCCATTCCCTCTTCCTTTTTTTTCTTTTTCTCTTTTTCTTTTTCTTTTTTCTTTTTCTATTTCTTTTTCTTTTTCATTTTTACATTTTCTTTTTTATTTTCTTTCTTTCTTTTTTCTTTTCCTTTACCTCTTCCTTTTTCTTCTTCCTTTTCCATTTTCTTTTTCTTTTTTCATTTATTTTTCTTTTTCCTTTTTCTTTTTTTTCTTTTTTCTTTTCTTTTTCCATTTCTTTTTCTTTTCTTTTTCCATTTTTCTTTTTTCTTTTTTTTCCATTTTTTTTCTTTTTCTTTTTCTTTTTATTTTTCTTCCTTTTTCTTTTGTTTTCTTTTTTCTCTTCTCCTTTTTCCTTTTCCTTTTTCTCTTTTTCTTTTTCTTTCTCTTCCTTTTTCTTTGTCTTTTTATTTTTCTTTTTTTTTCCATTTCTTTTCCTTTTCCTCTTCCTTTTTCCTTTCTCTTCTCCTTTTCCTTTCTCTTTCTTTGAATGAAAAGCTTCTCTGCAACATTCATCAAGCTTTGCAGCTGCCTCTGCTCATTCACATCCCCATCAGCTCCCAAAACGTGCAGGTGTGAACAAGCCCATCCTGGTTTGGCCAAGTCAGGAACAGCCACATCCCGCTTATCCCATGGCCGGTGGGGTCCTCAGGGGGGGTTCTCCATGACCTCACTGCCTGTTAATTACAGCATCATCAAGCCACGTGTTCTGCTCCACTCCCAGAGGACCCCTGGTGTGGAGGGATCAGAGCATCACACCCCGGCAGGGAGGACATGGGGAGACCACTGGTTTCCATGGCAACCACCTCAGGTGCTACTGATGGAGGGGATGCAGGTGGAGATGCCTCCAGGGGTGGGGGACCAGGGGATGCTGCACTGCCAGGGATCTGCATTCTGGTGCTTGTGATCTCCTCTGGCAAATGTCAGAGAGGAGCTGGGAATAGTCCTGCACAGCTTGTTTGGTTTGGCTCAGCTCAGCCAGTGAGCTCACGTCTCCTGCAGACATAAGGACATCGTGTGACAGCTGCCAGCAGGGCTGGGGGGAGTGGGGGATGTCCTAATGGTGTCCTTCACACTGGGAAGACCCTTGGGACCTGGTGGGACCTTTCCTCAGCGTTGGCTCCAGCTCCTCGACCCGCACAGCCTGGAGGAGCCTCCAGCTCCCGCTGGGGCTGAGGAGCTTAATAGAGCTGCCTGAATCTGGGCCAAAATGTTTTCCTAGCTGCTAATAAACCCAGACGCCCTCCTGGGAAGGTGGAGAGGGAGGAAGAGGGAAGCAGAGACAGCTCCAGGCTCCAGCACAGCCTCCGTTTCCAATCACAGCATCACAGATTGGAAGGGACCTCCAAAGATCATCTAGTCCAATTCCCCTACCAGAGCAGGATCACCTCTATCAGGTCACACAGGAACACGTCCAGGGGGGTTTTGAATGTCTCCAGAGAAGGAGACTCCACAACCTCCCTGGGCAGCCTGGGCCAGTGTCTGTCACCCTCACCATGAAGAAGTTTCTTCTCATATTTAGGTGGAACCTCCTCTGTTCCAGCTTACACCATCTGGTTTCTTCTGAGGTCTTCCTCCTTCCCCCTTGGCCTCCCTTGGACCTGCCCTGCTGGCATCCCTTGACCTGCTGCCTCCTCCACCTGAGGGACCTCTCAGACCCTGTGGTGGCACAGGTCATTCCCATCCCATGCCCTCCGTGTCTCTGTCCTCCTTATGTTAAAGAATAAAGTTGCTACCTAAAGCTATGAGCTGCTGGCAGGGGAAAGAGCCATGGGAGCCCAGCTGCAACTACTCCACCCCACCCACTGTAGGTTTTTTCCTCATATAAGGTGTGTATGGGCCCAGAGAGGTGGTGGAGGCCCCATCCCTAGAGACATTCAAGATCAGGCGTGATGGGGCTCTGAGCAACCTGACCTAGTTAGAGATGTCCCTGCTTATTGTAGGGGGGTTAGACTAGAAGACCTTTGGAGGTCCCTTCCAACCCAAACCATTCTATGATATGCATCTTAAGAACATGTTAACTTCAACACCCACAGTTGGAGTGAAGGGATCTGGATCCCAGCAGCCAGTGTTAAGTCTTGCAGAGGTGCAAAACCTCCTTGTGCTACCTCCTCCTGGCCTGGGCTCAGTACAGATGCCATCAAGCTCAAGATCTGATGTTCCTTGTTGAGCTGCAGACAACTCTTGTCTATTGGTTGGGAAAGCAAAAGGGCTCCTTGCATGAGTAAAGTCTTCAGGAGAAGGTCTATCTGACTTGGTGGCACGTTTCTGCTGTGTCCAAGATCATTATCTGCACTAGATGGGGGTCTGGGCTTGAAAGGAATGTTCGAGAATTGGAGGTTGGTGGTGAACCCTAGTTCCTATGGTGTACAAGTTCCTCTGGTCCTTGCTGCAGATGATCCCTTGGTACATGAAATGTGGAGTGGCCCAAAATGTTCTCATGATAGAACTGTACGAGATTTTTAGGTGCATGTTTCTGTGTTGGGTTTTTTCCTTTCCTCCTCTTAGGCACAATAAGGAGACCCAACAGGCTAAGGGAACACTTTGGAGACACTCCCAGTGTCCAAGGTTCTCTTTGGGATTATCCCTTGGGGTGAGTTTCAAGAACAGCATCTTGTCCCTTGGAAGTAGCTGACCTGGACATTGCTCAGGCAGATCATGAGGACAAGAAGTGATGGCCTCAAGTTGCGCCAGGGGTACTTTAGATTGGACATTAGGAAGAAGTTCTTTACTGGAAGAGTGGTCAGGCACTGGAAGAGGCTGCCCCGGGAGGTGGGGGAGTCACCATCCCTGGAGGGGTTCAACAAACAAGTAGATGTGGAGCTTTGAGACATGGTCTGGGGGTCAGGGAGATGCTGGATGAAGGTTGGACTTGATGATCCTGGAGGTCTTTTCCAACCTAAATGATTCTATGATTCTAGAAATGCAGGTCTAGTCTTTGGACAGCAGGGTGGACTATTACTTCTCCTGGTATAAGCAACCTCCTAGCAGAGGATATCTAAGTACCTTGCAAGCATTGCTGGTGCTTTCTGCTGCCTGCACAAGCAGTTTACTCTGTATTCTATTTATATTTACCCAAAACACCTTGGTGTGCTGGTGAGTGGCAGGTCTCCTGGCTGCCTGCATGGCTGAATAAACTTCTGCTAACAGGGTGTGAATCCCTCTGCCAGTCAGGCAAATAATTACAGCAGAGAAAATAAGGGATGGAGAAGAGAACAAAGGCATGCAGCAGCTCTAGGGAATGACCAAACAGGAGACCTGGCCTCTGCCAAGTGCTGCTTCATGAGGTCTCTGAGATGAGATGTGCTCCTGTGGTCAGACTGGGAGCTGGCTTCAGGTCTTAGCTCATCCATTCATAGAATCATGGCATGGTTTGGGTGGGAAGGGACCTTTCAAGGTCATCCAGTCCAGTCCCCCTGCACTGAGCAGGGACATCTGCAACTATCTCAGGTTGCTCAGAGCCCCAAACAACCTCCCCTGCAATGGTGCCAGGGATGGGGCAGCCACCAGCTCTCTGGCCAACCTGGCACAAGCTCTCACCACCCTCAGCACCAACAATTTCTTCCTTCTCTCTTCTAAATCTCCCTCTTTTAGTTTCAAACCATCCCCCCTTGTCCTGTCCCAACAGGCCCTGCTCAAAAGATCTTCCCCATCTTTCTGACAGGCCCCATTAAGTCCTGAGAGGCCACCAGAAGGTCTTTCTCCAAGACAGAGGATGACATCGTGTTTTCCAGTGGGTCTTGTGAGTGATGAGGACCAGTTTTCCACAGGGCTACATCTGACAGGGACTCTCCCATTTCAGCTCAGCCCTGGGCACCCACTCCCTGCCCAAGTTTCACTGGAGGATCTCCAGCTCAACCACAGCCATGTCCATGCCTGGCCATGAACCTGTTAGAAATATCAAATGAAGTAATGAGGGATCTGCCCAATCACTGGAGACTCCCAAAGACAGAGTGAGTGTAACCCTTATGGAGAAGAAACCTGAAGCTGTACAAGAGTAGGAGCCATCTGGCAGGTACCTGAGGATCCTGGTGGCCCCATGGTTGGTGTTTTTCTGCTGTGTCAGTCCATAGCTGGGGCTTGAAACCACAGCAGTTCATCAGCCAGAGCCAGGGCTGGAACAACACAAGAGAAAACTCTGGTTGTGCTGTGTCAGGTCCTAGCAGGGTGACATCAGCACGGTCAGCACCTCTGGCTGGAGCTACAACCCCAAAGAGAAAGCTCTAGCAGCTAGAGAGCAGCCCTGGGACAGGACCAGCTTCACTCCTGCTGGAAGGAGAAGGATGAACCAGCTCCAGGGCTCAGTTTGTGAGTCTACAACCAATGTGGAGAGCAAGTTATGGTTGGTAGCTCATCCTCACCAGCACTGAGAGATCTAACATTTGAGGAGGAGTTTTGACAGCATTAGATATGGCCAAATATAAAGTGCTAGGACAACAAAGCAGCTTTGAAACCTCCCTACAACCCCCTTTCCAAACACCTCCTTGTTCTCCTTGGAGAACTCTTTGAGCTATGCCCTGCCTCTGAGGAACCACAGCATGTTCATGCCCCAAACCCCTTCAGAGCAGGTTCAAGCTGTGTCCCAAGAGCTCTGCTGCCCGACCAGCCCATAACTCACCCCTCACACGAGTGGCATCAGCCATGGATGGAAGGACAGGTCCCCAGCAGCCACTCAACATTGGCTAATTGTGACAAAATCCAGCATGCACATCAAGGCCTGTGATGATCTCCCTGCTGGTGGAGCTGGACTTCGTTAACACGCACATTAGCACATGTTAATTAGCTCCTGCTGCTGCTGCTCCTGCCACCAGCCCCAAGATGGATTATGCCACATGTCCTAAGCAGCTTAGCTTGGGTGGCAGCGTGTTGGGATGAGGGAGCAGCTGCTGCTGAGCAGCAGGGGAAGATCAGAGCTCACAAGTGTTTTCCCTGCTCTCTGCTGACAGAACTTAGGCTGGGCTGAAGCTGCTGAGAACATTCTCCTGCCAGTGAGGCCGTTGTCCCTTCTTGGGACAACCTCCAGGAGCTGGGCAAGTTTTTGCCACAGCTTTTCCTTCCTGATAGAAGTAAAGAAAACTCAGGAAGATGGGGCCAGACTCTTGTCAGTGATGCCCAGTGATAGGATCATCATAGAATCATCAGGGTTGGAAGGGACCTTCAAGATCATCTAGTTCCACCCCCCCTGCCATGGGCAGGGACACCTCCCACTACATCAGGTTACTCAGAGCCCCAGCCAGCCTGGCCTTCCAAATGTCCAGGGATGGGGCTTCCACCACCTCTCTGGGTAACCTGTTCCAGGATGAGGAGCAAGAGGCACAAATGGGAATATGGGAAGTTCCACCTCAACATGAGGAGAAACTTCTTCATGGTGAGGGTGACAGACACTGGTCCAGGCTGCCCAGGGAGGTTGTGGAGTCTCCTTCTCTGGAGATGTTTAAAACCCCCCTGGACGTGTTCCTGTGTGACCTGCTCTAGGTGATCCTGCTCTAGCAGGGGGGTTGGACCAGATGATCTTTCGAGGTCCCTTCCAACCCCTAATGTTCTGTGATTCACAAAAACTCTTGTCTCCTTGGCTAATTCAACTGCAACATCCAGGTTGTCACCTCCATCATTTCACTGGGCAAGGAGCAAAGCATCAGGCAGCCTCTGCCAACCTGTCCCCAGCCCTGGCAAGCTGGGAGAGGGGCTGTTTGCTGGGAAGCAATGACCTTCCCTAAGCTTGTGGGGGCCCTCCAAGCTCTGGGGGATGCTTCACTCCCGTTTCCATAGAAATGCTGCACGGCAGGGGGGGGATGCGAGATCTGCTGCTGCCATCTCCTGGAGGAGGCCAGGGGTGTCCTGGGGAGAGGTTTCATAGAGTCATAGGATTGTTTTGCTTGGAAAAGACCTTTAAGATCATGGAGTCCTATTGTTAACCCAGCACTGCCAAGTCCACCACTTTCCTGTAGGCTCCCTTTAAGTGCTGAAAGGCCACCAGAAGGTCTCCCTGGAGCCTTCTCTTCTCCAGGCTGACCAAGCCCAACTCTCCCAGCCTGTCCTCCCAGAAGAGCCTTCCAGCCCTCCCACCATTGCTGGGGCCTCCTCTGGCCCCGCTCCACCAGCTCCATGGCTCTGCTGTGCTGAGCACTCCAGAGCTGCCCCAGCACTCAGGGGGGTGTCCCCAGAGCAGAGTAGAAGATGAGGTGAGCCACAGAATAGGCTGTTAGATGGCAGAGACCCTACACGGCTGATGAGAGACACAGCCTGGATTCCTGTAGCCAATTGTTATGGGGACAAAATGACCAGAGCTGACATCACCCAGGGAAAGGTGTTCTCAGGAGCTGCTGTGGCCCCTTGAGATGTCCTCATTGCACCCTGGGGTTGATTTTGCACTGGAGTGGATGAGAGATGCTTGGATCATCCCTACTGCCAGCTCAGCTTCAGCTTCAGCAGCATCTCCTGCAGTCCCTTCTGCAGTGGTTGGCCCATCACAGCCTCTCACTGTGCTTAGAACCTACCATCCATGAGTCCTGCTGCTCTTCTTTGGCCACCCTAATCCTGCCTTCCCCAAAAAGCTCATACAAAGTGTGAGAAGCTCACAAACAACAGCCCAGAGGAGCAGGGTTTGTAATGATAGGACCAGGAGAGATGGACTTAAGCTGGGAAAGGAGAGATTTAGGCTGGAGATTAGAAACAAGTTCTTTAAGCTGAGGGTGACAGATCAGTGGAATGGGCTGCCCAGAGAGGGGGGGGAGGCCCCATCCCTGGAGTCCTTCAAGGTCAAGCTTGCTGGGGCTCTGAGCAGCCTGCCCTAGGTAGAGATGTCCCTGCTGGTGTAGGGAGGTTGGACCAGATGACCTCTGGAGGTCCCTTCCAGCCTAAAACATTCTCTGACTCTATGATCTTCCTAGCAGGACGGAGATAGAAAACAAGTCACACAAACATTCCCCAGCTCTTCTGGTGTGGGAGAAGGTCCAAAGTCACCAGGACAACCAGAGTCCCTGTGTCCTGCACTGTGTAGCACCAACGTGACCATGGTGGCCATGCTCCTGTTTTCAGAGTCCTTTGCCAGGCTGAAACGAGGCCATTGCTCTGCTCTGTCCCCTGACCTTAATTTGCTGCTGGCAGAGATTTTCCTTTGAGGCAAACCAGAAATTGCTGCAGTGACCCTGGATCCACCTGACCAGGAGGTGCTCCAGAAGGAGCTGCCAGTCCCTCCTGCAGCTCGTGTCACATTCATCTCTGAGTGTGCAGCAGGATCCCCCCTGTGACCATTCCAAGCCTGATTTTTAGGTCATCTGAACTAAACTTCAGGCCACTACAAAGGTCTGGAAGAAAAAGACCAAAGGGAATTGTCCATCTCTGCTGCCAGACTGTCTTGCAGTGCAGCTCTACATGGGAGCCAGCTTCTAATATCCTCCACCACACCCTCAAAACCTCTCCTGCAGAGTTCTTCAGTGTCCTATTTCCTTAAAACCTCAATCATATTGTCTTCAGTTTCCTGGGGTCTTTTCTTTTATAAACTCCCTCCTTGGAGACCTGTTCAGTGTTAACACACAACCCTGACCCATGACTTTTGTCTGGCTAGAAAAGGATGGAAACTCTTCATTAACCAGGGATGTCCAGCAGTCCCTGAAAACTTGTTGGACCTCTGGAAAAGTCAGCAAGACAATTGCACATACATGTATTTACCATATGGGATATTCCAAATTCAGCCTGGAGAAGAGAAGGCTCCAGGGAGACCTTCTTGGGGCCTTTCAGGACTTAAAGGAGCCTACAAGAAAGATGGGGACAGACTTTTGAGCAGGGTCTGTTGTGACAGGACAAGGGGGGATGGTGTTAAACTAAAAGAGGGAGATTTAGACTAGAGAGGAAGAAATGGTTGGTGCTGAGGGTGGTGAGAGCCTGTGCCAGGTTGGCCAGAGAGGAGGTGGCTGCCCCATCCCTGGGACCATTGCAGGGGAGGTTGTTTGGGGCTCTGAGCAACCTGCTCTAGTTGCAGATGTCCCTGCTCAGTGCAGGGGGTTGGACTAGATGACCTTTAAAGGTCCCTTCCAACCCAACCCATGCCATGATCCTATGATCTATCTCTAAAGTTGTCTCTTACCTTAAGCTCCTCTTTTCTTTGCAGCCTCTCCTGTTGCTGGCCAGGCCAGGCCAGTCCTTCAAGGCTTTTGGATGCAATCAGCAGAAGGTTGTTTGCCCTGATGCTATGTGCAAGCTCAGCACTTTTGGGACCATCCAACAGCTGGCCAGGCCCTTCCAGAAGCAGATAAGCTACATCATGGGGGTGAATCTGCCTCAAAAGGGAAATAAATTGGGTTACTGGTCAACAAATAAATCTCCTAAAGACGTTGCTCCTTTATCTCAGCCTGCCCTGGAACCAGGAGCCTTCCAAAGGGTGAAGGTGGCAAATCCAGACCAGGTGGGTGAAAAGGGCTGGGGAGGGTTGTCCCCTTGTCCCAGGCCACCTGAGGACCCTCCAGCAAATGGTTCCATCAAGCAGTTCAGCTGCTGCCACTCTTTGCTTCACCATAGAAACGGCCACGAAGGACTTGTCCCCAGGGACAGCAGATGTCACATTGGATGAGTGCAGATGTATCCACAGACATCATCAAATCCTCCTTTGGCTTTAGGGCAGGAAGGGGATTTTTTTTTTCCACCCTTGTTTGACTTGACTTTCGCTTTTTTTTTTATATCAGCAAAGATGAAAAGAATTAAGGTCCCATCCCTATGATGCTGCAGGCACAAAACTTCCCTGGGTCTCAGCTCTTTTGAGGGGAACCCTGTGTTCGAGCCAGAGATGGGCACTAATGCCCTGAATTTGCTTCTAGGGTTAAAAAAAAAAGGAATTAAATAAAGAAAATTTAAATCTGAAACCAGAACGTGGCTGTTTCTGTGTAAAGGGGAATATTGCAGCTCTGGGATTTGCTGCCATCTTGTGATATTTAGTGTTTTCCTGAAGGATTGATAGATGGTACCAATTAAAAAAGAATCTCAAACAACAAGAAAACCCCCAAATCTGCTCCTAGTGTCCATAACTACAGAGATAACCTGGAAACCACGAGGCTGATGGGCTCCCAGATTCATATCACAAATAAAAAGAACATTTCATAGAATTATTTAGATAGGACAAGACCTTTAAGATCATTGAGTCCAACCATAAAAGTTGCCACATTTGTTGCTTTTATCTTTTTCTTACCTCTAAATGCTTCCTGCAGCCAATATTCTTCTGCTGGAAAAGAAACTGGAGTTTTCCATGCTTAGATCTCACCTTGTGTGATCTGAACACGAGGTTTCCAATCTCATTTGGTTTTTGGCCTCTGCCCTCAGGTGGAATGGCAAAATCAGGACGAGCTCGCTCCAACGAGCCAGTAATTGTGATTATTATTCCTTCCATGTAGAGCCACAGCACCTGGGAGCTCCAGTTCAGGGGAAAAACACAGCAAGAAATGTGTTTCAAAGTTTCACAGAAAATAGGGATGCTTAATTTTTATTTTAAAGCCAAATAAGGGGATATCCCAGCTTTTAAAAAGGGATTTACATATTTAAATTTACATGTTTAAAGCAGCAGGTACTCCAAGGAAGCTGTTGCTGAACCCAGAACACCAGAAATCTACAGCACATCCCAGTATTTGACTGTTTTACCAGTATTTTACCACTAACCAGGACCATGCTGATGGAGGTGACCATGGTAGTTGGGCTTTGTGCTCGACCCCATAAAATTTTTCCATGATATGGGGGGGGTTGGTGCTCTCAGGCAAATCTGGATCAGTCCTGCAGGACTGTGGTTCCAGGCAATGGAGGGTCAGGGCCAGATAAACACCAGGGAAGAAGAAGTGATGGTTTTATAGTCAAAGAGGGAGATTTAGACTAGAGAGAAGGGAGAAATTGTTGGTGCTGAGGGTGGTGAGAGCCTGTGCCAGGTTGCCCAGAGAGGTGGTTGATGCCCCATCCCTGGAACCATTGCAGGGGAGGTTGTTTGGGGCTCTGAACAACCTGCTCTAGTTGCAGATGTCCCTGCTCAGAGCAGGGGGGTTGGACTAGATGAGCTTTGAAGGTCCCTTCCCACCCAAACCATCCCATGACTCTAAGTGAAACACTTTCTTCAGGACAGAGCTTGGGCAGGGTCAGGTCCACCCTGCAGTACTGGGAATCCCTAGTAGGGTATCATGGATAAAGGCAAGCACAAGCCCCCAGACCCTGCTCTTAGGTAGGAGCTCAGCACCAGGAGGCACCCACAGGTCAAATGTGGTCTCCCACAGTGACAGACAACATGAAGCAAGATCTACAGAAGTTGTTTGGTGACCCACATCTCAGATGAAAGGGCTCAGTCTGGCTGCTCTGCCTCACCTCATACAGGACTCCTTCAGGAGCTCAGGCAAGAAGGACTTTGGAGGCCCTTGCTATTGTTAGGGCCTCTGAGGGACAGTGAATTTGGCTCAGGAAATACTTCACAACCACCTTCTTCTGCCCAACATCTCCTTTAGACTGCAGCTTTTCTTCAGTCTTCCATCAATGACCCACAAAGAACCCTCTTGGCTTTGGCACAGCCCCCTGGAGATCCAACAACATGGTCTGAATGGTGCTTGTCCTACATGACACAAAACTCATCCAAGCTCAGACAGAGGTGGGGATGAGGAGACTCACTCAGCAGAGAGCTGGCCCCAGGCTGAAGTGGTGGCCAGGGTAGTTTTGCTGGTGTGGTTGTACTGAGAGAGCAGGAACAGGCTCCCACTGCACAGTGGGTGTGGTTTGACCTTCACAGAAACTGAGAGGACTTTGGAGTAATTCCTTGGAGAGAGTCCAGTGGATGTTCTGGAGATGCTGAAGGGACTGGAGCATCTGTGTGCCCAGGACAGGCTGAGAGCCCTGGGGCTGCTGAGCTGCACAAGAGAAGCCTCAGAGGGGATCTGCTCAATGCTGCTCAAGAGCTAAAGGGTGGGGGCAAGAGGCTGGGGCCAGACTCTGGTCAGTGGTGCCCAGGGCCAGGCCAAGGGGCAGCGGGCACCAAGTGGAACCCAGGAGGTTCCAGCTGAGGAGGAGGAGGTGGTTGTTTGTTGTGAGGGTGTTGGAGTCTGTTCCAGGCTGCCCAGAGAGGTTGTGGAGTCTCCTTGTGTGGAGAGATTCCAAAGGTGGCTGGATGTGATGCTGGGGCCCCTGCTCTGGGGGAGCTGCTGGAGCAGGGGGGTTGGAGGAGATGATCTCCAGAGGTCCCTTCCAACCCCACCATGCTGGATTCTGTGATTCCTGTGGGTTTAATGGAATACCTCAACACCTCTGCTCTTTGCCCAGCACACTGGAGGCTCTGGCACTGCTGACTGGCTCCTTTATCTCACAAAACCCTTTAAAACACATGGAAAAAATCCCTTTAATACAAATCTCCACAATTCTTTCACTATTGTTTATTACAAGAAAAGAACCAAAAAAAACCCAACCCCATGGAAAAATCAAATTTTGCAAATTTAAAAGAGACTTTACAAGCCTCAAGTCTCCATCTGGGGATCTGAGTGACCTCTCTGCTGGTTATCACTGTGTGAGGTGCTGGTTTCACACTGGTGTGTGGTGCTTGCATGGTTCAGAAGGGACAACACCTCCCTTCCCTTGTTTTATTGCTACCTCACCTCACTGATAACTCAGCTTTTAATCTCTAAGCTTAGCAGTGGCCAAACCAGCTCCTCTCACTCTCCCCAATCTCTATCCACAAAGATTCTGTTGATTTCAAAAGGGAGAATTAACAAAGCCTCAATTAGGCCACTAAAAAATTAAATATTCTTAGGCAGGAAAGATGCTGACACCTACAATTAACATTATTAATAATAATTCACTCCTAACATTAATTGTGTGACTTACGGTGCCTGGATTTTCTTGATTTAAATAAAAATAAATCCAGAAGACAAAGGCCATGTGGGGTGGGGGTGTCTGAGGTCTTCTGAGCTGGCTCTTCCTTCCAAGGGTGAATCATCAGGATCTGGTTGGTATCAGAATTGGGCTGCACAAAACATGAGGTGAGTCTTTCCCTGGAGGTGTTTCTGTCTCTTGGCTACAGGAAAACAACTGAGTGTGGCCACTAGCAAACTTTTTACATTATATAAACCAAGCAAAACTTATTTATAGAGCAAAGGTTTTCTGCAATAACCCCTGGAAGGCTCCACGTTTGTAGAGTTTCAGTAAAAACTGAGACACTTGCAGGATTTTTGTTTTATTCTTTCCTTCCAGCAGAAGACAAACCCACAAACCTCATTCCTACACCTAGTTATTATTCTGGGCATTGCTGCCCCAAAGTTTTAGAGCTCTGTAAGAGCAGGGCAAGCCTGGGGAATCCCAAATGCAATCAAAGCCAAATATATTTGATACAGACATTGGCATCTGGAAACAATAAAAAGTCTGGGTATTGTTGGATGAGACTGCCAAGATAAAAACAACCATGTAAAAACTACCAATTTTCCTGGGGTACAGGGGTTTTAGCCCCAAGTTCTTGGCTAGTACAAAAGCCTGTCCAGCTCTAACAGAATCAAAAATAAAACCTGTGAGCAAGTCTTGCAGCTGGTGCTTCAAAAGAGCATCCAATCTTCAAGCTCCGTGAATGGACCGGGGGGGGTCTTGTTTGTTTTTAATCATGTGGCTTGTTCCTGAAGAGGTTAAACTCCTGCTGAGTCTTTCTCAGGCCACAGTTGGAGCAGCAGCTCTGCTGTCAGGCTGGAGGTTGATGAGGGAATTGCTGGCTTGGGCCAGCTCTGTGATGGACACTCGTCCCCTCTGCTTGATGTACTGAGCCACGGCCGCCATCTCCTCGGGAGTGATGTAGATGAACTTCCCTCTGTCATCAATCACACCTACAGGGGGAGAGAAAAAAGACCTTCAAGTCAGCACTTTGGCTCCTCTCCCTTCCCAGCAGACATCAGTCACTGCTTTTGGAAGGGCTGCTCAAATTGCTGAGGCTGCATTTCCTATGTAGGGCAGGCAGAACAAGGGGAAGCAGCCAGGCTTTTATCTCCTCTCTCCTGCCAGCTCTTTGAGCAGGGCCATGACAAGAGCCCAGTGCCTTCCTAAAGCTAATTTTGTTCAGAGTAACTCATCTTAAAGGGCTTTTCCAACCTAAATGATTTCATGATTGTGTGCAGCTAGCTGGGAGCACCACAGCAGCTACTTCAGGCAGGTAGTTGTGGTGCTGATGTTAGGCTGGTGGAGAAAGGCAGAGCAGCAGGAGGGTCCAGGAGGTGATTCAGAGCCTCTGTGGGGCCAGCTCAGCCCTTCCAACTTCCCCTCTATATAGGAATGAAGCTCAATTTCCATGTTTCAGTTGCTCCCATCAAGAGTGACAGTAGATCTCTCTGTTCTTAAGGCATTACAAGATCAAAAAGCTTCACTGGGATGTGTCTTCTAGGCCACAGACACAGCCAGGAGAGCACGTGTCTTCCTGCTTTGATTCAGAGCTCTACCAGGTCATTTGAATCATAGAATCACAGAATAATTTGGGTTGGAAGGGACCTTTAAAGGTCATCTAGTCCAACCCCCCTGCAGCAAGCAGGAACAATCTGAATGGTGTACCCACCAAAATAGTTGTTTCCCAGCCATGACCACAGTATCAGGTCAATAAATGTTTGCATTGGCACCTTCTCCTACTTCATCCTCAGAAAGAAAAGGAGCTGCCCAGCAATAAAACAGGTTTGTTCAGTGGGGGAGGTACCCACCTGCTCGGGCTCTGCTTACATTCCAGCTTTGATTGTGTGGGTAGAGGGCTGGGAACCAGCACTTCACTTCTGAGAACCTCCTGGAGTGCTCTGGGCTGTTTGCCTCTCCCACAGCCAGCTGTGCCCCAGCCCTGTCTCCAGCCACAGCACCTTCAAACAGCTCCACAAACTACTCTGAGCCTGACCAGCAGGTCAAGAGAGGTTCTCCTCCCACTCTATTCTGCCCTGGTGAAGCCACTTCTGAATATTGGGTCCAGTTCCGGGTTCCCTAGTTCAAGGGTGACAAGGAACTACTGGAGAGAGTCCAGGGAGACCTTCTCGTGGCCTTTCAGGACTTAAAGGGGCCTACAAGAAAGCTGGGGACAGACTTTTTAGGAGGGTCTGTTGTGACAGGACAAGGGGTGATGGTTTGAAACTAGAAGAGGGAGATTTAGCCTGGAGAGGAGGAAGGAATTGTTGGTGCTGAGGGGGGTGAGAGCTGTGCCAGGTTGGCCAGAGAGGTGGTTGATGCCCCATCCCTGGAACCATTGCAGGGGAGGTTGTTTGGGGCTCTGAGCAACCTGAGATAGTTGCAGATGTCCCTGCTCAGGGCAGGGGGGTTGGAACAAGATGATCTTTAAAGGTCCCTCCCAGCCCAAACCAACCTGTGATTCTATGACCTTCTACAGTTTAAAACAGAAATTACACTGGATTTTTCTCTCTACCATAGCAAGGGCAAATTCTGCACCTCCCATTCACCAGCTACAATAAAGTGCCCTTTGTGTTTGGGGTGTCACCTGTCAAAGTGCCATCTGCCATCAGGTCCTGGATTCTGTTGATTGCATCCTGTGCAGAAGAGAAAAGAGGAATAAGAAACTGATCAAGAGTGAGGCAGAAAACATTTCACACCTTCAGATAAACATTTCTCCACACCATTCAGGCTCACATTTAACTCCTCAAGGTTAAAGACCCCAGTGACTGGTACCTCTCAGTATTTCCACCCAGACAGATGCAATAAACCCTTTGGGCTTAGAAGGATGAAGGGAGCTGCTGCAGCCAGAGGAGGGCTACAAAGATGATTAGAGGGCTGGAACACCTCTCCTAATTGGGGTTGTTCAGCCTGCAGAAGAGAAGGCTCCAGGGAGACCTTATTGCAGCCTTCCAGTGTCTGAAGGGGGCTACAAGAAAGCTGGGGAGGGACTTTTCACAAAGGCCTCTAGTGACAGGATGAGGGGTGATGGGTTCAAACTGGAAGAGGGAAGATTTAGATGGGAAATTAGAAGGAAATTCTTCAATCTGAAGGTGGTGAGACACTGGCAGAGGTTACCCAGGGAAGTTGTGGGTGCTCCATCCCTGGAGGTGTTCAAGGCCAGGCTGGCTGGGGCTGTGAGCAACCTGGTCTAGTGGGAGGTGTCCCTGCCCATGGCAGGGGGGTTGGAACTAGATGATCTTTGAGGTCCCTTCCAACCCAACCCATTCTCTGATTCTATAATTACATTGTCCACTTACACAGGCAGCATCTGAATTTGCTTCTAGCCCTGCTTTCAATTCCCAAGTACCTTGAATTGCTCTATTATTAGCTCTGCAAATGCTGCAGGACCCATTAGCCCACAGGGCAGCTGGGCAAGAGGCAGACTGAGCACTTTTCAACAAAACCACCTTGTAAGCCAACATTCCTTCACCACCTGGCTGGTACCTGGACAAATGACCATGTTTTTAGGGCTGATTTTGCTGAACTTCACCAAAATCCAAGTGATTTCAGCAATGCTGAGACACTTGAATAGATGTTCCCTTTATTTACTCACTCTTGTGTCATTTTAAACTCATTGCTTGTACTTGGAGCTGAAAAACTAGAACTTACCTGTGTTCTTAAGCCCAAATGGGAAGCCAAGTCCTCCAGCTGGATGACCTTTGTTTTCTAGGGACGTAAACAAGAATTAGATGCAGTTGATGAAGAGGATTAACTTATTTCTTTCCTTTCCACATAAAAACCTGCATTTAATAGAGTAGAACTGGCCTCTCTACTTAACTTTTCCTTGTAAGCACTTTTCTCTGATGAAAAACTCTGAATTAAGTTATTTAAACCACTGAGAGGCTGTTTGCTCTGACCCACTTAAGTGAAGACTCAAATACACTTCTCAGCATTCACCCTGAACCTTTCCTTATCTTGGGAAGACAGGATGAGCACAAGCACAGCAGATAACCAGGGCTCTCTTCTCTTGGCCACCTCAGTTTCTCAACTGCTACCTCTCATTTCCAGGATGCTTTGGCAAGATCCTTTTGTTTGAGTGATGTTCCAAAGATGCCCTCTTGTGACAGGACAAGGGGTGGTGGTTTTGAACTAAAAGAGGGAGATTTAGACCAGAGAGAAGGAAGGACTTGTGGACACTGAGGGTGGTGAGAGCCTGTGCCAGGTTGGCCAGAGAGGTGGTGGCTGCCCCATCCCTGGAACCATTGCAGGGGAGGTTGGCCTGGAAGCAACAGGCTCTAGCTGTACATGTCCCTGCTTGGTGCTGGGAGTTGGACTGGATGATCTTTAAGGTCCCTTCCAGCCCAAACTATTCTGTGATTAAAGTACATTTTAAAATGATAACTTATGTATAAATATATTATATATATATATATGTAGTGACAGGATGTGAGGTTGGCCAGAGAGGTGGTGGCTGCCCCATCCCTGGAACCATTGCAGGGGAGGTTGGCCTGGAAGCAACAGGCTCTAGCTGTAGATGTCCCTGCTTGGTGCTGGGAGTTGGACTGGATGATCTTTAAGGTCCCTTCCAGCCCAAACTATTCTGTGATTAAAGTACATTTTAAAATGATAACTTATGTATAAATATATTATATATATATATATGTAGTGACAGGATGTGAGGTAATGGGTTCAAAATGGAAGAAAGCAGATTTAGATTAGAAATTAGGAGGAAATTCTTCACTCTGAGGGTGGTGAGACACTGGCCCAGGTTGCCCAGAGAAGTTGTGGATGCTCCATCCCTGGAGGTGTTCAAGGCCAGGCTGGATGGGGCTTGGAGCAACCTGCTCTAGTGGGAGGTGTCCCTGCTTAGTGCAGGGGGGTTGGAACTAGATGACCTTTAAACTCCTTTCCCACCCAAACCATGATTTTCTATCAGCACATACATAAAAATCCAGCAGCATGAAGTCCTTTAGTCTGTGTTTTACTCATGTCCTGTGTATCAGCACCACAATAACCTTCCTAAGCAAGTGAACCCCTTATGAAAACTCTCATTGCCAGCACCCTCCTGCACGGGCAGCACGATGATCTCCAGGCACAAAGGCAGAAGCAGGAGCTGCATATTTTTGCTTTTCTTTTGAAAGGGGTTCAGGATGCAGCCAGCACTGCTCACATCTGGTTTTCTGCTTCTCTGTAGCTCCAGAGAACTGGAGCAAACAGCTGCTGTGCTCATCTGGAGCTGCTTGGGTCCTGTTTCCTTATCTGCAAAAGTTCTAGAAACTCCCTTGTTCAGATGCAGGAAAAGGATGTGCTGCTGAGAAGGAATTTGGAAAGCAGAAAACTTTGGAAAACTGTTCATTCTGGGCTACAGCAGTTGGACTTGATGATTTTAAAGGTCTCTTCCAACCCAAACAATTCTATGATTCTCTATTCCAAAAAGCCATATAAGTGCAGCCAGCAGAGCTTCTAGCAGAGACAATATTTCAAATGATAAATGCATTGGCTTCTGATCTTGAGAGCACACTGGAAGGTCACTGGAGAAATAAAGAGAGGCTGAAATAGAATAATCTTTATCATTAATAAAATCAGACCCAGAAACAAGCCCCACACAGACTGAGGAGTTGTGAAGTTCGATGCAGCCAAGCTAGAGAACTGAATACCATGGACTGAACACATGGAACTGGAACCAGTCCATGGAATTCAGTTCTCAGAGCTGGGAACTGCCAAAATTCATCACATCTTCTTTTAACAGGGTGGGGGGTGTGTGTGTGCAAAGCCACAGAAACCAGAAAACCAGGATTTAAACCTTCAGTTAAAGATATTCACCCTCAATAACCAAGTCTAGCAGAGGCTTTCCCAGGGAGATCCTGCTGTGAGTGAGAGCCCAGAGGGTGGGGTGGAACTGGGTGCACTCCCCACACCCTCTGAAAGACAATGACACTGTGAGGTCCCAAGCAAACAAGACACTTCACCACATGCTTCAGGTTTTAGAGACAGGCTCAGCTTTCCTAGAGCAACACAGACACATCCCCACTGCACTGAATTCACTTTGGTTTAGGTGTGATCCTGCTGCTGCCCTCAGCAAGGGATGAACAGCACAAGCTCTCAGAATTGAGTAGGATTTTTTTCCCCCCCTTATCTTGTATCTTCAATAAAACCTGGGAAAAGGCAAAACCTCACCAGCCCTTTCAAATAGAGTTTGTGGTTTCAATTCACTGGCTCTAATCCAGATGCACTCGATGATAGGCTGGGGTGAGAAGTGTTTGAGGGACAAAGTGCAGGCTCCCACTCCCCTGGGCCAGCAGAGCCCCTCTTGAACCTCTGCCTGCTTCACTAGTGATGTTTCCAAGCCCCTGCAGAGCTGGTTTGTAAGGTGCTAAGCAGCTGTAAGGTTAGGTAAGGTTATGCAGCTAAAAAAACCATAAAGCTCCCACTAAGAACTGGTTCTTCAGCTCCTCTGAGAGCAGAGCAGTCAAGCCTAACTTGAGGACCAGCCACTGCAAGAATTCTGCACATGCAGAGAAGCCACAGCCTGAGGTGTGAAGTGGTCAGACTGAGGTTGAGAGGCTACTAAGAAAGCCCCAAAGGAAGGGAGATATTCAGTTTCCTAGGGGGGGTGTCAATCCTTTTGGTACCTTTGAGAAAAACCCCATTTAAAACAATCCCATGAGGTGGAGCTGGAGAAAAGAGGCTGCATTTTAATTTCAACCACCCTTAGGAATGAAGCAGGGGGTGAGCTACCTCCAGCCACTTATACCAGTAAAGTAAGTTATTCAACAGAAGAGCTAAATTATATTATATTTAAAATATATAATATATAAATATTATATATAATATAAAAATATGACATATATAATAATAAATAAAATATACAAATATAACATATTATATTTAAAAATGCCAATTGCTCTTGATTTAGATGTTTTTCAGACAGCTACTAGCAGCTTAGCAATATTTCTTGATATAAGCCCATGGTTTCTGTGAATAGAAGATGAGTGCAACACATAATCTATATATTAAGCATATTTTCAAGATAAAAAAACCCAAACACTAAAGCTTGAAAAGCAAGCAATGCCCCAGTTCTGCAACTCATCTCTACAGAGGAAATCAGGTGTCAGAGAGCTTCTGAATTAGGTTTTAATTTCTCTGACGTCAAGTAGAAGTGACTAATCTACAACTGGTGCTCAAACTCTGAACTGGGAGTTTGTGACTAATCTGTTCCATCCATCACAACCACCAGGGCAAGGAGCAGGACCAGACCCCACTGTGGTATCCCTTGGAAACCCTCCCAGTTTCCGTGGAAGGTCCCAAGGGACATGAAAAGAGCCTGGTGTTCTACCTGCTGGTATTGATAACTGCCCCAGGGTAAAGAACAGCACGTTCTCCTCAACCCACAGCCTGGCTGGATTTTCAGAGCCTGAGATGGGAAGGGCTGAACTGGGATAAGCTGTACCATCTAGTCCCTACAGAGGGTGGTCTTGAGAGATGGGGCCATTTCAGTTTGGCTCCCTTTCTAAGAAATCTCCCCAGCTCCTGTGGAAAACAGAATGTTGAAATGGCTGCAAAATGAGATGGGATGTCTGATGGTTCATCAGTGCTCCATGGTTTCACTCAGGCTCTTTTCTTTTTCTTTTCTTTTTCTTTCTCAGCTGTCTCATCCACTTTTGGTGGTGCTTCTGATCAGAGTCAACTGGTTGATGCTGGGGAGTTGGTTACTGAGCAGAGGCTTCATTTGGGCTTCAGCAACGAAGATATTTCCTAACTCTGAGCTTAGACAGTTCCAAATCACCCCGAGATCACCCTGATGAGATGTGAAGCCTCTCTTGCTGTGGCCTGAGGGCAACAGGACACCCCAAAGGGCCAGTGACATGGGGGCAGAGAGCAGCACAGCAGAAGCAGCTTGTGCTGCAGCTTTGCAATGACTCCACAATGATCTGAGTCCTTGTTCAGACTTGTCCCTCATGCACTCAACTCAACTCCCTTGTGGAGAGTTACCCATCAAACAAATCTGTCTGTAACTCTGGGGTTTTGCTGGGTAATGGACATGCTAAACTGGTCTGGGGTGGGAGATTCTAGAATGATTGGGAGGTTGCTAAGTATGGGAGTAATTTGCTTATTAATAAAGCCTTTCACACACATCATTGCCAGGTGAGAGTCCAGTTGCCAGTGGAGGAGGAAAGGGATTCATTAGAACCACAGATTAGCAGAACATTGTTAGAGCAAGAGTAGAAAAATGCATTTGATATACCAAGAGTGGAGAAAGACTCATTTGCCCTTAGAGATCAAAAGTGGAAATCCTCATGAACACACCCCAGGTTTGAAATAACCAGGATCACCAAAGGGAGACCAACACACCCCATTAAAACCCAGCAATCTTCTCCTGAAATATCCCAGGCAGGCATTAAGACATCATTGCAAATTGTACAGGTCAAAAAAACCCATATTCATGCAAGGTGAAGAAAATAATTCACTTTATCTCAGGTATTGCTTTTGTTACTTGTTGAATATTTAAGTAAATCAAAGAGGAAGTGAAGATTTCCCTCCTTTTCTGCAACTCAGCTCTTTGACCAAGGTATTTTACACAAGCATGGAAGGAGGAGACAGGGCAATGGTCTCTTACCTTCACATAATCAAGGAATTCCATCAGGAACCTGCGAGACTGGATAGAGCAAGGAAAACAATTGTTAATTTCATCAACATTAAATTCATGGCAAACCTGCTGAGTATAAATATTATGAAAGTGTTTAATTGCACCCTTACCAGGTTTTAAACACACATACTGAGGGAGACTTTGAATGGGAAAAAAATACCTATATTTAGATTTAATATTAATGAGGAATTTATGAATTTGAGGAATTTATTGATTTTTCTAAGAAGGAATAAGCCTCAAGTACAATTTGTGTTAATTGTCTTCTAAAAGGAACTTTGAATTATTCAATCTCCACATCACACATGCCCTGAAATAGTCATATCTGGGCAAGTTTGTGTATGAAGTGAGATATTTACACACTGGGGTAAAGCAGGGAGTGATTCAGGTGGTTAAGAGCAGCACATGTGGAAGCTCCAGCCCTTTTCAGAGCCGGGCACCTGAAAATCAGCATTTTAATCTAAGCAGCTCAATATTCAAAGGCAATGCAAACAAGGTGCATTGGAGTTAACAGGGGATCAAGTTACTTGGCAACCCTGGAAATCAATCAGCCTTAATTAACTGCTTAGCTCTGGACTTAGTATCTTCATTTTCAGCCTCAACAACACAAGGCAGAGTCAGCTCTTGTGAGAGGACAGTGAAATGCTTCAGCCTGTGATCCACCACGAGGCAGAAGGGTGGTTTGGTGCCTCCAAAGAACAAGGTACCTGTGATTATTTCTGAGCATCACTTTCAAATCACTCACTAGTAAAGTTCTAACTCCCCAGCCCTACCAAAGATGTCTTGTGTTGAGATGCAGACATCAACTGCCTGCCAGGCTCTTCTGAGTGAGGAGCACCCTTCTCTGCTCCCACCTAGAGAAAGATTAATTTCTCCTCGGCAGTAGAAACACAGACAATAAACACATTCTATAGCTTTAAAAGGTAACAGTTTAATATTTAGGTATAATCTGATCTTCTAACAGGAAAGATCCTTCAGAAATAATGTGTTTATCAGTGGAAAGTCTGCACTGCCCTGTTCTCTGCATCTTAGAAGTTCTCCATCCCAGACACAACTTCTCTTGGTGCTAATCCCAGCATGGAGGAACTCATCTTAATGGGAAGGGGATCATAATAAGAACTTGAGACTAATATTATTGAATGATATTGACTCATTATGAGCTCCTCAGCCCAAAGCCACTCTCAGTCATGCTAAAGGCAAATCCACTCAATTTACTTTAAGAGAGGAGGAAAAAACACAGCCCTGAAAAAACTCATTTACCATGAAATGCATCAAATTTGGCAGCTACCACCCAAGAGCAACTTCAGCATTAAACGGCACTTAAACTGAGTCTAACAGATTTTCAGCAGGCAAAATAAGAACACTGTCCCCCACAAGGGTGGAACTGTTGCAAGTTGGCTGTGATATTATGTCAAGTTATCACATCTCAACCACCAGCCCCAGCAGCGTGGCCGCGGGTGGCCACAGGAGCAGCTTGCTAGAACTTTGGAGGCACAGGTTTGAAATGTTATTAATCATATTAATCCATCTGCAACACTGAAAACACAGTTTTCCAGTGTATAACCCACCCAAGCACCTAAGTTGTGTCCTGTGAATTCTCTTAATTGAAGTCTTTTAAGAGAAGAGCTTGGTTTTCATTTGATTTCACAGCAGCTCTGTGAAAATAAAGCCAAAACCAACCCCCCCAAGATACGTGGGCATCACTGAACTCCAAATCCAGCCTGTTGTGTATGGGCAGGGCAGAGCTGACCACAGTAAAAAGTATCTAAGTTCTGGAATGAGTTTTATTTCAGCCCTTAGATGGAGGGAGGAGAGAATTTGCAGTGATAAGATTTGCCTCAGCCTCTAAAGGAACTCGCAGGAGTCTGGGATGAGGGGCTGGAGCATTCCCCAGGTTATCCTGAGCCATATTCACCATTTAGTTTTTCCAAGCAGCAACATTTGGCTGACTCCTGCTTTTAAGTCCCTTTTACCCTAGACAGAATGCAGCAAGGACAACCTGAGCCTAAGAAAGATAAAGTTTAACATACATACCTCTTCCTCTGTCATGGACTCTTCCACCCCTTCCTCTTCAACTACAAAACTCTCCTTCAGCTTCAGGTACTCTTCATACTCTCTCTTCTCTTCTTCTTCCTTTGCCTTCCTTTTCTCCTCTTCCTGCCCAGAAAAGATGACAAGTGGTCAGTTTGCTCCTCAAGTCAGGTTTAGTTTTAAGTTCTTTATCTGCAGTCTGGTTTTACTCTGACATACAGAGGATAAAAAGTTGCTGAAATGAGTCTAAGTTGTCCCTGGATGGCATCATTCATTTGAGAAGCCACCCTGAAGGCAGGAACCATCTCACAGCTTGCAGACCATACACCTAGGCTGGCTCCTAACAGATGTGACACCAGGGAGAAAACCACTTATATAGCAACCTGCTCTCTTCATTTGCATGGCAGGAAATCCCTGCCCCTAACTGCACTTTGATGCAACATCCATATTTGCAGTAAGTAGCCCCAATTCTGCTCTGCCATGCCCTGGTGTGCACTGGGAGAGCTCACAAGGACCAGTGGACTTACACTGGTGTCCACCTGGGGGTGAGAAGCAGCTGGCCTGTAAAAGAGTTTCAAGTAAAGTCTCATTCTTATGATCTACAAGCAAACTATAGCTACAATTGCATCAAGTATTTTAGGCACAGGAGACAAGGTATAATTGTATTAAAAAAAGAGGTTTTTACATGTTTGATTGCTAACCAAAACCTACAGGCTAACTGCAAGAAAAATACTTTGGTGCCTACCTTGAAAGAGATGCTAAAGAAAAAAAGAAATAAATGATGCTGATGTGGAAAACTCCCAAGCCCAGAGCAGTGAAAGTGATTAAAAGTGATTAAAGTGATTAAAAGTTTTGCAATGGGATAGATTACTTAAAAAACGTTTCAAATAAGAACAGGGGTTTTACTGGGAGCTCTTCCATTTGCAGCTTTCCATAATTTCCTTTTAAAATTTGAGTTGCTCTTCTCTGAAAGACTTTACATGTGTAACTTCACACAGCAGAGAAATGTTCCTTACACCACAATTTCTTCCACAGAGAAATTTCTGTCTGTACAGCACCTGGTACAACAAGATTCCAATTTATTGGGCCTCTGGTTGGTCTCACACTGCAAAGGTTTGATTGGAACATGGAAAGAGGAGCTCTTCAAATTCACTGATGATCTCTGGGTGCACTATTAGCACAGGAATTGATCTCTTAAAGAACAATTGTATTGATTTCTAGATGCTCACCATGCTACATCTTTGACACCAATACTGTAATTCCTTCCTTGAGTGGCTGGAAAGCAAATACTTGTTCCATTAAAACAGGAGGAGACAGGAACAAGGCATTAGGTATATGGAAAAATATCCATATAAAAAAAAGATGCCATGTAAGGGCCAAAATTAACAAGATACCAGAGATGGGGATGGGAGGGTTTTGTCCCTCAATAAAAAGAGTATTTGGCCCCAATTATATTTAATCAAACTCCCAGAAAGTCAGGAGAAGGAATGATACCAATATGCAAGCATGAGAAAAATAGGATTAAAAGGATCTTAATGTATGTGCAAAGTCAAAACTGTTTGGGTTTTTTTTTAATCATGAATAAAACCTACAAATCTTGAGACAGAACAAGACCCTTTCTTGGGTCAGTCAGCACCAAAATGATTATTAGCAAAAGCCCAAGAGTAGATTTATTTTTTTTTCCCCTTCTAAGTGCTACAGGTGCCAAGAACAACATCCCCATATTTCATTTGGGAGTGACAGCAACTGTTCTGTTCTTGTTAGTGCATTAAATATCATCTTGATCCTGGAAACAGAAGAAGAAGGTTCCTCCCCCACTCTGTTACAGAGGTTGTAATGAGGAAAACAAATAATCAAACCCTGAAAATTGCTTTGGCAAATAATTTCTAGATGGTTCTACATGAAAAAAAAGGTTAGAAGACAGTGTCCTATTTATAATTGAGAGCAACAATAACTAAGAAATATTTTCCTGTTTCTGGAAGGTCTAACAACAAAGGAACAACTCGTTCCTGCCTCCCTCACCTTCAATTTTATTCAATTACCATCAGTGCTTCCATTTCTACCACGTGCAGAAAAGCACCTCAGCTGCCAGCCCCCCTTTTGTGGGCTCCCTAAAAGCCACCAGGAGTTTGTTTTCCAGATCCTAAACTTTGACACTACGCTGAGCAGAGCCACTGCTTTGGTAGCTAAAGTGTGTCAGCCCTCAAAGCCTCATGTTTCCTGCTGGTTGCAGCCTCCTTCATCACACTAAGTATTTCCAGAAGCTTTTTCATCTACTAACTAAAAATCCCAGCCACTTCCTGCACAGTCTCACAGCTTTGTTACCTCTATTCACCCATGATTTCATGTGGAGGAACACAAGGATTTAGCCACACTGCAAATGGTTCAAAGCCAAGAGGAGAGAGGACTCTGGAATCCTGGAGTGCATCAAGAAGAGAGTGGGCAGCAGGTCAAGGGAGGTTCTCATCCCTCTCTACTCTGCCCTAGTGAGGCCACATCTGGAGTATTGGGTCCACTTCTGGGCTCCCCAGTTCAAGAAGGACATGGGACTGCTGGAGAGGGTCCAGCAAAGGGCTACAAAGATGATTAGGGGACTAGAACATCTCTTATAAAGAAAGGATGAGGGACTCAGAGCTTTTTAGCCTGGAGACTTCTCTAGGAGATGATCTTATCAATACTTATAAATACTTAAAGGGTGGGTGCCAGGAGGATAGGGCCAGTTTTTTCAGTGGTCCCCAGTGACAGGATAAGAGGTAACAGGCACCAACTTGACCAAAGGAAGTTCCATCTAAACTTTGAGGGTGGCAGAGCCCTGGAATGGGCTGCCCAAAGAGGTTGTGGAGTCTCCATCTCTGGAGGCATTCAAAGCCCACCTGGATGCTGCCCTGTGCACCCTGCTCTGGGTGACCTGCTGCAACAGGGGGGTTGGCCAAGATCTCCAGAGGTTCCTTACAACCCCTACCATGCTGGGAGTCTGTGACTTTTCCCAACCACCCTGGGAGAAGCAACCAGCAGCAGCCATGGAGGATGAGCTGGAGGAACCCTGGAGTTCACCTGCACCCTGAAGGTGCAGGGTCAAACTCAGGCAGGTTGCATTCCCACACAGCCCAGTTTATCTGTCTGCATAACTCCCCCCCCAAACCCTGGCAGCCCCCCAGGGGCTGATTCTCTGCCCTTCTCCAATCTGATCTCATGAACTGCTGCAGAGTTCAGTGGTAAAGCCTGTGGCTTGGAGGAGAGATAATAGCTGGGCCACCTCCCTTCACCCCCCTGGGTGGGGTGCTGGGGAAATCCCAGCATCATGGAAATTTGGTAACTGCAGATGCTCACCTTCAGCTGCTTGCTTTTTTTTTTTTAGGCAGGTTTGCTTCTCTCCTCACTCACTAAAATATGACCCAAGCTGGGGGCTTGCTACAGTGTAAAGATTTTTTTTAAAATCAGTTTACTGTAGTGCACGGGAAGAACAAGCTCTCCCACTTTGATCATGTCTTTATTGAAAATTAAAATAAAATTAATCACTCAAACCTTCCTTTCTTCTCTCCTTTTCCTTACAAAACAGGGAAACACCTCCCAGCACCCTTAACCCCTTCCTAGACAAGACCTGGGCAGCACTGACTGCTCATTCCACCCAGTCCCAGTCCTTCCACTGAGCTCCAGGCTCCCTTTGTCCCATCTGCCCAATGAGGACCTGGATTTGCTCTAAGGCTCCTTTCAGATAATCTCCTGTTTGCCTCTTACATTAATTGCAATGATTATTTCCATGCCATCAGAGAATCACAAAACAGTTTGGGTTGGAAGGGACCTTAAAGATCATCTCATTCTAAGCCCCCTGCCATGGCAGGGACACCTCCCACTAGCCCAGGTTGCTCCAAGCCCCATCCAACCTGTCCTTGAACACCTCCAGGGATGGAGCATCCACAACTTTCCTGGGCAACCTGTGCCTGTGCCTCACCACATCAAGAACATTAATAGTGCCAACTGCACTATTAAACAATCAATTGCTCAATCAGGTGAAACCCACAGTGACTTCACAGAACAATGTTGGGACCTCTGGAGATCATCTAGTCCAACCCCCCTGGCCAAAGCAGGTTCACCTAGGGTAGGTTACACAGGATTGTGTCCAGGCAGGTTTGGAATCTCTCCAGAGAAGGAGACTCCACAACCTCCCTGGGCAGCCTGGACCAGGCTCCATCATCCTCATGGTAGAGAAGCTTCTCCTCATGTTGAGGTGGGACTTGAAGACTCTTTCAGACTTACAGCTGGAAGCAGACCTTGACTCTTGGGATCACAAATCCCTCTGGAGCCCTGGGAAGCTGCCCAAGTAACGGGGTGACAGATTACAGCCTTTGAAGGTTTATCACAGGTTACTATTTTTAACAAAGGGTGAGGACCCCAACAGAAGAAGCAAGAAGACACTGAACCACCATGTCCAGCTTTCAGGGAGGTAACCCAGTTAAGGTGACACCTGGACTAAGTGATATTGGCCTCCAGAGTAAGTAGCTTTGCTGAGAGCTTTGCCTAAGCAGCTTTCCCAGTGAGGGAGCTGCCAGTTGTGTGCTGTGCCAGCTCTCCTCCAAATCTGATAAAGGCTCTAGGCTGCTTAGTCAACTGCTAAGTGGAAGAGATCTCATTGCTGGAGAGGAAGGGGGAGCAAACACTGGACTTTCTTCAACCACCACCTGCTACCAGTCATTCCATGTTTGCAGCTGGTTCCTTAACATGTGGAATGAGAAAGATCTCACTGGTTCCTGTGCCAAATGCTTTGAGGGTCAGGGACCAAAGAAATTCTCCTTGTATCACCTCCAGTTTCTGTGCTGTTAGTAGCAAAAAGGGACTTTACAAGTAGATAATTTGTCATGGAGGAGATGATCTCTAGGATTCCTCCCTACACTGTTTAGACATAAAAAACCCATAAATATATATACCTTTAGAAAGACAGGAGAAGTGTCCTCACCAGTCTTTACCCTCTGAAAATCAGAGTGAAATGAGTTTTCTGCAAGCTTTTCAACTTGTACTTCCTTAGGAGAAATTAATCCTCAGGGAAGTGTACACACTTGAAAACTGGTGCTTAACCTGAAACTATGTAGGAGTCTCCATCGGCCTCCAGAAATCACTGTTCATGTACAACCAGTGGATACAAACACCAAACACATGATGAAAAGCTCTGCTAGAAGCACACAGATCTTGATGTGAGCATGAAGGAAGAAATTGTTGATGCTGAGGGTGGTGAGGCTCTGGTCCAGGTTGCCCAGAGAGGTGGTGGCTGCCCCATCCCTGGAACCATTGCAGGGGAGGTTGTTTGGGGCTCTGAGCAACCTGCTCTAGCTGCAGCTGTCCCTGCTCAGTGCAGGGGGTTGGACTGGATGACCTTTAAAGGTCCCTTCCAACCCAAACCATTCTATGAATCTATAATAATGCTACACAGAATAAAATAACACAAGCAACACTTGTGCCTACTCTTACATGATCAAATATCAAACCAGATCAAAACCTCAGCCTCTGAGTCCTCAAAAGCCTCCACAGAACCCTTGGGATCACTAACCCACCCTTCACTTCTATAGCTCTGAAGTACAGACCATTTTTATTTATGCACTTAAATGCTAAACCAAAAGTCTAAATGAAGTTGCCCCAGTTTAGAAGCTTTGGGCAGAGCTACACTTGAGCAGCACAGGTCTTGTTTTAAAATAATCATGAATAATCATGAACAAACTGCTGCTGTGGCCTTTGATTTCATAACAATTAAAAGCTGGCTTGCTGGAAGACCAATAATTTCTCTACTGCATCAATCTATGTCCATTCTAGGATGGGTTTACAGGCAACATGCCCTGTTCAGTGCTGTGTTTTAGCAAAGAGTGTGAATTGTGAGTCCTGCATCTGCACAAGCAGCTTCTTCAGCACATCAAGGCCGGGCTGAGGGAGGAAAAATCTACAAAAATCCCTGTGTGCAGGAGGGAAAAAAAGAAGAAAAGAAAGAAAAGCTGTGGCGTGAGCAATGTGCAAAGCTTTGTATGTTTTGCAACACCAGAGGAAGTTGGCTCTCATTGATAAGGTGCTGCTTGGTAAACCATCTCACCACTAAAAAACTCCAGGAGTGAAAGGGAAATCCCCAGGGTAAAGCAGAGCTGAGGCAAATGCCAATTATAAAGGAGCCTCCTCAGCCACGTGGCCAATCAGGTCAGCAGAAGACTGGAAAGGAAACTTGAATTTAAAAATACACCATCTGGTTTGCAACACCGAAGCCAAGGGGCAACCACATTTTATTTACATGTGCATACAAATAGATTTAAATAGAACCAGGGGGTTCTCTTCTCAAGAAGATGCAAGATTTTAGCCCCTAGAGCTCCCCTGAAGGTACTTGTAGTAGAGCATTGGGTGGAGCTGACCCAAAATAATTGGATATATTCAGTTGCTTATAAAAAACAGGTTTTTATCTGGCTCAAAAATTCATTATTTCCACTAGACTCCATATTTACTTGAGTGGTAGGGGGTGTGTGACAGGCTCAACAGTCCTGGTGACTTTACCAAAGATCAACACTGTGGAATTTCTAGAAGATCTGCAGGTTGCAACATGAATTTCTATCCTCAATCTACTTGGTTTTCCTCAGCATCTGGCAAAGTTTTAGATGGTGTAGGAATTGAGGAGAATTCAGCTATTCATTTAAGGCTGTAGCTGAAACACTGGAAGGAAACTCACACAAAGCCCATCTTGATGTTCTCAGAAGTTTGCACAATTTTGGAGGCATTTCATGGGAAGGAGAGTGAAAAAAAGGTTTGAAATTTAGGTGGCTGTGGTTGGTTGGAGATAACTGCTCATTGCTCAAGCTCTCTTGTAAATACAACCATAGAATGGTTTGGGTTGGAAGGGACCTTAAAGATCATCTAGTTCCAACCCCTCTGCCATGGCAGGGACACCTCCCACTAGACCAGGTTGCTCCAAGCCCCATCCAACCTGGTCTTCAACACCTCCAAGGATGGAGCATCCAACTTCCCTGGGCAACCCATCCCAGTGACTTGCCACCATAATTAAATTTATTTGCAACTAAAATAAAGCACAGCCATCAAATTTAGGAGTTCAAATCTTTGAACAGGTGAAACAAACAACTCACACAGTTTTGTCACTACTTCTCCTGGAGGCTGTGAACCCTCATCAGTGCTCTTAACACCTTTCTGGTACCACAGAAGAAAGAAATCAGAACTAACTGACTTGTGGCTGCTGTTATTCCTGCAGAAATAGTCTAGAAAAGAGAGAAAATGAAGCAAATCTGACAAGTGTAACATTTCTCAGACAAACTTCAGTGATAAACTCTACATTTCTTGGGCCTTTTGGGATTATCTCAACGACAGAAACATCAGGAATCAAACCACCTCCAAAAATCATACCACTGGTACCCCTCTGGTTTTTATCTGAGTATCAATCACTACTTGAAATCATGAAAATTTCAGAATTTTGCCTTCCCCTCTCCTGGTTTAAATGGGGGAATACAATTATCCCACCTATATTCCACGGGGGTTTACTTGTGACAAAATGTTACTTGTGGAAATGAAGAATCTTTATCTGGAGGAGCTTTATAAAGTGTATAAATGACACTTTATCCAATGTACTGGGTTCAGTTTTGGGCACTGCAGTATAAGAGAGACTTGAGGGTCTGGAGCAGGTCCAGAGAAGGGCAACCAAGATGGTGAGGGGTCTGGAGAACATGTCTTCTGGGGAGTGGCTGAGGGAACTGGGATTGTTTAGTCTGGAGAAGAGAAGGCTGAGGGGAGACCTTATTGCTCTCTACAACTACCTGAAAGAAAGTTGTAGAGAGGTGGGGGTTGGTCTCTTCTCTCAAGTAACTAGTGATAGGACAAGAAATAGCCTCAAGTTGTGCCAGGGGAGGTTTAGATTGGATATTAGGAAAAATTTCTTTACTTAAAGAGTGGTCAAACCCTGGCACAGGCTGCCCAGGGAGGTGCTGGAGTCACCATCCCTGGAGGGGTTCAACAAATGTGTACATGTGGAAGTTCAGGACATGGGTTAGTGATCATGCTAGTGCTGGTTGATGGCTGGACTTGATGATCTTAGAGGTCTTTTCCAACCTTGATGATTCTATTCTATGATTCTATAAAACCCAATCAATCCAATGATCCCTCTATTTATTTATAGGGGGCTAGAAGAGAGAGGCAGCATCTTCTACATCCATCAGGCTGTAACAAGATTTGGAAGATGAGATGTTATGCTGATAAAGCCAGGCTGTGCTTACATGTACAGCAATCAAGCATCTATTAATTCAATTTGTTTCCCCTCCTATCACCCAGTCAGGACTAAACCACCAAAGTCTTGTTATTAACATGCTCCCTGTGCTGCTGTTTTCTTTGCTGACCAAAGCAGGAATGAGTGACACAGCTTAAACATGGACAATCTTGAATTGTTCTGTTTCCTCTTAAAGACTCAGATAAAGAGAGATTTTAAATTACTAGAAAACAGTTGAGGGTGGACATGAAATATTGTCAGATGCACTTACTTTAATCCACACTCAGTAGTTTCTGGATTATCAACTTGTCTTAGGACTCAAGCAAAAAATAAAATATTGAAAAACCTTTCCCCTGAGTGGCAGAAGAACAAAGGAATCAAACAATAAAAGGTTAAAATGACAGAATTTAAGTAGCCAAGGAAGGTATTGGCTGAAGGTAGATTCAGGTTTCAAAAGCCTAGAAATTCCTTTGGATTGTTGAGCACAAAATTTAAAGAACAAACAAACAGCCCCAGAGTCTTAGTTTATATTCCTCTTTTTCACTGAGTTTTGCCAAATGGAGGTGGAAGTGTTACCAGGAATACTGAAAATTAAAGTGAAAACAAGGAAGAGTTTCCTCATTCAGCCCAAATAAATTACTCAGCCTTAAACTGGAGAGAAGCAAATTTAAAAATAAAAAGCTCAATATGTTAATAATATAATGATATGTTAAACTTTGAGCGAGGTTAGAGTATCACCCTTATTTTCTCCTCAACTTTTCAGCCAATCCCAGGTCAAACCTGTAGGCAATTAACAGGACAACATCTTCATCCTGGGCTGCAGCTTCTTTTGAGCAGGTTGGCCAAGTTCAACCACAGTTTGCTTTGGAATTTAGCTCTGGGAGGAACTGAAATGCTGTTCATTAGCCTATCTAAAGGGAGTGACACTCAAGGCTGGTGTCCAGCCACTGTGACCTTCAAGTTCTCCAAAATATTAAGAGTCCTTTGCTTCATTTCAACCAGCTCTTCAGGGTTTCAAGGTTATTAAATTCCCAGAACCTTAAGGAAAAAAATTAGAATTTTTGATATAAAATAAAAATAAAAAATCAAGGAACTGGGTGGAGACAAAACACTTCAAAGAGAGAAAATTGCCATCTGAGTTCTCTCTTCTGCCAAGCCCCATGGAAAGCAGGATGAGCAACAGATTTGTGCTTCAGAGGCAGTCAGAGCTCATCTTGCCTCTCACCAAGCTGGAAGTATGAGGGGGAGAAATTGGTACTATCCAGAAGAAAAGCAGAGGGGTTACAGGGCCCTCAAGGCAGAAGCTGCTGCTGCTGAAGTGTGTGGGCAGGGGAAAAGCAGCAGCAATGGATCCAGGGGAAGCTTGATAGTTCTGCTCTGAGGAAACACCTCAGCTGAGCTCCAGAGTGGCTTGGACCAGCTGAGATCACTTGTCCAACCTCAGGGTTCATCCTTTGACCACTACCAGGTACTTCTAAACTTGTTCATCTTTCACAGGAGGGCAGCTGTGGAACAATCAGCCCCCTGGAAGTTTGTTCAAGTTGCTTTAAAAGTCATAGAATGGTTTGGGTTGGAAGGGACCTCAAAGATCATCTAGTTCCAACCCCCTGCCATGGGCAGGGACACTTCCCACTAGACCAGGTTGCTTCAAGCCCCATCCAACCTGGCCTCGAACACCTCCAGGGATGGAGCATCCACAACTTCCCTGGGCAACCTGGGCCAGTGTCTCACCACCCTCAGAGTGAAGAACTTCTTCCTTACATCTAATCTAAATCTCCCCCTCCCCAGTCTAAATCCAACACCTCCCATCCTAAGTCAAAGTCACAGACCATGCTACATCCATTTCCATTTCTGAAATTCAGGAGCCTTCTACTGATGAAAGGTAATAAAAGAGAGTTCAGAATGTAAAGGATTTTTTGTGGAGGGATAACCCCAGAGGTAAATGTACATTCTACAGAAGCTCTCACAGATAAAATCTGTGTGTGCAAAAAATGGAAGTATTTTTTTTAATTGCTTTATCCTGCCTTAGTGATCCCAAAAGAAGAATTAAAAATTGTCTTTCCCTCTTTTAAAATGTTATCAGCAACACACTCCACTTACACAAGCTGTGTTTAGAACAAATGAAAATAAATCTGCTTACTACAAACAATTTCCAGGCACATTTAGGGATCCTCAAAGATTCCCAGTGAAAGCTGGAGGCTGTTCTCTCCTGGGACAGCAACCACTCAGCACAGGACTCTGCAGAACCCCTTGGTCTATGTCTCCAGAAGCACACTGCAAAGCTACCACAACTTGCTCAAGCACCACCAGACCACACAAACCAGCTCTGAAATAAGTTTGTCTCCCCCACTGCTGAGAAGTATTCAACTAGAGCATTTTGATTGCACTGTACCTGCTTTTCTGGGTCACTCCTGTCGTAGGCAGAGTTTAGGAATCTTTAAGCACATGTAAATTTGTGTAATTAGAATAAAATCATATCCTTTTACATAACAGTTGCAAAATGGGTTGCTGATGGATCTCACTTTCTGCCCTGCTGGTTACAGCTGTCGGGCAGGCAGCTCAAATGAGCATCATGGAACAGGGGCTTGGCGAGATTGCAAAATAGAATCACAGATTGGTTTGGGGTGGAAGAGACCTTTAAAGGTCATCTAGTCCAACCCCCTGCACCCAGCAGGGACATCTGCAACTAGAGCAGGTTGCTCAGAGCATCATCCAACCTCAGCTGCAATGGTTCCAGGGATGGGGCAGTGACCACCTCTCTGGGCAACCTGGCACAGGCTCTCACCACCCTCAGCACCAACAATTTCTTCCTTCTCTCTACTCTAAATCTCCCTCTTTTAGTGTAAAACCACCACCTCTTGTCCTGGCACAACAGGCCTTGAAAAAATGATTGACCCCAGCTTTCTTGTAGGCCCCTTTGAAGTGCTGAAAGGCCACCAGAAGGTCTCCCTGGAGCCTTCTCTTCTCCAGGCTGACCAAGCCCAACTCTCCCAGCCTGGCCTCCCAGCAGAGCCTTCCAGCCCTCCCACCATTGCTGGGGCCTCCTCTGGCCCCGCTCCACCAGCTCCATGGCTCTGCTGTGCTGAGGACTCCAGAGCTGCCCCAGCACTCAGGGGGGTGTCCCCAGGTTGGAGCAGAGGGGCAGGATCCCCTCCCTGCCCTGCTGCCCACGCTGCTGGGGACCAGCCCAGGAGGACATTGGCTGCTGGGCTGCGAGCGCACGGGGCCGGCTCAGCTCCAGCTCCTCACCCCCAGCACCCCCAGGTCCTTCTCCTCAGGGATAATCTCCTTCTTTAAGAGACACTCAAAGCTGGACTGGTCAATGTCCTGGGCAAACTGCTCAGGAGGATAGATCAGATGGTCTCATGAGGTCCCTCCCAAGCCACATTACTCTATGATTCTGCAAGAACCAAACTTCTCCTGTCAGACACCAAGCAAGCAGCTCCCAAAACTTCTCTTGCAACCACTTACAGCTCCTTCCTTCTGCCCTTAAACAGCTCCCAGATGAAGCAAGGGCCAACTTCATCAGCTACATCTATCAACAGAAACTGAGCAACCAACCTGTCTCTATGGCACACACAGCAGAAGATCCATGATCAGGAGACATGGTTTTGTTTTGCCCTAGACTCTCCTGTGGGTGGGTGCTGGCTGCTACATGTGGGTAGAATCATAGAATGGCTTCAGTTGGAAGGGACCTCAAAGATCATCTAGTTCCAACCCTGCTGCCATGGACTGGGACACTTTCCCATAGATCAGGTTGCTCAAAGCCCCATCCAACCTGGCCTTGAACATATCCAGGGATGGACCATCCACATCCCTGGATCATCTCATCCACCCCCCCTGCTAAAGCAGGGTCAGACAGAGCAGGGTGCCCAGGATGGCATCCAGGAGGGTTTGGAATCTCTCCAGACAAGGAGACTCCACAACCTCTCTGGGCAGCCTGGGCCAGGGTTCTCACACAAGATCCTTTAGGCACAGCCAGCTGCTTTGTTTACTATTTAAATAGAATCCTAGAATGGTTTGGGTTCGAAAAGACCTTAAAGATCACCTGGTTCCAACCCCCTGCCATGGGCAGGGACACCTCCCACTAGACCAGGTTGCTCAAGGCCCCATCCAACCTGGCCTTGAACATATCCATGGATGGAGCATCCACAACCCCCCAGGGCAACCAGTTCCAGTGACATTTGGAGCAGTTCTCACTCTGCCAAGCTCTTGGGGGAATAAAGTTGGGATCTACAGTTGAAATAACCAAGTATTCGTGTAATTCAAACCAAATGGAGCAGCACAAAACCAAATTAAAATTGTATATATAGCAATGAGAAGCAACGGGAGTTCTGCTGCTCGCAGAAGATAGAGAAGCAACTTCAAAGACAAACTTGTGTTAATAGATGGAAATTTTGAATATAATTTTGAATCTCTAAATCCCACCTGTCGTTCTTCCTCCAGACGTATTCTCTCCTCTTCTTTCCGCCTTTCCTCCTCTCTCTTTGACTCAAGTTTTTTCCGCTCTTCTCGCTCTGCTTCTTCAGCCTAAAAAAAGAAAATAAAATGATGCCTGAACTCTTCCTCAATAGACATGTTTTAATTGCATATAGTGAGACCATGGGGGGGTTTCTTATTATCTTTGTAGATGCATGTTCTGAAAGAAACAGGGAGGAGAATAAGAAAAAAAAAAAGGTAATTATCATTTATCTCCTCCCCAACCTCCAACCTTCAGCATATTTCACACAATAAGTTTAGAAATTACTCTTCTTACTTGCATTATCTGTATCTCAATAAGGGTTTAAGCTTGGTAAATGTATATGAGCTTATTATATAGTGGTATTAAGTAATATTGTGTCATGGTAGTCTATTTTTCATTTAAAATTTAGCTAGAAAGGACTCAAAGGAGAGGAGAAATAAAAGGAGAGGGGAATAGAAACTCTGCAAAACCAAATATTTATAATTTTATAGTATTTATCGTTATAATTTTTTAATATTTAAGTATTTTCATTATAAATATAAAATATTATATGTTAAATATTTTTATAATATTTATTGAATCATAGAATTGTCAGGGTTGGAAGGGACCTCAAAGATCATCTAGTTCCAACCCCCCTGCCATATGCAGGGATGCCTCCCACTAGATATTATTAATCATATTTATCATTAACCTGGGCAGAATCTCTTGAAGCAAAAGCTGCACTAGTCTCTTTAAATAATTTTATTATTTGTTTTGAAACCAGACCTAGCAAAGGGATTGTTGAAAAACTAAAATGGCTGTTGAGAGATTTCAGTTTTTAAACGGCTGTTTAGAGATTTAAGAGATTTAAGTTGTTCTTTGGTCTCTTTAGTATATTTAAATCTGAAAACAGAGAACAAGAAGACGACATTCAAACGGAGGATTTGTGGCTTTGAATGTTTCAGAGAAAATGACCTAAGTGAGGAATTTATCTGTCTACATGGGAAAATAAAAATCAGCATGTTTTAAAGTGAAATAAAAGATTCCTCGCTCCACCACCCGATGCTTATCTGGCTTCATTTGACTTTGCTCAGATTTTCCACAAAAAAGAGGCTAAATGAATAGAATGACTATGGAAAGTAATGACAGAGTGGTTAAAGCACAGAGTGAGAACAGGATTGTAATGAAAGTTTATATGTAACGTAATAATCAATTTATTACCAACTGCCCTGTCTACAGGGCACACCAAAGCAGAAACTGGATTTAAACCTCAGGTGACACTAAAATCTTTATGAGGGGGTTTCACTGGCTTTGGTTGGACCCTCTACATGTTAGAAATGTTCATAGTTTCAGAAATCCTGGCTTTTTGTATAATAGGTCAAGTCCACTGTGCTCTCCAGCCTCTGTTATGCAAAGGCTGTTTGAGTTTTACTTCTTGCAACCCCACGTTCCAAGTGACAGAACAACACAGAGTTTGCAAAAAAAAAGAATAAAATAGAGCTAAAAGGAAATAATTCACTTGCTGCTACCCAGAAGAACACTTTGGAAAGTGAGTTTCCAAAAAGCTCTTGCTTCCTCGGAATTAACAGCAACACACTGGGCAAAACTGGAAAAATGCATCAGTATTTAATTACTTTTGCACACAGATTTAGGAGAGACCAACTGAAAAGCTACAGAGTGTTTGCTCTGTGTATTCAGCCTCTAAGGGCCAAACTCTGACTGCATCGTAGATTTCAGGGTTTGCTTTTCATCTCCCCCAAGCCACTGAGACAATAACCATGGCTAACTAAAGAGAAACCCATAGCAGGTCTTTGTGCTGAGACACTGCTCAGAGCTGCCCACGCTTCTGGTCCCAGACCTGCTGTTATCACCGTGCTATGTGGGTGCTGAATGTATTTTTAAGGGGAGATATTAAGCTGCAAACCAGTGGAAACATCCAAGAAAAAGCATTTGAGAGTTTAACTCCTCTCTCCTCCCTCCCCTGAGAATGCCAGAGAACCTAATGGAAAGAAAACAAGACACCGTTTTCCACAGTCCTCTTGGGATATGACATAAAAAAGCTGAATTTACACTTTTAAAACAAAAACATTGTGGTGATGACACTGTCTTTGCCTTTCTGGGGTGTCTGTCATGGCCAGTTCTTTGCTGAGTGCTGCTCTTCAGGCTCTGCTCTGGGCTCTCTACGTGGCAGGAAACACTCACCTCTCTCTGTGCTTTCCTGGCTTGTTTCTCTTCTAATTTCCTCTGCTTCTTTGCTCCAATTTTTCCAGACACCTGAAATTCTGGCACCTCCTCAGCATCATCTTCCTCTGCGTTAAAGAGTAAACAACAAATTTTAAATCCTCTGTACAAAATCCCTTTGAGAGACTTCAGAGCTTCCTAGGAAAGCAGCAGCTGAAAAGGAGACACACACATTTCAGACAAGACCTATTAAGATGGAAAAAGGCAAGAAAAAAAAATCAATCACACAACTGCCAAAGCCACAGAGCAGAAGGAACAAGGCAAATACACTCAAGTGAAGCCAGAGGTAAAAAAGGAGTTGATCTTTTAAAGGAAGGCTTTTCATAAACGTTTCCTGCTTTCCACAATTAAAATATAGTTTCCTCTTACACACAAAACGTGCTAATGGGTGTCATTACAGAACTGCTGAACACCCACCCACAGAGACTTTCTTCCAGGTTACCCTGAAGCTCAGCACCACTGACACCCACTCAAAAAGTGGGATTGAGAGGCTTGCTGCTCACCTGCCAGCTCTAGCCCAACACAGCTGGTCTTTAGGAGAGGAGGGGAAAAAATAAAATCCCTGCAATGCAAATCCCAGCATGGTGGGGGTTGGAAGGGACCTCTGGAGATCATCTCCTCCAACCCCCCTGCTCCAGCAGCTCACCCACAGCAGGGGGACCAGGATCACATCCAGCCACCTTTGGAATCTCTCCACACAAGGAGACTCCACAACCTCTCTGGGCAGCCTGGAACAGGCTCCAACACCCTCACAACAAACAACCACCTCCTCCTGCTCACATGCAACCTCCTGGGTTCCACTTGGTGCCCGCTGCCCCTTGTTCTGTCCCTGGGCACCACTGACCAGAGTCTGGCCCCAGTCTCTTGCCCCCACCCTTTAGCTCTTGAGCAGCATTGATCAGATCCCCTCTGAGGCTTCTCTTGTGCAGCTCAGCAGCCCCAGGGCTCTCAGCCTGTCCTGGGCACACAGATGCTCCAGTCCCCTCAACATCTTCAGAGCATCCATTGGACTCTCTCCAGTAGTTCCTTGTCTCTTTTGGAAAGACAAGTCCAAGAATCTGTGGCTTGACTGCGACAAAACTACATGTAAAGAGTTCCCTGTTGTATAACAATTTTAAAAAGATGATTATCTTTGTAAAGATGATTTCTGTAACTGTGAACTATGGAATTCTGCTCACCCAGGAGCTAAGAGCGTGCAGAAGTTATTCTTCCTCAGTTTTGTTTTAGCCCTCATCATCAGGGGGTGGAAAAACCCAATTCCTCACTCACACAACCCCTCAATCCTTGGTTTCTAAGGCTGAGTTAACAAGAAGAAAAAGCTCATCATGTTTAATAACCAGCTTCAGGAGAGCCTGAAGCAGCTGGACCTGGAGCTGACCATCCTGTGGCAACCATTAATTGGTTTGGTAGATGTTTTCCATAGGAAGCTCTCCCCAAGAACAACTCATCCCTTTTATTGGGAACCCAGAAAGCTGCTTTTGAAGGAGCCTATGGATGAATGAGACTCATCCTTCTTTTATATACAGAATTTGGTTTGAAACACTTGTTTTCCTAATTCCACTACACGTAAGGTACTATGGTTAAGCCACTGAGACACACCACCAGAAATGAATGTAATTGAGAGCTGTGTAGGTGGCTCTCAAATAACTCTGTTTTCAGGACTTGGAAGTTCATATGAGGCAGCTTGGTTGAACTGAGCTTCAGAGAATTACTGAGAGCTGAGGTGATCAAAAGGGTTCCCCTTTCCCACCCCACAAACAAAGAGAGCAACAGGGGACACTCAGACTCGACACAGTTGCTTCTACAATTTTGCTGAAGCTTAAAAATAGCTTTATTTCTATTTTAAAGACCAGGCCAAGGGGAGTTCCAAACGCAACGGGTGAGCAACCCAGCATTAGCAGTTATTACTCTAAAATTAACAGTTCAATACTGGTTATTTTTCTTTTAAAAGTTATTTCTGGAAAACACCACGAATATGAAACACCATCTATTCAACCTGAGGCTCTGAGCATTTCTCAGATTTCATCTATTTTAAGTGCACCTGAGCCAGAGGTTAGGCAGAAGTCTAGAAAGGCTTTTAAAGCCTTCTCCCACTCCTGGATCAAACGTGCCTTTGTTCAGCAGCATTTACTTTCCTCCTGTTTGAGGGATCTGATGTGAACCTTTAGGCAGCACCTTCTCCAAGCTCCTTCTAGCACGTGGAGGTTCCTCTGACAAAAGACAAGAGGCAGGGATGCAGAGGGAGCCTGTGATCCAGCAGAGCCTGGAAGGTCAACACTGCTCTGAACCTGGGTGCAGTTAATGAGTGTGACATGCTGGCAGGAGTAGAAGTGCCCAGGGAAAAGGATTTGCTGAATCAATTGGTTATTGGAGCAGAAGGGCTCCCCCAAAAGCAGAGTGGATGCTGCACACAGACAGTCAGATTTGGGTTGGGTTTTTTAAATAAAGAAGCTCTTGGTTCAGCAGCTTCTCCCAGAATCCCAGCATGGTGGGGGTTGGAAGGGACCTCTGGAAATCATCTCGTCCAACCCCCCTGCTAAAGCAGGGTCAGACAGAGCAGGGTGCCCAGGATGGCATCCAGGAGGGTTTGGAATCTCTCCAGGGAAGGAGACTCCACAACCTCTTTGGGCAGCCTGGGTTCTCACTCAAAGTCCTTTAGGCACAGCCAGCTGCTTTATTTATCACAGAATCGTAGAATGGTTTGGAAAGGACCTTAAAGGACCTAAAGGACCGTGGGCAGGGACACCTCCCCCTAGACCAGGTTGCTCCAAGCCTCCTCCAGCCTGGCCTTGAACACCTCCAGGGATGGTGCAACCACAATCCCCTTGGGCAACCTGGGCCAGTGTCTCACCACCCTCAGAGTGAAAACTTCTTCCTAATTTCCAATCTAAATCTCCCCTCTTCCAGTTTGAAGCAATCACCCCTTTTCCTGAAAGGTCCCAAGAAGGTCTCTGTGGAGGCTTCTCTTCTCCAGGCTGACCAAGCCCAACTCTCCCAGCCTGGCCTCCCAGCAGAGCCTTCCAGCCCTCCCACCATTGCTGGGGCCTCCTCTGACCCAGCTCCACCAGCTCCATGGCTCTGCTGTGCTGAGGACTCCATTTATACAGCAGCAAATGAAAGAAGTAAGAAGAAATGGGGGGAAAGCTACAAGGAAAAACAACCAGCTCATCCTGAAGGCAGAAGACATGTGTGTGTCATTAACATTGAGTAGATGCTCAACACCAGCCACTGGAAAGGAACTGGGCCACCAAATGGAAAGGTGTGGGCATTTGTGAGTAACAGCCCTGTGCTGCTACAGCCATAACCATCTATATCTATATATATTTAATTTTATAGTTACCCAGTTTAGGAACCAAATGAGACATTGGCTTATTAATCTGAAGCCACAGAACCAGCCTACACTCAGGACAGAAAAGGGAGAGCAAACAAGGGACATTAGGCCCTTTTGAGAAGAAGTCAAACAACTTGGAAGGTTGTGCTCAAAGCCATGAGGCACAACTGAGAAACCACACACCTACCTCTTCCACACCCCCTCTGAGCTCAAAATGTCTCAAGGGCAGACACACACTGTGGACACACTGAAAACACTGAAGTCACTCTCTAAATGAATAGGAGCAAGTCAAAATTAACTTTTGATTCACTCATTAGGGTATCAGTAGTCAAAGTTTAACTGTACTAGAAAGGTTTTCCTACTGATCAAGCAATAAAATTATTTCAACTACTACATCAAGTCATTTAGCTCTATCATTGAATGGTTTGGGTTGGAAGAGATCTCAAAGATTATCTGGTTCCAACTCCCTGCACTGAGCAGGGTCACCCTCAACTAGACCAGGTTGCTCACAGCCCCATCCAGCCTGGCCTTGAACCCCTCCAGGGATGGAGCATCCACAACTCCCTTGGGCAACCTGGGCCAGTGTCTCGCCCTCAGAGTCAAGAATTTTCTTCTAATTTCCAGTCTAAATCTCCCCTCTTCCAGTTTGAACCCATCACCCCGTTTCCTATTACTACAAGCCCTTGTAAAAAAGTCCCTTCCCAGCTTTCTTGTAGCCCCCTTCAGATACCGGAAGGCCCCAATAAGGTCTCCTTGGAGCTTTTTCCAGGCTGAACAAGCTCAACTCTCTCAGGCTGTCCTCACAGTAGAGGGGTTCCAGCTCACATGTGTTTGTAGATGTGGAAGTAAGCACCTTTCAAAGTGAAACCTTTGAAAACATCTCTGGAAATGTCCTGGGCTGCTTAGGTCCTTCCTGGCACGTCTCCTGCCTCTTTTCTTTATCTAGCTCAGCCTCACCCACCAGAGCCTCCCACCCAGAGGGTTGCCCAGTGGTCTGTTTTGCTTGGTGGTTTGGAGATTGCTATCGTTTCTTAGAGAAGCCTACCTCTTCATAACTATCCTAAATCATGGTGCAGTGACACCCATGGGTTTCAACCAACAAAAACACCACCCCCTCAAACCAACAGCAGCAAGTTTCAGTCTGGAGAAGAGAAGGCTCCAAGGGGACCTTCTTGTGGCCTTCCAGGATCTGAAGGGGGCTACAAGAAAGCTGGGGAGGGACTTTTGAGGTTGTCAGGTAGTGGTAGGACTGGGGGGAATGGGTCAAAACTAGAGGGGGGGAGATTGAGATGAGATGTTAGGAAGAAGTTCTTACCCAGGAGGGTGGGGCGACACTGGCACAGGTTGCCCAGAGAGGGGGTGGAAGCCCCATCCCTGGACATTTTGAAGGCCAGGCTGGCTGGGGCTGTGAGCAACTGATGTAGGGGGAGGTGTCCCAGCCCATGGCAGGGGGGTTGGAACTAGATGATCTTTAAGGTCCCTTCCAACCCTGATGATTCTATGATTCTAAGTTTTGGGCCAAGACTCAACTCCAAGCGAGAGAAAAGCAGGACTGCAAAACCTGTGTCCTACTCACTGACTGAATAACCCTGCAGGAGGCACTTTGCCTGTGCATGCCCCTGTTTCTCCACAAACTCTCTGTATCACATGCTGAGACAAGCAGAGTTTCACACGACAGGTTTGTACAAAGGCTCTGTTGGAAATAACATTTAACGGCCCTTCGAGCAAAGAGACCTTTGCCTCACATCATCCTCTGTAGTTTTACCACAGTGGGATCAAGGCAACCCAACCACACTTGCCATTATAAGTTCATCCCCACAAGTTTCTTGTCATTTGATTGGAAATTTGTTTGTTGGTCTCTTCTCCCAAGGAACAAGTGATAGGACAAGAGTAAACGGCCTCAAGTTGCACCAGGGGAGGTTTAGGTTGGACATTAGCACTAATGTCTTCCCCAAAAGGGTTGTGAAGGGTTGGTTCAGCTGCCTAGAGCAGTGCTGGAGTCCCCATCTCTAGAGGGGCTTCAAAGCAGTGGAGATGTGGTGCTGAGGGACATGGGTTAGTGGTGCCCCAGCAGTGGTGGGTTAACGGTTGGACTCAATGATCTTGAAGGTCTCATCCAACCAGAACGATTCTATGAAAATTACAGAACTAAAACTTCTATGCAAACATCAGATTGGCCAGGTCACTTTCTGCTCCAAGAAGCCAAAAATACAGCACTGAGAGAAGTACCCAGTTCACTGCACAGCTCCACAGTGCTCAAGGCACAAGGAGCAGGTTCAGAAGCACAAGCTCAAGTTGAGAATTGAAGCTCTGCTTTTTCTCCACGTGGCCAGCAACCAAATAAAAGCTCTTAACAAAACATCTTTAAGATGATAAAAGTCCAAGTGGATCCACTCAGAGCATCAGGCAGGTAGAAAGAATGCCTGAAGACACCCTCCTTGGTCAAGAAATAAATGGGATCTGAAACTGGGAAGTGGCTACTGCTATTTATTCACACTGCTCCATGCCCCAGACAACCCTCAATCTGACTCCAATTTATCTCCTTTCCCAGTTCCTTCCACAGCTTAGCTTGGCCTCTCCTGCCCTAAATGATAAATGCCTGAAATTCACACACATTTATGTCTTGCACTGAGTTTATTTTCATCTTGAGGGCTGGAGCACCTCTGCTGGGAGAGTTGGGCTTGTTCACTCTGGAGAAGAAAAGGCTCCTGGGAGACCTTCTTGTGGACTTTCAGGACTTAAAGGGGACTTACAGGAAAGCTGGGGACAGACTTTTTAGCAAGGTCTGTTGTGAGAGGACAAGGGGTGATGGTTTTAAACTAAAAGAGAGAGATTTAGAGTAGAGAGAAGGAAGAAATTGTTGGTGCTGAGGGTGGTGAGAGCCTGTGCCAGGTTGCCCAGAGAGGTGGTGGCTGCCCCATCCCTGGCACCATTGCAGGGGAGGTTGTTTGGGGCTCTGAGCAACCTGCTCTAGTTGCAGATGTCCCTGCTCAGTGCAGGGGGGCTGGACTAGATGACCTTTAAAGGTCCCTTCCCACCCAAACCACTCGATCTTGGCTGTAGCTAACCCCACAAAGCCACCTCTGTCTGGGTTCAATTTAAATGAAGATAACAAGGGAGCTAATTAAGTCTGCTAGCTGGGCTATCAGAAGCAATCTAACCACATGAATACAGAACTCTCATTTTCCAGAGGGAAAGGCTCAGGCACCCAGCCACAATGTGCAGAGCAGATGTCCTCTGAGGCACAGAGGCTGCAACATGGGGAGTGCTATGACTAGAATTCAGCTGAGCAACACAAGCCACCCAAACCCATTTTTTTACAGCCATCCTGGAAGCTAAGCTGGTGGAACACAGCTCAGGGGTCTCAGTCATTTTGAGAATTACTTTGTCACCACTGAGAAATATCTCCCTGGCAATCTTTGGTCATTAGAAGATATTAATAGATGGTGATATTCTCATAACAGAATGACCTCCTTTGAGTACTCAAGTAACCACTGAAAACCATGACTCAGGCAAAAGGAGCTGGTGTAGGCACCTGGCTAGCAGACTTGCTCCCACAGAACCTATATGTACCCTGTGGGTTGCAATGCTGGTAAGAAATTCAAGGCATTTAGTGCTTCATCATTTATTTTCTGGCTGGGACAATCTGCAAGTAATTTAAGTGGCTTACCCCACACCCCTGAAGGTGGATTTATAACCTGGTTTAGCTCTGCTGGCACTGGGTGTAGATCTGAGGATTCAAAACATGCTTTGTCTGTATTAAACCACTCCTTATCTAGACCTGCAAGTAAATAAGATTAAGATTTCAACTAAAGGAGGGATAATAAGAAGTTATCAAGGTGCTGATCCTTGTGCTGCAATTTATTTTGGTTTTTTGTCCCTCTCATGACTCTGTGAGAGATTTGAGTACTTGCACCACACAACTCAGGCAGCAGAAACTGTGGGCTACTGTCTTACCCTTGAAGTTTTCTTTCTCATTCTGGAATTGAAATCTGATTGTCTGATGGAAAACAGAAAAGCCTCACACCAACCACAGCTCCAAAGCCTGCAACTGGTGCTTTGAGACCATTTCCTAGAGTCAGCAGAACTGGTTCCTGATGGGCCCAACACTTTGGTGGTAACAGCAGCTCCTCCCTGACCCCACTCCTGGGTCCTTTAGGGTAGCACAGATGTGCCAGGGTGTCCTCACACCCCTCCTGAGCCTGCATCCTTGCACTGATGGCTTGGTGCTATGCCTGCACCAACCTGTGGCAGAAGTCCAAGTGACACAAAGCAGGAGGAGGTAGCTTTGACCAAAGCTCAGAGTGGAAATTCCACTTGCAGAACAGAAACTCACTAGTCAAACATTTCAACAAACTCAACAGTACTTTAACAACAACCAAAAAAAATCCACTTCAGTTGCAGATGGTCAGAAGCTTCCTAAAGCAAGGAGAATGTTTAAAATCAAGATTGAAGACCCCAGACTGGTTTGTTTTCTGTCTACATGGCAGGTAACTTTGCTCTCCCCAACTGGTTCTTCACTGTCTGGGACTGCACATCACCACAGGCATTCTGGACTCTCTTTCCATGTGAGCCAAAGCTCTGCTGTGGGGACAACTTGTTATTTCCAACAGGTTCATATGGAGGCAGTAATCAGACCAAACTGCTCTATATGGCAATGACACAGAGAAAATGCACATGGATAAACCCAGGAGTGGTTCCAGGCCTGTGCTATGTGCCCACTTCAAAACATAGAATAATAGAATGGTTTGGTTGGAAGGGACCTCAAAGATCATCTAATTCCACCCCCCCTGCCATGGCAGGGACACCTCCCACTAGAGCAGGTTGCTCCAAGCCTCATCCAACCTGGTCTTGAACACATCCAGTGCTGGGGCATCCACAACCCCCCTGGGCAACCTGGGCCAGTGTCTCACCATCCTCAGAGCCAAGAATTTCTTTCTAATTTCCTCTTCCAGTTTGGACCCATTACCCCTCATCCTATTACTACAAGCCCTTGTAAAAAGTCCTTCCCCAGCTTTTTTGTAGGCCCCCTTCAAATACTGCAAGGCTGCAAGAAGGTCTCCCCTGAGCCTTCTCTTCTCCAGGCTGAACAAGCCCAATTGTCTCAGCCTGGCCTCATAGGAGGGCTCCAGCCTGTAACACATCCTTCTCTAAGGGGAAAAAACCCCAAACCCTACATGAATACAGGTAACTCAGAGACAGGCTGAGGGTTTTCCAGCACAGAAGCAGCCAGTCCATGAGAGAGTGGGGCTAGTGCCAAGTAATAATGGTCAGTAGCCACTGCACACCTCAGGGAACCAGGGACAGATGCTTCTCTCCACAGCTGAAACCTGTGCTCAGTCTCCAAAGGCTTTGGTGTTACTGTTGTGCAGGCACTTGGAAAGATCATCCCAAAACCATCTTTAAAAAAGAAAAAATCAGCATGGAAAAACCATCCCAAGTACTTAATGACAGGATAAGAGGGAATGGATTCAAGTTGCACCAGGGGAGGTTTAGGTTGGATGTTAGGAAGAAGTTCTTTACTGCAGGCTGCCCAGGGAGGTGGTGGAGTCACCATCCCTGGAGGTGTCCAAAAAATAGATGTGGTGCTTTGGGACACGTTCTAGAGTTCAGGGAGATGTTGGAGAAAGGTTGGACTTGATGATCCTGGAGGTGTTTTCCAACCTAAATGATTCTATGAAAATACAAGTAAAAACCCACATAGCAGCACAAAACAGAAGCAAAGAGCAGAAGTGGGTTCAATTGAAAAAGAAACTAAAAACCCAAGTACAACAAGGATCTCATTTCAAGGAAAATTTCCTGCAAGAGCCCCAGCTCCTGCACCTGATGTACCATAAGCTGCAAAAGAATTATTTATAAAATCCAATGACAGATTCCTCTGCTGCCAAAGTGACAAGGCAAGAGAGGCCCTTTGCTTTGACAGCTTCACTGTCGGCCTTCGGCGCTCAAACTTTTGATGTCTGGAGTTTCATGTGAAAGATTTTGAGCTTTCATTTTCTTTCCAGGATGTTCTCAGATGAAAAGAAATAGCCCAAGTTGAAAAGTTCAAGCCTGTCAGTTTTCCATTGGTGAAATGTTGAAGGTAATTAGCCTGAAGAGCACATTTACCTGCCAACGTGAGCACCAGATGCTTTCTGCAAGGCCAGAAGAGCTGAAGAAAGTGCCACTAGCCCCTAATTGAGACATCCCAGAGATGTGTGATCCCTGTTTCTTACCTACTGCACACCAAAGAGACACCCTGACTTCCACTGCAAGCTCAAGTGAAGCAAAGCCTGCTTCTAACAACACTTGAGCAGAAGCCCTAAATGTTTAACCCACAATCTGAAGGCAGGAGGAATCCAGTTAGGTGAATCATGCTGATATCATCTCTTTAATAATAAAGATAATAATGTGTGAAGTTTCACCAGAAAAGGGAGTGAGGCTTACAGGGTGTAAAACGATGTTATTTATCACCCTGTTCTTGCTTGCAACCACACCACAGAAGTAGAGCTATTAACAGTGCACCCTCAGCAAGTTTGCTAATGACACCAGGTTGGGTGGTGTGGTCTGAGGGATGTCATCCAGAGGGACCTGGACAAGCTTAAGAAGTGGGCCCACGTGAATCTCATGAGGTTCAAAAAGGCCAAGTGCAAATTCCTGCATCTGGGTTGGGGCAATCTCTGGTTGCACAGGGTGGGGATGAAGGGCTGGAGAGCAGCCCTGGGGAGAAGAACTTGAGGTTGCTGGTGGGTGAGGAGCTGGAGCCGAGCCAGCCCCGTGCACTCGCAGCCCAGCAGCCAATGTCCTCCTGGGCTGCTCCCCAGCAGCGTGGGCAGCAGGGCAGGGAGGGGATCCTGTCCCTCTGCTCCAACCTGGGGACACCCCCCTGAGTGCTGGGGCAGCTCTGGAGTGCTCAGCACAGCAGAGCCCTGGAGCTGGTGGAGCGGGGCCAGAGGAGGCCCCAGCAATGGTGGGAGGGCTCAAAGTCCTCTGCTGGGAGCCCAGAAAGATGGGATTGTTGTGACAGGACAAGGGGTGATGGTTTTAAACTGAAAGAGGGAGATTTAGACTGGAGAAAAGGAAGAAAATTGTTGGTGCTGAGGGTGGTGAGAGCCTGTGCCAGGTTGCCCAGAGAGGTGGTGGCTGCCCCATCCCTGGCACCATTGCAGGTGAGGTTGTTTGGGGCTCTGAGCAACCTGCTCTAGTTGCAGATGTCCCTGCTCAGTGCAGGGTGGGTGGATTATGTGACCTTTAAAGGTCCCTTCCACCCCAAACCATTCTGTGATTCTATGAACTGCAGATCCAGCACAGGAACAGAGGACTCATTGTCAACAACCTGTTGGCAGTCAGACAAAACACTGCAGCCTCTGGTGATCTCCAGCTAACCTGCTGGATCCTCACCACCACTTGGGTGGCTTCTCAGAATGAGAACTCCAGATCTGGCAGAGATTTTGGAGAGTTAATGCTTCCCACTGATCTGCAAGAACCCAATACTTGTTATATTATATATACAGCTCATTATTCTAGGGCAGGTTCTGTTCACTCAAATTTAAGCTGCATAGCTGAGCAGGAAGCACAAAAAGGCAGTTTCTAGGAAGCAAGTGAAGAATATGTTGGGGTGCTCTGTTGGCACAACAAACAGCCAGAACCCACCACAGGAGGCAGAAGCTTCAGTTAAAGGTAAATGGTATCTAGATTTAAGTGAGGAAGTACAGAGAGAAGTGAAAAATCTTTCTTCAGGAGCCAACCACACCCTTCCATCAACCTTAACACCTGCTCTTAAGGTCCATTTCAAGGTTTGCAAGATGAACTGAGCCAAACTGGAAGAGGCTGCCCAGAGAGGTTGTGGAGTCTCCTTCTCTGGAGACACTCAAAACCCACCTGGATGCGTTCTTGTGTGACCTGCTCTAGGTGATCCTGCTCTGGCAGGGGGGTTGGACTAGATGATCTTTCAAGGTCCATTCCAACCCCTAACATTCTGTGATTTCATGATTCAAACATTACCTTCCACCCAATCTTCTGCCTGCTGTGCTCTCCTCTGGGCCATCATCCTGTTGCCCATGTTCCTCCGGCGCCTGGGCATCCCATCTCCTCGGTCTTCAGCGTGTGGTCGGGGTCTGGCCACTGCTGCTGCTGCTGCCACATTCTGCTGGTGCTCCTCATCAGCTGCAAAAGGGACATTTGTGAGGAAAAGGAGATTTGGGCAAGTTGCTTTCTCATCATTAAATGGGATCAAGCACCGGAATCTTTATTTGTGCACAGTGCGATGGGAATTGTATCCTGAGAAGTGTCTCTTTGGCCATAGCACATAGAAATTGTAATAAAAACCTATAGCTGTGTGCTGCTGATGTTATTTGATCTGAGAAATCAAATAACATTCACACAAAAACCCCACCAAAATCACCACACCACAAAAAGACAACCGCCTCCCTCTAAGTGCTCCAAAAATATTCTTCTTTAATCTAAACTGATAATCTCCTTTTCCCTTCTGCCAGGAAGCAATTCCCTTTATCTGGCAAAACTAGTGACCTACATTTCTGAGTTACTAAAAGGCAAGGACCCAGAAGTACTTTTTTTTTTCCTTCTAAAGTATTCTGATTTTTAATTTTTTTTTTAATTTTGGACTTGTGAGACTTACAAATAGATTGATCTGAATTCAAATGTTTCAATGGGGAATATGTAAATCATTATACCTGAAACAGAGCTGGATAGCAAATAAGGATTATAAATTACAGGGTAACCTCGTTCCACCACGCTGGTGGAAACTGCAGGTCTCCCAAGGAGCACATGTAGGGGAAGATGGAACACCAAAGGGGAAGACAGAACATCAAAGGTCACTCTTGCTGCCATCCTCTCTAATTAAGATCTGACAAATGAGGAACAGCCTAACAAAGGAGCAGCTGGGGACAGCATGGGAGCAAGTGACCAACCACCAGGCTCTTTTCAGAAGTTCTCCATAGAAAACCCTCTGTGAGGTTTTTCTTTGAGACCTCCACGATCCTGTTGCTGTCAGCTCTGGTAGTGATGGTGAAATAATCAGATAATAGTAGAATATCATGGTCCTTGACACCTGCTTTGCATATTCTGTTGATAAGTGTAGCTGATCTTTATGTACGTCGTTACTTGCCCAATCCCACAAAGTATTAACCACTATGTCTTAATTTGGGTAAATATTCAAAAGGTCTCATGGAAAGCTGCAAAACTACTCACTCAAACTCAGGACACGTTTTATTGAGCTTTGCTGGATTACAGTGTGTCCCAGCAGAAGCACAAAATGCTCTCCACACTCTGCCAAGTCTCCAGCAGCCTCTGATCCAAACAATGCCTTCCAAAAAAACCTTCTATTAGCATATCTATGATCAGAAAATGAGATTCATTATGACTCCATCTACACGATCAAAGGTGTGCTTGCAGCTCATCTCAGTAGATCTCAACTAGCTTCAAAGCAGCCAACTCTGGTGCTGATAACAGCAGAGCTGCTGCAGCACAGAGGAACCTGGGGAAGCATCTGGCCAGCAAAGCCATCAGCAGGTCAGGGGCCCTCAAATGTCAGCAGGCTCCCAGTAAAAACCAGTCCCCCAGCAAACTCCAGCACTGACACACACTGACATAGGGGATGGAAAGCTGCCCAGGGAGAAAGGATCTGGGGGTGTTGGTCAACAGGCAGCTGAAGATGAGCCAGTGAGTGCCCAGGTGGCCAAGAAGCCACCAGCATCCTGGCTGGGATGAGCACTAGTGTGGGCAGTAGGACCAGGGCTGGGATTGTCCCCCTGGACTGAGCACTAGGAGGCTGCCCCTCAAATCCTGGGCTCAGTTTTAGGCCACTCACTCCACGAAGGACATTTAGGCTGGAAAGAAGGAACAATTTCTTCCCCAAAAGGGTTGTGAAGGGCTGGCCAAGGCTAGTGGTGGAGTCCCCATCCCTGGAGGGGTTTCCAAGGTGTGGAGATGTGGTGCTGAGGGACAGGGGTTAGTGGTGCCCTGGCAGTGCTGGGGGAATGGTTGGACTCGATGATCTTGAAGATCTCTTCCAACCAGAACAACCCTGTGATTCCATGATTTTGAATCACACTGCTGTCACCCTCCTGCTCCCACCACTGCTCTCATCTGCAGACCAAATCAGGTCTTTAATAAATTACGGGGCATAGACTCCAGGGATCTGATCATTTTGCTTCAAGACTTGCCCAGTTTTATTTAGAGCATGACAATGTTTATTTTGGATGCTCTAGAGCATGCTAAAGGACAGCAATGCACTGCAGAGGTACAGCACTTACTGGACACTCTGAAATGCCAGGAATACTTAGTCTGCAAACAGACTTTTTATAACCCCCACCAAATCTGAGCCATGTCATGGTCAAACACACAAGGCAGTTGTTGGACACTTGTCAGATCTCCAAAACATCAACCAAAGACACCTGGACACCACGGATGTTATTTAGTAGGAAAAAGATGCCTTAATACATATTTTTTTCCTTTCATCCTCCTCTAAAACTTCTGTTTACAAGGCACTCAGCTGCACACTCAGTTCAAAAATGGGAATGTCAGCCCTTTCCTCCCATCTTTCATGAGGAGAAGGAGAAAAGAATCATTGACTGTCTGTAACACATTTAGATGTGGCTGGTTCTTCAGGGGTCAATGATTTATCTGCATAGCTCAAAATACAATTTATTCCAATATCTAGCCAGTTAGATCCACTTGCTCTGCCTCAGAACTGGAAGCATCATGGATTGACTAGAGCTGCCCACGAAGAAGTGCAACTGGGGATTTCAAAGAATACAGAGAATACACTTAAAAACTCTCTTTTTGCTCTTATTCTTGGAACTGGATTGACCATCAGATTTGAGGTCAAGAATCGGAGAATAGAATCATAGTATGTTTTAGGCTGGAAGAGACCTCCAGAGGTCATCTGGTCCAACCTCCCTACACCAGCAGGGACATCTCTACCTAGGGCAGGCTGCTCAGAGCCCCAGCAAGCCTGACCTTGAAGGACTCCAGGGATGGGGCCTCCACCCCCTCTCTGGGCAGCCCATTCCACTCATCTATCACCCTTATGTTAAAGAACTTTTTTCTAATCTCCAGCCTAAATCTCTCCTTTCCCAGCTTAAAACCATCACTCCTTGTCCTGTCATTACAAACCCTTTTGAATAGACCTTCCCCTGCATTTCTGTAGGTCCCTTCAGGTACTGGAGACCCCCTTCAGGTACTGGAAATCATTCTCTCTGGGGTCCAGAATCATTCTCAGAGTCCAGCCCTGTGTTTTCCCCCACTTCCTCCTGCAGCACAGGGTGTGGCTTGGCCACTGCACTTATCTGCACATATCTCTTCATCTCCCTGCAGTTGCAGAGATCTCCAACAGAAGTGGCACCCCAGGCTGGCCAGTTTACACAGAGATTAGTCACACAAGGACTAATTAGATTTGCTGCAGAGCCACCCGAGTGAAACTTAATGACCAACATTATCTGGGTGAGACAAGCGATCGACCAGTCACTGGATGGTTTGCAGAAGGGCAGGCCAGGAGAAATTAATTAAAGCCTTCAAATTAACAGGCAATCCAAACAAACAATTAAACAGATGTCTGGCCATGGGTTTAGTCAGCATTTTCAGCTGTGTGTTCTCCAGTTTCTGCCTCAGCCTCCCAGACACCACCTCTTTTCTGAGGACAGCAGGTTCATGGTCACGCTGAGACAGCAGCTCTGCCTCTTCAGAAACATCAGCAGAGTGCAGAGGCTGCAATGGAGATTATTTCATCCCACTCATCAGCCAGAGCACAACTGTGAGGCTCTGGATGTACTCAGAACTCCTTCCCAAAGAGGAACAGAGGAGAACTCTGCTCTGAAAGCTGAGCTCTTTCCTAAACTGGATGTGGAGCAACACTATTACATCATAAAATGTAATGAAACACTGACCCCCCCAGTGGAGGAGCCTGAGAAACCTCTTAGAGCCCAGATCTCTTCAGACTTAATTTTATATCCCCCAGGTAGAACTCAGATCCTGAACAAAGCTCTGCAAACATCCACCTGCTCAGAGCAAAGCCATTTCTTTTTGAGATAAGCAAGTTCACCAGGTAACACGGGGGCTGGCAAGTTTTGAGGGAGCCCAAGAAGACACCTTTGTGAGCTCACTCACCCTGCACCAACATGGAGAGAGCTCCACCTGCTGCACCTTCACACCTCCAAGGTAAATCCCACCACAGCAGCATCTTCTACCTTCCTGCTAACCTAACCTGTGAAATTCTACAAGAAAATGACTCAAAATGCAACTTGGCTTCCCTGGGGAGGTGCTTTTGCTCAGCACAGCTTATCACACTCAAGGCTTGTTTACAGACAGGCCAACCATGTCCAAAAGCCACCAGTGCTGTGGGTGTTTTTTGTTCTATTCTCAGCAGAACAAGTCCAGGCATGACCTTGCTGGAAACACTCCACTGCTCTGAATGACCTTCTAAAGGAAATACAGGATTTACCTCTTGTAAATTAGCTCCTGATGCAGGCAAGTCTTGAATGCTTTTAAAAGGGCAATTCCCCAAGAGAGAGAATAAAAAGAAGCTGCTGCCCCAACCCAAAGATGAAAGCCAGCAACAAATTCTCTAGGTCAAGAGTCCTTGGTTTCAAATCCTTTCTGTGAGACAACACAGATTTACCAGCAGAACTGTAGCAGCTTCCATTTTCCCCAGAAGAAAAAGGAACAGGAAAGCAAAGTCCTGCTTAAGACAAAATCTTGCAGATATTAAATACACCACAGCCCCAAAGGTTTTGAAAAACAATTTCTGGTGTGCAAGAACAATGTCATCCCCACCACCTGAAATTCTGTAAAGGACTTCAGTGTATCATCAGTATATTAAGAAATCAGTACGTTAAATCAGTATATTAAGGCAGTAATCAGTATATTAAGGTAGAAACTATCTTAAAATCACAATAAAAAAACCCAAGATCAACGTAGAAATGTCAGAAGTCACTGAAAAGGGGCTTCAAAATTACTTCATCATCCTAAATGTAAACTAACTTTTAACTACGCTGCTCCAAAACAGTATTAATGCTGAGAACTCACACATTTTTAGAACAAATGTTTGGGCTTCAACTTAGAACTTTGTATGCTTAAAATGCTATTTCTTGGAAAATTTCTTCCTCACAACCCCTGATTTATCTAGTTCATTAGACAAGTCAAGGTCAGGAAATAACATATTTCCAGGAGTTTTGTTTCTCTGGGACATACATCACTCACTTTTACCAAAACCTCAGTTCTAAGTCACTCGGAATTGGACGAAACTTCATCAATTCCCAAGCTGGTAAGAAAGATTTAGACCAGGTCTATACAAGGAAAGGGGTGAGACAAATGTGTCAGAAAACTTAATTATCAGCAAAAGCTTTTAACAAAAAGTCCTTAACAGCATATGCTCTTCCACTGGCATGTCTGTGGTTATACTAGAGGTGCTTTGGCTTTTTCTCTTACAAAAATCACCCAAGCTACTGCCCCCTCAAGAGAAAACCAAAACCCAACCCCCAAACACCCCAAACCCTGGAAACGGGTGTTGCCATTTTGATAAAGGCTTCAGTGTTTGGCTTGGCTAAACATCTGAACTTGAGACCCAAGGCTAAACAACCTCCCTTCATCCCCTCTGAAAACACAGAACTAATAAGTTCACAGCTGCATCTGACTTCTTCCCACACCACTCAACTCCCACCCACGCAAGGTTGACTTCATCCCAGTTTCAAGCTGCCACAGTGGCCTTGACAGAGTCAGGTTTGCAGTTGGAGTTGATGATCTTAAAGGTCTCTTCTGACTCAAACAACCCTAAGTGCTGCTCGGCAGTAAAACACGCTCCGTTTGAGGGAGAACTGAAGTGCTGCATCATTTGCCTGTTCCCAGGACTGTGCAGCACTGTGCCTAAACCTGGCGTGGCCAGCAAGCCCTGGCAGGGTCAGGTGAGGTGGAAAAGGAGCAGAAGTGGGCAACTTCTGGGAAATGCGGGTAAAACAGGCTGGCAGGGGCCGGAGAAGGGCCTTTCAGGTCTCATGTCTCACAGGAACACTAACCGGCCGGCTCCCAGGTCCTGCCAGGGGCCTCTCAGCCAGGCTGGGCTGGCACCTCAGCAGTGGAGGAGCCTTAGGGACACCTTCCCCCACCCTGGCCCAGCCCGACAGCGGGAACCCAGCCGCGGCAAACCCCGTGCCCCTCACCTTGGCACCGCCTCAGGCTGGGCACCGGGCCCAGGCCCCGGCTAACAGCAGGAAGCCTCACCGCCAACCCAGTGCTCCCACCCCGGGGGCTGAGGGGCGGCCCCGGCGGGCAGAGATAAGGGCAGGACAGCAGGAACCCCGAGGGAACCACCGAGACCCCCCCGCCACAGCGGGTCCCCCTCAGAGGTAGCCCCCCCAAACACCCCGGGGGCCCCTTCAGCGGCGAGAGCAGGGCCGGGCCCGGCGGAACGGGGCGAGAAACAGCCCCGGGGGAGGAGGAGTGTGGGAGGGGTGGGGGGAAAGGCCCAGGCGGGCCAGGACCCACCTGCCCTCGCTTGTCCGCGGAGGCGGGTGGCGAAGAAGAGGAGGACGGCGAGGATCACGGCAGCGGCGGCCAACAGAGCCGCGTCCATCTCAGCGACCTCCCGCGGGCCGCCCACACCGGCCCCGGCCCCGCCCCGCCGCAAGGCCCCCGAGTGCGGGCTGCCCGCTCGCTGCCTGTAACGAGGCGGCTCTAGGGAGGGCGCGGTGCGGCCGGGCCGGCGCGGAGCGGGGCAGCCCGGGCGGGGAGGGGGCCTGGGAGGGCGNCCAGGTGGCCAAGGAGCCACCAGCATCCTGGCTTGTGCCAGCACTGGTGTGGGCAGCAGGACCAGGGCAGGGATCATTCCCTGGACTGGGCACTGGGGAGGCCACACTTCGAATCCTGGGGTCAGTTTTGGGCCGCTCACTCCCAGAAGGAGCTTGAGGGGCTGGAGTGTGTCCAGAGAAGGGCAACGAAGGTGGGGAAGGGTGTAGAGCAGGAGTGTGGTGAGGAGCAGCTGAGGGAGCTGGGGGGGTTGAGCCTGGAGCAAAGGAGGCTCAGGGGAGACCTTCTTCTTCTCGACAGCTCCTTGAAAGGAGGTTGGAGCCAGGTGGGGTTGATCTTTTCTCCCAAGGAACAGGATAGGAGAAAAGAAAACACTCTCAAGTTGCCCCAGGGGAGGTTTAGGTTGGACATGAGGACTAATGTCTTCCCTAAAAGGTTTATGAAGGGCTGTGCCAGGCTGGGCAGGGCAGTGGTGGAGTCCCCATCCCTGGGGGAGTTTCCAAGCCCTGTAGATGTGGTGCTGAGGGACATGGGCTAGTGGTGCCCTGGCAGTGCTGGGTTAATGGTTGAACTTGATAGTCGTAAAGGTTGTTTCCAACCAGAACAATTCTATGATTCTAAGATTCTATGGTTAGAGCACATCACATTTCTTAGGGAGTTTAGTATGTTCTCTAATCAGAATGCATTTTGCCAGGAAAGGTTGGACCAGATGATTTTTCTGGTCCCTTCCAATCTGGGATTCTATGATTCTATGATTTAAAGAAAGTGAAGCATCCTACAAATACTTAGTTTTAACTCTCCTTAAGGAGTTGCCATTTTTAAAACTTGCAGGCAAAGACATGGAAGAATTAATTGTTTTTACAAGCAGTTCTGACCATTACACTTGATATGTGTGGTCTGAAGCACACCCTGAAGACAACCACCAGGAAAGACTCAGTTCATGGTTTATCTCATTGTTTACAGGTCCCATTTCCTTTGTGCCTCTGAAGTTACCAGAGGACACGTCCCTTCTGACCATCCAGTATTAGATAAACCTCCTGAGACAGAAACAGATCACAGACAACACACCTTGAGCAGAGCACGAACAAAGGGGTGTTGTCCTTGATTTCCAAAATGAGATCTAAAGGATGATTATTAAAATTTTGTAATAAAATACCCAGTTGGTAGCTCAGTTCCTTTTTGAGAACTTCCCACTGTGTGGCTGGTTCTACCTTGTTAAGACTTTGCAGAAGCTGTTTTTTCTGTGGCAGATGGAGCTGGATTTGTCTCGAGCTCATGATGATCCGTGTGCAGGCAGTGGTGCCATCCCCAGTAATGACTAATTAGCTCTTCTGATCGTGTCTAGATGTCCACTAGTCTCTAAATTCCATTTTCATTCCATTAGAACATTTCTCCAAACATCCAAAAGTGCTTTAAGGGGTGTCTGATGTAAGGAAGGGCTGGATCAATCACAATTTACAACCACACAGCAAGTCAGGACAAGAGGTGATGGCCTCAAGTTGCACCAGGGCAGGTTTAGATTGGATATTAGGAAGAAATTCTTTACTGGAAGAGTGGTCAGGCACTGGAAGAGGCTGCCCAGGGAGGTGGTGGAGTCACCATCCCTGGAGGGGTTCAACAAATGAGTAGATGTGGCCCTTTGGGACATGGTCTGTGGATCAAGGAGATGTTGACAAAGGTTAGACTTGATCCTAGAGGTCTTTTCCAACCTAAATGACTCTGTGATTCTAAGTCAAAATGATTAAAACCTAAAATACTTCTCACATTCACAGAGCCTGACAAGTGGTTTCAGATCTAATGGTGGGCAACCACCCAAAGAGGGGAAGTTTGTTCTCCACCCCCACCTGCAAGTTCTAAGAACATCTTTTTCTGCTTATGCATGTATTGATCTGGATAAAAAATCCAGGGAAAAAAAAATAATAAGAAAAATGAATTAGTTGCCTACTCTGGGCCACTGCAGTCATGGAGCATTGCTGCCAGGAGAAGGGAAGCAACAGGAGGCTCCATTTGGCTGGACACCAGCATTAGATCAGCCTAAAGCAAGGAGCAATCTCCAGCCAAAGCCCACCCGTCATGCACTGGTTCTGCAGAGACAAGGCAAACCTGCTTCTTGAACAAATCACCTTTCTCTGGGCAGATGGGTGCTGACATTTTTACCAAATGAATCCAGCTTGCTGTGGGACACAGCTCATTTTGGGCCAGTCCAGGGGCAGCTTCTCTGATTTTCCACACCAGGACATCATTTCTTCAGCTGCTGAGCCAGGCAGCTTCAGCTTGACCATATTTCAGCTTGATTCCATGTCTACATGGGGTGGCCTGGAGCTGTTACCTGTTACAGAGAGTCCAGAGGAGGTCATGAAGATGATCCAAGGGCTGGAAGACCAGGTTGAGAGTTGGGCTTGTTCAGCCTGGAGAAGAGAAGGCTCTGAGGAGACCTTCTGGTGGTCTTTTGGGACTTAAAGGGTGCCAATAAGAAAGATGGGGACAGACATTTTAGCAGGACCTGTTGTGACAGGACAAGGGGTGATGGTTTTAAACTAAAAGTGGGAGATTTAGATCAGGTAGAATGAAGAATTTTTTTATGCTGAAGGTGAAGAAACACTGGCACAGATTGTTCACAGAGGTGGTATATGACCCATCCCTAGAATCACACAGTGGTTTGGGTTGGAAGGGACCTTAAAGATCATCTAATTCCAACCCTCCTGCCATGGGCAGGGACACCTCCCATGGCTCAAGGCCCCATCCAACCTGTTCTTGAACACATCCAGTGATGGGGCATCCACAGCTTCTCTGGGCAACCTGTTCCAGTGTCTCACCACCCTCATAGTGAAGAATATCTTCTTTATATCTAATCTAAATCTCCCCTCTTCCAGTTAAAGCCATTAACCCTAGTCCTATTACTACACTCCCTGACAGAGTCCCTCCCCAGCTTTCCTGTAGGGCCCTTTAAGCACTGAAAGGCCCCAAGAAGGTCTCCCTGGAGCCTTCTCTTCTCCAGGCTGCCCAAGCCCAACTCTCCCAGCCTGGCCTCCCAGCAGAGCCTTCCAGCCCTCCCACCATTGCTGGGGCCTCCTCTGGCCCCGCTCCACCAGCTCCATGGCTCTGCTGTGCTGAGGACTCCAGAGCTGCCCCAGCACTCAGGGGGGTGTCCCCAGGTTGGAGCAGAGGGGCAGGATCCCCTCCCTGCCCTGCTGCCCACGCTGCTGGGGACCAGCCCAGGAGGACATTGGCTGCTGGGCTGCGAGCGCACGGGGCCGGCTCAGCTCCAGCTCCTCACCCCCAGCACCCCCAAGTCCTTCTCCCCAGGGCTGCTCTCCAGCCCTTCACCCCCAGCCTGTGCTGATACCAGGATTGCCCCAACCCAGGTGCAGGACCTTTCACTTGACCTTGTTGAACCTCATGAGATTCACATGTGCCCACTTCTTAAGCTTGTCCAGGTCCCTCTAGATGGATCCCATCCCTCAGACGTGTTGACCCCACCATTCAGCTTGGTGTTACTGGCAAATGTGCTGAGGATGCCTCAATCCCACTGTCCGTGTTGCNCAGGTAGAATGAAGAATTTTTTTATGCTGAAGGTGAAGAAACACTGGCACAGATTGTTCACAGAGGTGGTATATGACCCATCCCTAGAATCACACAGTGGTTTGGGTTGGAAGGGACCTTAAAGATCATCTAATTCCAACCCTCCTGCCATGGGCAGGGACACCTCCCATGGCTCAAGGCCCCATCCAACCTGTTCTTGAACACATCCAGTGATGGGGCATCCACAGCTTCTCTGGGCAACCTGTTCCAGTGTCTCACCACCCTCATAGTGAAGAATATCTTCTTTATATCTAATCTAAATCTCCCCTCTTCCAGTTAAAGCCATTAACCCTAGTCCTATTACTACACTCCCTGACAGAGTCCCTCCCCAGCTTTCCTGTAGGGCCCTTTAAGCACTGAAAGGCCCCAAGAAGGTCTCCCTGGAGCCTTCTCTTCTCCAGGCTGCCCAAGCCCAACTCTCCCAGCCTGGCCTCCCAGCAGAGCCTTCCAGCCCTCCCACCATTGCTGGGGCCTCCTCTGGCCCCGCTCCACCAGCTCCATGGCTCTGCTGTGCTGAGGACTCCAGAGCTGCCCCAGCACTCAGGGGGGTGTCCCCAGGTTGGAGCAGAGGGGCAGGATCCCCTCCCTGCCCTGCTGCCCACGCTGCTGGGGACCAGCCCAGGAGGACATTGGCTGCTGGGCTGCGAGCGCACGGGGCCGGCTCAGCTCCAGCTCCTCACCCCCAGCACCCCCAAGTCCTTCTCCCCAGGGCTGCTCTCCAGCCCTTCACCCCCAGCCTGTGCTGATACCAGGATTGCCCCAACCCAGGTGCAGGACCTTTCACTTGACCTTGTTGAACCTCATGAGATTCACATGTGCCCACTTCTTAAGCTTGTCCAGGTCCCTCTAGATGGATCCCATCCCTCAGACGTGTTGACCCCACCATTCAGCTTGGTGTTACTGGCAAATGTGCTGAGGATGCCTCAATCCCACTGTCCGTGTTGCCAACAAGGATGTTAAATAGCACCGGTCCCAATACCAACCCCTGAGGAACACCATGTCCTGGAGCCATACACAGATGTACACCAAGCAAAGCTTGTAAGATGCACCCATAAAGAAGCATTATTACAGAAATTTTACTTGTTTTTCAGCTTAACTCCACTCTCATTCATGCTTTGCTTGGTAGCAGTGACTGCAGCAGATGTGGAGGGAGTTGATGGCTCCCAGATCTTGTTTCCTCATCATCCAGCTGATGACCATGCCCTGCAGCCAGTGCTTAGTTGTGCTAATGGTAAGTATATTTTTTGCTTGCACAGTCCCAATGGACTTTAATAAGATGATATTAATGATGGGATGTCACCTGCTCCTCTAGGGGCTGCATGAGATTTTTCCTGTAGGTGTCACCACTCTGCCATGTATGAACAGCTGAAACTCACTAGATGAGCATCCAAGTTCAGTTCAGTTTGGTTACAACACTGGGGTCTTCTTCAGAAATATTGTATATCCCTTGAGTTGTATTTCTCAGGTCCTCTTTTGTATTTTTACTAGTTTCAATCTGGAAAAATGCCTCTAGTTTCTTTAATAATTGTGTAGGTTTCAGAGGACCTTGGGGCTGACTTTCTACATAGATACTTGGAAAAGGTATAGACTCAGAGAATGGTTTGGGTTGGAAGGGACCTTTAAAGGCCATCTAGTGCAACCCCCCTGCACTGAGCAGGGACATCTGCAACTAGAGCAGGTTGCTCAGAGCCCCAAACAACCTCCCCTGCAATGGTTCCAGGGATGGGGCTTTGAGAAGCCTGCCCTAGGTAGAGATGTCCCTACTTGTGTAGGGAGGTTGGACAAGATGACCTCTAGAGGTCCCTTCCAGCCTGAAACATTCTATGATTCTATGAGGCATTGACCACCTCTCTGGGCAACCTGGCACAGGCTCTCACCACCCGCAGTGTCAACAATTTCTTCCTTCTCTCTAGTCTAAATCTCTCTCTTTTAGTTTAAAACCATCACCCCTTGTCCAGTCCCAAGAGGCTCTACTCAAAAGTCTGATCCCACTTTTCTGACAGGCTCCTTGGAGTCCTGCAAGGCTCAAAGAAGGTCTCCCTGGAGGCTTCTCTTCTCCAGACTGACCAAGCCCAACTCTCCCAGCCTGGCCTCCCAGCAGAGCCTTCCAGCCCTCCCACCATTGCTGGGGCCTCCTCTGGCCCCGCTCCCCCAGCTCCAGGGCTCTGCTGTGCTGAGGACTCCAGAGCTGCCCCAGCACTCAGGGGGGTGTCCCCAGGTTGGAGCAGAGGGGCAGGATCCCCTCCCTGCCCTGCTGCCCACCATGCCTGCCCTAGTCCTGCTGGCCACACTAGTGCTGCTCCAAGCCATTACTCTTTATTTTGACAAAAAGTCCAATATCCCATTCCCTGCTCAAATACCCCATTGTCTGTAGGACTCACATACCCTTGTATGAGTGATGGTCACTTGTGTGTAAGAGGCAGGAGGGTGGATCCAGCTGGCCCTGCAGTCCCCTGTGTGTCAATCAGTAAGTGCACGGTGGCTTCAAGTATTGATGTCTGGTAATGAGCCTCTAAGTAGCAGCAATTCAGCTTCATTTGTGCTAATAAACTAAGTGCATCCAGGAACTAAGTGTATCCTGGGCCCCATGGCCAACTGGCACAAAATACTTCTCTTCCACGCTTGGAAACCATCCTGCCTTCCAGAAGAGAATCATAGAAAGCCAGGTTGGAAGGATCTCAGGGATCATCTGGTCCAACCTCTCAAGGCAAAAAATAATAATACTAATAAGTTATATAGAGAATCATAGAATGTTTGGATTGGAAAGGCTTTTAAAGCTCATCCAGTTCCAACCCCCCTGCCATGGGCAGGGACACCTCCCACTAGATCAGGTTACTCACAGCCCCATCCAGCCTGGCCTTCCAAATGTCCAGGGATGGGGCTTCCAGCACCTCTCTGGCCAACCTGGGCCAGTGTCTCCCCACCCTCCTGGGCAAGAACTTCTTCCTAATGTCTCATCTGAACCTCCCCACCTCTAGTTTTGACCCATTCCCCCCAGTCCTACCACTACCCAACAGCCTAAAAAGTCCCTCCCCAGCTTTCTTGTAGCCCCCTTCAGATCCTGGAAGGCCACCAGAAGGTCCCCTCGGAGCCTTCTCTTCTAGTTTCTGTGAAATGTCCCAGCTGAGTCTTAAGATTGTCCAAGCCATGGGAAGACTATTTCATTGGAAGACTATTCCAATGTTTAATTGTTCTCATTGTGAAGAACTTTCCTCTGGATTCCAATTGGAATCTTCCCAGGAGCAACTTGCATCCATTGCCCCTGGCTGGATGCAAACTACCTGCTGGGAGTTGTTTTTGGACTGTTCTGTGCCTGGGAATTATCTAGGAAAATGCAAATTGGCACCCAAATCTCTGCTGGGGAACTTTCTAACCATTTTCTCACATGGGTGGTTACTTCCCAGTGCCTGGACATGCCTGGATTTACAGCATGGATGTAACCTTGGTGTAGCAGGAGATGTTTACAAGGAGAAATAATGCAAGTGCTGCCTCCCACTTGGAGATGGACCTCTGGGAGTCATCCAAACACTCCTCTGTAAATGTATTGATGAACAGAAGCATTTCTAGATCCATTCCTCTGTGCCAGTGGGCACAAAAAGTCTTTAGCACCTTCCAGGAAACACTGGGTGGGTTGTAGGATCAGGCTCTGGGAGGTGTCTGGATCATTGTGCCAGAGTTCCAGAGGTGTTTTAGAGCTGCAGGGCAGTGACCTGGTAACCCTACATGTGGGGTGGACTCCAAGCAGGAGCTTGGTGCACCCTATGGGAACTCAGCTCCCTCAAAGCCTCTGAAGAAGCTTGTGAGACCTGGCTTAGTCTGTTGAGATCCTGATGCTTTCTTCTCACTGCTCAGCTTGGATTTCTTAAGAGAAATAACAGGGTTTAGTGTTGCTTGAGATAACTTTGAAATTTACTTTAAAGAGAGAAATTTAAATGAAAATAAGAGTCAAATTCAATCAAAATAGGGTCTTAGCTCTTGAAAACGGAGCTGCAAAATTCCAACATGCATGAAAACAAGGGAGAGGAGAATTGAATTCTGGTTCATTGGCCCTTTGTTGTAGAGTTACTGAAGTTCTGATGCCAAGAGGACAGTTGGTCAGGGCTCTGCCTCAAGAGCAGAAGGGCAGCCCTGGATTTCTGTCTCCTCTATGCTCACAATTTACTGCTGAAAGCAAGTGGAGCTTTGTGGTCCTGCCTTGGTTCAACAGAGCTCAGTTGGAAGTGAGAAAGGCCGCACTTGGTGGGATCTCATGGTTATCTCCCCTTATTTTCCTTTTCTCCACATCAGGTGATCACAGTCATCAGCTGAACTGTTGTTTGAAGATGGGGAACCATAAACTTGTCTCCATTCATTTGTGTCTTCCTGCTTTAGAGTCCATGACCCACCAGAAAATGCTCTAGACTTGAAGGCTTGAAGGCATTATGAGGTTTGTCCCACCCTGATGTGTTGCCCAGAAGTTCATTTCTGCTCTGAAAATTGGAGTGTCTGGTCTAGTTCAGTCCCAGCTTCTTCTGGGGTAGGTGTTGCTGGCTGAGTGGTGTAGGAGTGGAAGCTGGGAATCAGATAAAGACTCTTTCACCTTAAAAACTGGGGGAAGATTTGAAACAAATAATGCCAGTAAAAATACAAAAGCAAAACCTTTCACAGACTCTTTGGTGAACCATGAAGCCATGGATTTGGATGTCCCTGATTTCAAGCAGGGGTTGTCCCCACTTAATGCCCTGACCACCTGGTTTAGACCACGTGGCTGTGGCTGCACCTCTGTGTATGGGGATGTCTTTCCAACAATCCATCTGCATTAGTTTCTTCATCTCTTTTGGATGTACATTATACCAGATGGCTCCTAACCAATGTTTCTTGGAAGTGGACACATTCCCAGAGAAGACCTGTTCTTCTAGACCTGCATCTTCAGCTGGAAATCATCCTGGACTCACTCCATGTAGCTCATCTGAGCTTAGTCCCAGCACTGGGCTGGCTCCTCCTCTCCTCTCCTCTCCTCTCCTCTCCTCTCCCCTCCTCTCCCCTCCTCTGAGCTGTTTGTCCAGAGCAATAATGAGCTTCCTCTATCATTTCAAAATGTAAATTGTAACCAATTTAGAAGTCATTAGTTAAGGAGTCTGTCACTGCCACCCCAGTTTAATTTCACCTGTCCCTTCCCTTGTTTCCATTAAACCCCATTTAATTAGAAATTATCTCATTCTCAGTCATCTCCATTTGAAATAAATGTCCCACAAAGTCCCTGACTCAGCTGATGACACGTGAGTGGTGACCAAGACCTATATGATCAGGCTTTCCAGCTTAAATTAATGAAGACCTGTTCTTCTCTCTCCACGTATCCACCAGCATGAAGAGCTCCTGTGCAACCTGCTCTGGGTGACCCTACTTTAGAATCATTGAATCATTTAGGTTGGACAAGACCTCTAGGATCATCAAGTCCAACCTTCGTCCCAACATCTCCCTGACCTCCAGAGGTCCCTTCCAGCCTAAAATAGTCTATGATTCTGTGACCCCTAGATCACATCTGCTTGTTTGTTGAGCCCCTCCAGGGATGGTGACTCCACCACCTCCCTGGGCAGCCTGTTCCAGTCCCTGACCACTCTTCCAGTGAAAAATTTCTTCCTAATGTCCAATCTAAACCTCCCCTGGCACAACTTGAGGCCATCACCTCTTGTCCCATCGTTAGTTACTTGGCAGAAGAGCCCAACCCCAGCCTCACCACGACCTCCTTTTAGGTAGTTGTAGAGAGCAGTGAGGTCTCCTCTCAGCCTCCTCTTCTCCAAGCTAAACAATCCCAGTTCCCTCAGGCACCCCTCATAAGACATGTTCTCCTGACCCCTCACCAGCTTGGTTGCCCTTCTCAGCAGAGGGGTGGGATGAAATGATCTCCAGAGATCCCTTCTAGTCCCTACCATGCTGGGATTCTGTGAAAAGAAAGCCAGAGACCTCAAAATGCAATTTGGTTTCTTTGCTGCACGTGAGCAGGTAGAGAAACCAGGGGTGTCATTGCTGTGACCCAGAGGTCCCTCTCTCAGGCTGTCCCCAGGGACTGGGGGGAATTTGCAGCTGCAACGCGATTGCTGCTCGAGGGGAGGCTTTAGCTGTGAAAATCCCTGTTTCCAGCCAAGTTACTTAACTCAAGTGCTCTTAGCTGGATTGCAAGTTCCACTTAGGGTGAGTGCTGCTCACCATCAACATCTTGCTTGAGTCACAGCCTGTGTTGCTCTTTCTGGATGCAATGCAGAACAAAGGGTTTTACTTTGCCTTGAATCATAGAATTGTCAGGGTTGGAAGGGACCTTCAAGATCATCTCGTTCCAACCCCCCTGCCATGGGCAGGGACACCTCCCACTACAGCAGTTGCTCACAGCCCCAGCCAGCCTGGCCTGAAAAATGTCCAGAGATGGGGCTTCCAGCACCTCTCTGGGCAACCTGGGCCAGTGTCTCCCCACCCTCCTGGGCAAGAACTTCTTCCTAACCTCTCATCTGAATCTCCCCACCTCTAGTTTTGACCCATTCCCCCCAGTCCTACCACTACCCAACAGCCTCAAAAGTCCCTCCCCAGCTTTCTTGTAGGCCCTTTAAGACACTGGAAGTCCACAAGAAGGTCCCCTGGGAGCCTTCTCTTCTCCAGCCTGAACAACCCCAACTCTCTCAGTCTGTCCTCATAGGAGAGGTGCTCCAGCCCTCTGATCATCCTCGTGGCTCTTCTTTGGACACGTTCCAGCATGTCCAGATCTTTCTTGTACTAGGAGCTTTCTTGGCTAGAGGCTAAATCATGGTTTTCCCAGACATTGTCTCTGAAGGCTTCTTCCTGCCATTCTCAGTATTCCTTCACTCTGCCTTCCCCCTGCGCTCCTGAGCACATGGAGGAATGGGCCAGGGGACTGATCCTGGCTTCTCATAACCTTTGTATCACCAAAAGACTTATCTGTGGAACAACAGTTGTAGAAAACCCTGGTGTTAACCCGAGTGGACTGTTTGTCTGCCTGAAGTGCTGGGGCCTGAGTTGGAGTTGACCTATGGATGAGTCCCAACCCAGCAGCATGTTTTGTTCCCCAAGTGGTTTCAGGCCCCAGAGGCAGAACCTGCCCCACCTGTGTGAGGCCCTAACGACCCCCAGGTGATCATGGTTGGGGTGGTGGGTGAGGCTAGAGATAGATCAACCAGGAACCAAATCAGTCTTGAAGGATACAGGAACTGAACTAGTTGGAGAGAAGCAACAGAAGAGAGAAGAAGCAACAGAAGAAAGAAGAAGCAACAAGAGGCTGAGTTTGAAGAGTTTCTGCAGAAGAGAGTTCCTGTTGAGGCCAGTTGGAGGAGCTTCTTGTTGGGGTCACTTGCTGAGCTCTTTCTCAGTGGTGTGTTCCCCCTTGGCTGATTTGAGATGAAGAAGGGCAAACAGATGAAGAACAAAAGATGAAGGTATGCTGGGGGGATATTGCTGAGTTGGGTGTTGGCCTGAGGAAGAAGAGAGCTGGCAGCACACTGCCTGAGATCATCTCTCTTTCAACCTTCAGTGAGGCTGAACAAACCCAGGTCCTCTTATGCCATACCCAGCAATGCCAGACTTCTCCACTGTGTCTGTCTCTGTGTCTTGAATGTGAATATCTTGGCCAGAGGAGATCTTGTCTTGCACGTAGCACCATATGAATGTCCTAAGGAGTGTGGTAAGGAGGCTGGACTGCATAAGAGGAGAGGCTGAGGGAGCTGGCTTGGGGTAGCCAGGAGGAGAGAAGATTAAATGAGATCAAATTGCTCTTTTCAGCTACATAATTAAGGTTATAGGGAAAGGAGAGTCTGGCCTCTCTCAGGGGTGCACAACAAAAGGATGAAAGGCAGCAGGCATAAGCTACAGCAGGGAGATTCCCATCAGATATAAGGAGAAATGATTTCACTGTGAGGTGGTGAAATGCTGGACCAGAAGCTCACAGAATCATAGAATCACTTTGGTTGGAAGAGGCCTTTAAGATCATTGAGCTCAACTGTTAACCCAACACTGTAAAGTCCACTAAACCATGTCCCTCAGCACCACATCTACATGGCTTTGAAACCCCTCCAGGGATGGGGACTCCACCACTGCCCTCCCAGCCTGGGACAGCCCTTCACAGCCCTTTTGGAGGAGAAATTTTTCCTCGTGTCCAACCTAAACCTCCCCTGGCACAACTTGAGGCTGTTTCCTCTTGTGCTGTCGCTTGTTCCTTGGGAGAAGAGACCAAGCCTGCTTGTCTCCAATCTCCTTTCAAGGAGTTGTGCAGAGCCAGAAGGTCTCCCCTGAGCCTCCTTTGCTCCAGGCTCAACCCCCCCAGCTCCCTCAGCTGCTCCTCACACTTGTGCTCTAGACCCTTCCCCAGCTTCGTTGTCCTTCTCTGGACATGCTCCAGCCCCTCAAGGTCCTTCTTGGAGTGAGAGGCCCAAAACTGACCCAGGATTTGAGGTGTGTCGAGTCCAGAGGTGGGGACATTGCTTTCCTTGAAGATATTCAACACCCAGCTGGACAAGGTCCCTTCCAGCCTGAATATTGATGCAGTTCTGCAAACAACCATGAAGTAAACCAGGAGGAGGGAAGAAGTGATCAGCCTGAGTGCAGCGTGTGCAGCCTCCTTATCTGGCTGTGAAATGACACTGCTCCATCCCAGCAGCTCCCTGCTGACAACTGGCCAAGAGCTGCATCAGCCACGTGGAATATTTGCTGTTCTCCTCCAACTGCTTGAAGTTCACTGATAACTCTGGGAGCAGCAAGGAGACTTTCATCTCCCTGGAGCTAATCCAAATAGATGAAGTTGGGGGAGAGCAGAAGACAGGGTTTCTTTATTTAGAAATAAATAATAAGAAGAAATCTTTGAAATTAAAGCATTTGGTGGGGGTCCAGCAGGGTGGGGAGTTACCAGTCCTTGCTGGCACTGTGTTCGTTGCCTGTAGGGTCTACAAGAACCTGGGGAGGGACTTTTCACAAAGGCTTCTAGTGATAGGATGAAGGGTAATGGGTTCAAACTGGAAGAGGGGAGATTTAGATTGGAAATTCTCCACTCTGAAGGTGATGAGACACTGGCACAGGTTGCCCAGGGAAGCTGTGGATGCTCCATCACTGGAGGTGTTCAACACCAGGTTGAATGAGGCTTCCAGGGGTCATTTTAGAAGCTGTACAGAAGGCTTCAGAGGAAGAATCAATTCTTTTCTCCCCTTTCCCCTGAAATACTGCACTCTCTGCCTTCCCTGCAGACAAAAAACTCAAGAAGATTTCCAAAAAGGCTGTTGAGCTGCTGCTAGAGGTGTAGACAGACCCTCAGTGGGTCATAGGGGTGCATGGTTGGGGTTGACTTGCAGGAACAGCCAGAAGAAGGCAGTTTGTGTCCCCTGGGTTGGTGGGAAGGGGTCAGGACTGATACGTGGCCTTTGCCAAGGGCAAAAGAGCTGCTCAGAAATGATCTTTGCTCTGGCTTGCAGAGCCTAAAGGAAAAGAAGCTAAACTGGATCCTCTGGAGAGAGACACAAAACCAGTAACCCCTCAAGCATGATTCACTGGGTTTCATCTGCCAGCTGCAACCAAATTAGAAAAGAAAAAGCAATGTAGAGGTGAGGTCACTCCTGAGATGGGTTTCTGCATAACCCATCCCTTGGTGAGCATCTCTTACAATGCCCCAGCACTTAACACCCTCCCTGGATTGCAGGCAGGTTGTGACCCCAGAGGTAAATACCCCAAAATGGAGCAAGGTACCTATATAGAAATATTTGGCAGGTTTGTGTGGACAAGACAGACAAGGAGAAATCCCCAAAGCCTCGTTAGCTCAGTTCCAGGTATGGCCAGTTTGGGGTGGGAGCACAGGAGCAGGAGGAGGTCTTTGGGGAAGCATCTTCCAGCATGTCAGTTAACATTTAATTGTGCATCAGCACATCAGTCAAATGGACACTGGAACAGGTTGTCCAGAGAGGTGGTGGAGGCCCCATCCCTGGAGACATTCAAGGTCAGGCTTGATGGGGCTCTGAGCATCCTGATCTAGGTAGAGATGTCCCTGCTGGCTGCAGGGGGGCTGGACTAGATGACCTAGGAAGGTCCCTTCCAATCCAATTCATTCTATGATTATAAATCAAAATAATAATGGAAACAAAGAAATTTTTTTAGGGCAGAATGGCACACAGGAGGTTCTTCTTTTATTCCCAGACCCTTGCTCTTGGGGCTAGGAGGGAAAGACAGAGAAGTGTTTGGAGTTATCTTTTATTTTCTCAGCTGCATTACACATGGAACTACTTGGCACAAGAAAACGTGCTCTGGCATTGTGGCTTCATGGGTTCTGTTTTGTTGAGATATAAATGTTTGGTGCTGGAGGGTGGTGAGACACTGGCACAGGTTGCCCAGAGAAGTTGTGGATGCTCCATCCCTGGAGGGGTTCAAGGCCAGGCTGGATGGGGCTTGGAGCAACCTGGTCTAGTGGGAGGTGTCCCTGCTTTGTGCAGGGGGGTTGGAACTAGATGATCTTTGAGGTCCCTTCCAACCCAAACCATTCTATGGTTCTATGAACTACCTGGTCAGGGTGGGAGAGGGGCTCTGGGCTCCCACAGAAGCTCAGGTCACAGCTTCTGGGTTCCTTGCTCCCATGTAAAGTAAAAATAAGAGGGGCTCAAGCTGCCCAGTTCATATCCAGCTCTCCCCTCCATGCTCCCTGGGAAGGGATTCATCATTGTTGGTGGGAGCATGAAGCCTTATAAGAGATGTTCTACTGCAGTGATGGGTTCTGGGTATCCTTTGATGTGGTGAGGGCTGTCTGGACATGTTGGTGGTTAAAGTAAACTCTCTGAGAATTAGGAACAGAATTCAGGGCTCATTTTGCTTTCAGACTCCTGCAGTACTCATTTATTTGAAGCCAATGTTTCAACTTCAGAGGCTGTATTTTTTTTTTTTTCATGCAGAATATTAGTCCTGGGAGTTTGTTTCCACTTTACCAGACTCAAGCAACCATTTATTTTACTGATTGGAAGTGGAGCCATGTAAACTCATTTTTCTTTTTGGTGAAAACACAAGAAAAAACCACTTTTCCTGTTATCCACTCCCAGCTTTGTTCCCAAATGAGGTTGACTCACAGCAAGTGGATCAGACAGGGTGAGAGGGAAGCCCCAATATGATGGTTTTGCTGATACAGGTGTCAACATGGGGACAAGAAAATAATCTTGCTACTCAAACAAGGGCTCCTGTTGCTCAGATCCATGCAAGGGCTCGTATTTGGCCTGTCTTCCTTGCTACCAGCTCTTTCCACTAATGGTGGCCAAAACCCAATGTCTTGAGGAAAAGAAACAGCAGATCCTTCATGCACTCTGTGGAGGAAAAAGAGTGTGGCCAGCAGGTCTAGGGAGGTTCTTCTCCCCCTCTACTCTGCCCTGCTGAGGCCATATGGGAGTTATTGTGTCCAGTGCTGGGCTCCCAATTCAAGAGAGACAAGGAACTGCTGGAGAGAGTCCAGTGGAGGCTACAAAGATGAGTGGGCTGGAGCATCTGTGTGCCCAGGACAGGCTGAGAGCCCTGGGGCTGCTGAGCTGCACAAGAGAAGCCTCAGAGGGGATCTGCTCAATGCTGCTCAAGAGCTAAAGGGTGGGGGCAAGAGGCTGGGGCCAGACTCTGGTCAGTGGTGCCCAGGGACAGAACAAGGGGCAGTGGGCACCAAGTGGAACCCAGGAGGTTCCATGTGAGCAGGAGGAGGTGGTTGTTTGTTGTGAGGGTGTTGGAGCCTGGCCCAGGCTGCCCAGAGAGGTTGTGGAGTCTCCTTGTCTGGAGAGATTCCAAACCCACCTGGATGTGATCCTGGTCCCCCTGCTGTGGGTGAGCTGCTGGAGCAGGGGGTTGGACCAGAGCATCTCCAGAGGTCCCTTCCAACCCCCACCATGCTGGGATTCTGTGACTCTTTGATTTCATAGGACTCTCCTGACTGAGGTTGCTTTAGTGCCTTCAATGGACTTTTCCTCCTGGATTTGAATCTTTGCTTTTGAGCCCATTTAAAGGAATACCTGCTGTAAGCCAAGAGGAGGGTGTCAATACCCAGAGGAGAGAGGAAAGTGGCCACTGCAGCCCCAAGGACTCCTGTAATCTTCTCCAGACTTGAGAATACAACCTGCTCCTCAGGCTTCCCATCTCATTGCTGGACATTATCCCAGCTATAACTTGGGTGCAAAATGAGGAGCTGAGCTCAATGAGGATTGCTCCAACATTAATGAATCCATCAAGCTGGTGGTGGTGGGGACAGGGAGTGTCTTTTGTGCTGTTATCACAGGGCTGGAAGAGCAAAGTGATGACCAGTAATGACTGCCCAGGTTACGTTGTCTTCTCTTTGGTTTAATCACTGTATGATTAGCCCAGAGCTTGAAAATGATGCTATTAAACATTGTGTTGTTCCTTTTATTGGATGGCTACTGGGAGAAGTTCCTGGAAGGTTTCCAATACTCCTGCATTTATAGAAAGTGGATCTGTTCACAAGGGTTTGGAGGGACAGGATGAAGGGTGATGGTTTTAAGCTAGAAAAGGGCAGATTTAGGTTGGACATGAGGAAAAAGTTCTTTAATATGAGGGTGGTTGATCACTGGAACAGGTTGCCCAGAGAGGTGGTGGAGGCCCCATCCCTGGAGTCCTTCAAGGTCAGGCTTGATGGGGCTCTGAGCAACCTGCCCTAGGTAGAGATGTCCCTGCTGACTGAAGGGGGGTTGGACCAGCTGACCTTTGGAGGTCCCTTCCAACCCAATACATTCTATGATTCCATGAAACTGTGCAAAAAATGCAAGGGGTGTCAAGGAACCCACTATGTGCCCCAAATCGCCTCCTGTTTGCCCCAAATCAGCATCAGCTCCACCTTGTGCACCCATTGCCTTGAAAGCCTCCAGTGATGGGACATGTGCCCCGACCCACACCCAAACTCTTCCAGTTCATCACTGGCCCCTCCACAATAAGGATTTCCTTTATATAAGTCCTCTCCTACAAGGACAGACTGAGAGAGTTGGGGTTGTTCAGTCTGGAGAAGAGAAGGCTCCAAGGGGACCTTCTTGTGGCCTTCCAGGATCTGAAGGGGGCTACAAGAAAGCTGGGGAGGGACTTCTTAGGATGTCAGGTAGTGGTAGGACTAGGGGGAATGGGTCAAAACTAGAGGTGGGGAGATTCAGATGAGACATTAGGAAGAAGTTGTTGCCCAGGAGGGTGGGGAGACACTGGCCCAGGTTGCCCAGAGAGGTGGTGGAAGCCCCATCCCTGGACATTTTGAAGGCCAGGCTGGCTGGGGCTGTGAGTAACCTGGTCTAGTGAGAGGTGTCCCTGCCCATGGCAGGGGGGTTGGAACAAGATGATCTTTGAGGTCCCTTCTAACCCTGACAAATCTATGATTCTAAATCTTCCTGGGGACAGTGCAAGCCCAATATCATCACCCTCCAGTGATGAATATTCATTATTATGCCTAAGGGAGGTCAGTGTTCTTCCATAAGACACAAGAAAGGCACACAGGAGGTCCATTTAATAACAGAGGTGACTGGTGTATAAAGCAGGGAGGGATCATAATTAATATCATGAGAGTGGTAAAGTGCTAAGGAAACTCCTGGCAACCAGAAGAAGGAAAGCTGCAAAGTTTGAGCTCCCACAAGTTAAAAAAAGCATCTCCTGGAAGTTAATGGAAATTCTGCCTGCATAAGGAACACAGGTGGAAAGGAAAATCGGCTTATTTTAATCAAAGCAAGAGAGGGGAAAAAAAAAAATCTAATTTAAATCAGTCCAAGTGATTGCAGGCTTAATTCTTTCCCCTTATTAAACTCTTCAATCCTAACCCTACAGTCCTAAGAGATCTCTACATTGGAGATGGAGGAATTTGATTTGTATGCGTGCTGACCCCTCAAAGCCATCTTCTTGTGGTGGGGTGGATTTCAAACTGAATCATAGAATGTTTGAGGCTGGAAGGGACCTCCAGAGGTCATCTGGTCCAACCTCCCTACACCAGCAGGGACATCTCTACCTAGGGCAGGCTGCTCAGAGCCCCATCAAGCCTGACCTTGAAGGACTCCAGGGATGGGGCCTCCACCACCTCTCTGGGCAGCCCATTCCACTCATCTATCACCCTCATGTTAAAGAACTTTTTTCTAATCTCCAGCCTAAATCTCTCCTTTCCCAGCTTAAAACCATCACTCCTGGTCCTGTCATTACAAACCCTTTTGAATAGACCTTCCCCTGTCTTCCTGTAGCCCCTTCAGATACTGGAAAGTCTCTATAAGGTCCCCCTGGAGCCTTCTCTTCTCCAGGCTGAACAGTCCCAACTCTGAGGCAGCATGGACATGGACATCCAAAGGCAAGCACAGGGATGGAGCATTTTGGTGGCCCTGGTATCTTCTGGTAAAGATGATTACATTGAAACCTTCCCTTTCTGGAAATTGTGAGGGGTGGGGAGAAAGTGTCCTTTCCATGAGTGCCCTCAGATACTTGGGTCTGAGGGGCTAAATAGGTATGCTATGGGTGGAAGTTCTGGAACCCCCAGCACAAGAAGGATGTGGATATATTGGAGCATGTGCAGAGGAGGGCACCAAAATGATCAGAGGAATGGAGCATCTCTCATATGAAGACAGACCGAGAGAGTTGGGGCTGTTCAGCCTGGAGAAGAGAAGGTTCTGGGGGTCCTTATAGTGACCTTCCAGTACCTGAAGGGGCTCCAGGAAGGCAGGGGAAGGTCTATTCAAAAGGGTTTGTAATGACAGGACCAGGAGTGATGGTTTTAAGCTGGGAAAGGAGAGATTTAGGCTGGAGATTAGAAAAAAGTTCTTTAACATGAGGGTGATAGATGAGTGGAATGGGCTGCCCAGAGAGGTGGTGGAGGCCCCATCCCTGGAGTCCTTCAAGGTCAGGCTTGATGGGGCTCTGAGCAGCCTGCCCTAGGTAGAGATGTCCCTACTTGTGTAGGGAGGTTGGATGAGGTGACCTCTGGAGGTCCCTTCCAGCCTAAGACATTCTATGATTCTATTCTATGAAGGAGGAGGACAGAGAGTTGCTCCTGTTCCGAGCTGGAGGCAGAGGATGGAGGAAACATGGAAGAGCAGATCTGTTGATCTTTGAATCATAGAATACTGGGTTGGAAAGGACCTCAAGGATGATCTGGTCCAACTTTATTGTTCATCTTTGGCTGAGAACAATCTTTAAATCCCCACTGCTGGTTACCAGACTACTAGTTACCTGCTCTAGTTGCAGATGTCCCTGCTCAGTGCAGGGGGGTTGCACTAGATGACCTTGAAAGGTCCCTTCCCACCCAAACCATTCCATGATTCTCTATCAGTATTGCCAGACTCTACTGAAGATGTCTTTTGATGTATTAGAGGTGATGCATCAGGGTTTGGAAAACCATTTGGTCCTTGAAAAGCAGCACATGTTATCTCAGGAAAAGAAGTTTAAACCCAAACTGATGCTGAGCAGAGTGACCATGTGGATGTTGGGTGGAGAACATCTACTTTGGAGCTTGGTCCTTGCTCTACTCTTTGGTGCTGGGTTTTGCTGAGGTTTCTTGTTCTCTAGAACTTATTCTTTGCAGGTAGTGAGTGTGCACCTGCCTCCTTCTCATGCCTGTTGCCTTTCTGGACACCCATGTCTCCATGTTTGAAAGCAGATCAAGAACCCTTCAAGGAGGACTCTCTTCTTTACCTTATTTCTGGGAGAAGCCCTGAATCAAATGAAGCACTCAGCAATTACAGCTGGGTGGAGTCAATAGGTTTATTGGATTAAAAAGAGAGGGAGAAAAAGTCAATCAGGAAATTGACTTTATTTTAGTTTTTTTATTTTAGTTTTTTTATTTTAGTTTTTTTATTTTAGTTTTTTTATTTGTTTTTTTATTTTAGTTTTTTTATTTTAGTTTTTTCATTTTAGTTTTTTTAGTTTTTTATTTTAGTTTTTATTTGATTTTT
>VYZX01021612.1:5560-23905 GCA_013401335.1 Brachypteracias leptosomus
TCCCAAGTAACAAGCAATAAGACAAAAGCAAATGGCCTCAAGTTACACCAGCGGAGGTTTCGATTGGATATTAGGAAAAATTTCTTCACCAAAACATTTGTCAAACTTTAGAACAGGCTGCCCAGGTAAGTGATGGAGTCATCATTCTTGGAAGTATTTAAAAGATTTGTAGATGTAGTGCTTAGGAACATGGTTAGTGGTGGCCTGGAAGTTCTGGATTAACGGTTGGACTTGATGATCTTAAAGACCTCTTCCAACCCAAATGATTCTATGATTATTAAGAAGGGAGCTATGATCTAAGTAGAGGGTCTGTTTCCCTTCCCTCCACTGTCCTCCCCAAACAACAAGCACATGTAATTTATTTTGGAACAAGTTACTGCGTTTATGAAAGGATTATACTGTATGTTTGCACTACTAAAAATTCAGTACACAGAAAAATATAGAGAATGATTTTTTACAAGAAATCTTACATTGATAGAGGTGAATTAAATAGTAATTTTTGGCAGCCTTTATCTAAAGGCATCAGTATCAATAGAAGCATCCATAATTTCATTGCTCTAAGTAAGTCCTTAAACCTTAAATTAGGTAATGATTTACCATCTTTTTTACAATACTTTTTTTCTGATCTATTACCTTTGGCAATCTCATCCTGAATGGCTTGATTATATTAATTAGCTGCTACTTTAAAAGAAAGCCCCAGAAAGTTATATCACATTTGATTTTACATTATTCTTCAGTAAAATGAAAAACATACCTCCTTGTTTACTGATGAATAGAGACAAATTTTGACAATTTCAGACTGATGAGATATTTTCAGAAAGTTATGAGTGACTGAAGAGTTAGACTATTCTGACTCCAGTTGCCTAAGGTCAGCAAATAATAAGTAGAAATTAAACAGTATGTATTCTGTTAGTTTCCTGATTATGCTCTGACCTGACTCTGTCATAAGACATATTGACATAACTGATATACTTGAGAATAAATGCAGGTTTACCTACTTTTCCTTTCAGTAATACCCCATTTGCCTACTTCCTATATACAGCGATCACAAAGAGTTTACTCATTCTTCAATTTCCTAAGTCACTGGCTACTCTTAATTATGTTAGTGGCTGGTGGGTATTTAACAAACTCTGTCCCAGAGACATCATCCATAGTTACCCCTTATTTCTATCAGCCTTTACTGTGTGGCAGAAATGGAAAAATCTGGTTCCCCTGAGCCAATCCTGGGGATTAATCTCTAGAAGTGGTATTCTTCATTTCTTAGTCAAGTTTCAAGTTTGATTCAACTTCTTACCCACCTGACAACAGAAAAAGATGAATTAAAATGGAAGGTCTAACCAGTAGCTGAAATTCCCAATGCAACACTAAGTACAGTCCTATAGAAAATGAATACATATGAGATGTCAAATGCCACCATGTTTTAGTCTCTGAGCACTGTTTTGCACATCCAAAGATGAAAAAAAACCAACCAAAAAGTATAAACTTCTTTTAGAAAAGTCCATTTAAATCTGTAAGCGGTAAGCATAAATATGCAAACTAATAATATTAACAACTTCTGTTTCTTGAGAGTATATAGATGTAGTTATGCAGAGGTCACAAACAGCATGTGAAAATTCTCCTCAATTTATCACTTGGAATGGACTCCTTCAAAATACTACTTTTATATTTCTTTCTGAATCAAAGTACTCACACAATCATTTTATTGTTTAGCAGCACTGATATTCCCAAAATATTCAGTTGCAGCTACACACAAAGATGTAAAGATAACTGGAGAAGCGAGTGTTAAAGGACAAAATATTGACTGTCTGTGACAGATGCACTCAACTCCTTAATCAAACTAGCAGTAGCTTGGTACTGACTCCAAAGGAAGTAAAAGTCTAAACAAAAGTGGGACAAGGACTTCCAGTCTGTTCTCTGAAAATCCACAATGGAACAGAATGAGACAGTGAGCATTGATGTGCATGAGCTTGGAACACCTATCATGTGACTGACATGTGAATGGCAAGTGACTTTTCCAAGACCATTTACCAAGGAACAAAGAAAATTTTGGGTACAAGGAGTCTCATGCATACTTTTCCAATCACATGTAACTTGACTATGAGCCAACCACTTTATTCTATAAATATGACATCCTAAGTGGGCCTTCTTTGAGCATCCTCTGCTAAGCAGCTGGCTGCATAGCGTTGTCCCCTGAGCTGGGACACCTCTCAAGGTTGCTCACTGAGGCAGAGTTGCCTATTACAAAGTCCGGTCTTTGTAAGTGACAGATATCACACATAACTTTGCATTATGGTGCACTAAGATTCTGTGTTGGTAAGTTTGATTTTGTCTTGATAGTTTTAAATCATTTTTATATTCTTTGTGAAGTAATAGAGTGAACCTTTCCATTAAACTTTATTAAGTTGCACTTTTATAACATCATACTTCAATAAAACAATTTTTGATGATACTTTCAGCGATGGTTCTTTTAGTCATCTCAATCACTCATTTGTGACACCCTTATACATGATTGTAGAGGTTTTTGTCTTTTAGCCCTTCTATTTAAGCATGTTCTCTCTCACCATTACAAGCCACAATGATTCAGGTTGATTGTTTAGCAGCCCCTTGCTACCACAAATTAGATTCAACAGTAGGAAAACAAACAACTATTTGCCTTTTTGTTTCTTTTGGTTTGATTTTGTTGTTCTCCTAATTTACATTGACTTATTTTTTTTTTAGTGAAGGGTGCCAAATACCTATTTACTCCTGGCTTCTACTCTTAATCTATGAGCTGAGGCAATGGTCAGTGGAGAGATCTTATGCTCTATCATTTCTTGATATAAATTCTGGCAAAGCCCAGACTTTCCTTGCAAGATGGGTGTTAATACTATATTTCTCTCTTACTTTTAATTCTGCCAAAACCCAGCATCTGCTCCCATATAGGGTGTTGACAGTTGAAGCATTTTTCCATTGTGTTGTAACTCTGCCGAGACCTGGCATCTGTTCACAAAAAGAGGTGTTGACAGTTTGAGCTCTAGCACTTTCCCTTTGTGCATCAACTCTGGAAATCTGGCATCTGCTCACACACGCAAGTTTTGACAGCATAAACTACAGTCTAACACTAAGTTACTCCAATGTAGGGGAACACATGTAGTCATAGTTTTGGAGGGGGACTACTTCCTCATGACATCAAATCCTCAGAGATCAGAAGACAAAGCAGGCATAAGGCTTGGAGCATTTTTTTATTCAGCAAAAGTCTTCACAGGATTGACATGTTGTGTCAATGAACTATACAGACAATTTTTCCTTCATAATAAGTAACTAGGAAAAAATTAACCATCACTCCAAAATCTCATGTTATACCTTTTCTTCATGATTTAGGTAGCTGCACTGTGAGGGTTTAATACTTGAACAAGATCATTTCTATTTCTTGTTATGCTGATAGGCTGAACAGAAGAATCACTGTGATCTCGTTTTCTGTTGGAAAATATCTTGAATTCTCAGCCATTTTTAAGGTCTCAGTAACCTTTCCTGTACATTTTAATGACAATATTCTCTTTTCATTTCATTGTTGGGCATCAAGAGAATATTTCAGATGAATCAAGGCCATGTCCTGCATGGGAAGTAGGCTAAATTGTATTTCAATAGCGTTAAGATGTATTTGTTCTGAACTCTGGCATGAAAGCAGAGTTAAAGTCCCTATATTGTATTTTAGGACAAAAAAAAAAAAAAAAATACCAAGCGCACCACTTCTCCCAGATGTTTTACTCAAATAGAACAGATTATTGTTTTCACAATTAATCCTACAGGGATTTATTTCTATAATAATGCTTACTAGTCATTATAGAAAACGGTCAAAAAGGATTCTTAAATACCTCAGTGGTAGGATGCTGAATATAAACTGAAAATACTAAAATAAACTATTTTTTTCTAAGATTACTTGTGAAACAAAACGATAAGGTAAAAGAAAAAATCACAGTTTTCAAAAAACTGAACACAATTATTTTGCATGACTTTGTTATTTCATCAGCAAATAAGTAACAAGTTGGGACTATGATGGTTTAACAATTTTTGACTTATTTTCAGATTTTAAAAAAGTGCACATAAAAATTATGAAATGAATAAAAATAAACAGATCAGAATAGAACAAAGGTAGCAAACAGCCTTCCTCTCCCCTGCTAAAAGAGCTTTGACAATTGAAAAATTAAACCTAGACATTCTTGTATGGATTTTGATTTATAAATAGGACCGCCTATTAAAATTTCTCCACTTGCGAATCATTATTATACTGCACATGGGAACAGAAAACACCAGATAAATAGGTAATGGTTATGGGCATTAGATATGGCATGCTTTGAAAGGTTTATAATAGGTGGTTTTTCAAAAGGATAATACGATTTTATCATCTGTTGGACTAGTTTCAAAATCTTTATGATGCAGTATGTGAAAAATAAATGTCAAAATTATACCTTGGAATTTTGCTGCCACGACTTATATTCTACTCTTCTGACATTTAACCACAGAACTATATCTGTAGCTATGCATATATGTATACACATAAATGTATATTTATCTCCTATGCAGATGATGCACATACACGTGTGTGTGATTCTAAAGAGTTTCTGGGTTTTGAACTTGTTTGTTGCATATGAATTTGAAATCACAGAATCATGTAAGACTGCTTCCACCATGTTTTTTCATCTGCACATGTTGGACTGGATAATGTTAACAGAAACACAGATCAAGATAGAACCATTATTTTCAATCAGGAAATCTGTGCCTCTTTCATTGCTGTAATTTCAATCCGTGTCTTGCATCAGATAGTCCTTTGTGAACTGCTACACATAGAGAGATGATTCAAGTGGTGTCTAGCCAGCCACTAAAGAGATGGATGGTTGCCCAACTAACTTTCAGTGTTCAGAATATGCTTCTTTAAATAGGAGATAATAAAAATAAAATCCTATGCAGCTCATTCTAACAAAGAAACTAAGCAGCCATACAGACACTTGTCAAATTTGGATGCTATTCTTAAGGTTTGCTGCACCCTGAAATTACACACAAGCATAAACTAGAGCATAAGACTTTTTGCGTGTTCACCATACCTCTTACCTTCCTAATTGAGTTAAGAGATTCAGAGCTCAAGCAAGACATTCTGATGGATGAGTCACATCTTTCCTTCATCATTTGGGTCTCCAGCATTTCACTCTCACCATAAATCTCTACTCCAGCTTCTTATTGGACATCACAGGATCATAGGATAGTTCAGGTTGGAAGAAACCTGAGAAGGTTATGTATTACAATTTCCTGCTCAAAGCAGTATTAGGTAGTTTTACTACTATTCATCACATCACACAGGCATTCATTCTAGCTACAGGTCTGAATATTTTTTTCAAACCAAAAATTACACGTATTTTATAAAATTCAGCAAACTTAGTTTTTTAGGACACTATACTGAAACATAATTTTGATGAACAGCATGACACCACAAAAGACATGTTTTTAGCAGACGGTCTCTAAAGCTACAGACAAACTACAGGTGACATTTTCCAAACTACTTCATTGAAATAAATTCCTGACTTCTATTATTTAAATCTAGTCAAATGACCTTCTGAAATAAAATACATTTTTATTATTTGCACAAAAAGAACAAGTCTTTTGAACATGTATTAACTTAATTGTTACATAAAATCAGCTGTAACAGCAAGGCCCACAACAGAGTCAAAGAACAGAGCACCTTAGGAAGGCATGTTTCAGACTTGGGTGTTTCTCCTCATATTCCATTAATTATGGCTTTTAAAAGACTTTGTTCTTTGTTTCTTTCTGTTTTGAGAGGAAGTTTGTTTCTCATTTTTCAATGAGGATTCTGTTTAGGTTTTTCAACATAGCTACTTCCAGTTTGCTTTAAGATAGAAGAATGCTATAATCATTTTTTTTTAATATGAATGCAAACATCTTGTCTCAAAGGTAAGCAGCTATAGGAACTGCTCCTTGCCCTTCACTTCAAAGTAAATTGGCTTATTGAATACCCAGCTGCAATCACTTCATTTCCTCAAAATTGTTCTTTTGGCTTTGCACAAAAGTACCTCTGTGGGCTAAGAGTGACCTAAAGGTACCTGACATTCTCTGTAAAGCTGCCGAGCTGACTGACAGTGTCACCTCAGTTGATCTGATGCAGATGTTTGGAGTCACTCTGCAGGGACATTTCAGAAAGTGAGGAAAATCATTAGTCTCCTGGCTAAGTATATATATGGGACTGTAGTAACATGTGAGAATTTTTGCTGTGTTTCCAAGAAATCAGAGATCCTGTCACAAAACATGTCAAAACCCACAGTCTATATCATTAAAGATATAAAGAACCCCCACAGTTTACATTGTTAAAGACACAATATTTTAACCGAATAAAGGTGTTAGAGTTCACAGTATTGCGTTCTTCATGTTACATTTTTCAGTTTCATTAATGTACTTCTTTCAAATGTCCTGTCCAGTGATATTCTTATTACTTATTTAAGTACATTTCTACATTAGTAGAAAAATAACATTTCATCACACATTGTTCTACAAGATACACAACAGGTGGATGCATGGATTAAAAAAAGAAAATTCAAGAGACCAGCCACATAAAACATTTGACCATGAAAATAACTTAAAAAATTAATCAGTTATAGCATAGACTTATTTTTTTAGAAGTTTGACCCATAATTTTTGTACTTTTGTGGCTTCTATATAGATTACTACATGTGTTTTTTGTCTTTACTTAAAAAAAGCCGTAGGCTTGTTATTGTTCCGACAGTTTCAGAACTTTTGTGGAACTTCCTTGGTATGATTTTAGCTGTTTTGTATGTTTCCTGTGTGTTTTTAACAACTGGCTAGTGATCAACTTCTATTGCCTGATCTATCTGACTTGATGAATTTCTGTGAACACAATATATGCTAAAAGTCTGATAAATCTAGGCAGTCATTACAAAACAAACAAGAGACCTTTATATCAACTGAGATTAGGAGAGGCTAGGATACAACTCTCAAACTTAAGCTTGGAATCAGTAAGAAGGAAGTAAACTGTGTAAGGAAATGTAAAACTAAAAAGGTCACAAGCCTGAGGATGAAGGCGATCCCACCAAAAGCTTTACATTCCTCCCTCTGAAGAATATGGTATAGTGCTGGGTAGACATCCCACCATTTCTCTGCTTAAAGACTGATGCTTCTGACCTCAGGACTCAGGACAATGGAAATATTAGCCTGATACCACAGAAGAGGGGCAGGAAAAAGGAAATTACTTTTTAATGGTATTATCGATGAAATTTTTATGTATTGATCTAGGCTATTAGTATTATTATAACTAGATTAACTGTTGCATTTTGATAGGATTGCTGAATTTTTAACTAGACAAACAACAAATTTTTGGCTCCATATGTATAGTACACCCATAACAAGTTTCTGGGTATAATATCACCTTTGTTTAGTATGTCTGTTTAGCCATCAGTGGAAGTCTAGAGGAACTTTGTAGTAAGTTTTATTATTTTAAAGGAAAATAGGTGCAATAAATTTTCGAAGTTTGGTCTAGAATGAAAATTTCAAAAGCAAATATCTAATTTTTCTTATCTAAGGGACGTAAGATTTTTTTTTTTCTCTGTAAAAGCTATTAGAAATTTTAAAAGTCAAACCTACCTTTTTCAAACTACTTTTTACACATTTGGAAATAATGTCTCAGCATTTTCACATAAATTTATGTCAATAAAATTGCATAGCTTAGAATATATATGCACATTTAGGTAGGTATTGTTTACAGAAAAGTGACTTCATTTTTCAGGAAGAAATACAGAGATCTGTTTGACATGGGAATTCATTGTGTGGAAATTTATAAGCTACAGAAATATAAGAGGGTTTTGCCTATGCATGGAAATCATTTCTTGGAAGAGTATCTTATTTTTTTTCTAGACGTGGGAAGTCATATGTGGAATAAGACAGCTAAATACATAAATAAAAGACTGAGTCATGGTTACAGCAGTTGAAATCTGCCTGAGGACTTGATCTGCTGTTTTCTTATGGTTTCTTAACTTCAGGTTTTTTATCTGATGTTAACACTTAAAACTTTGCTTGGTTTTATAACATGTTAATGGTGAAATTTTCAACTGTTGAATTCAAAATACTGAGATCTGACAATCAAACTTTCTAGGTTTCCAGCCTCTAGTTGAAGTCAGGGGGAAATCTGAGACACATAGTTAGTGACACTAGTCTAGAAAAGGAACTCACAGGCACACAAAATGAGTGTGTGCTTTTCACTATAGTTTTGCTGCATCTCATACCTACATTGTAAAATTATTTTGTAAAAGTATCATAGAAATAAAGTTGTTCTAGTAGTAGGCATTCAGAGAAAAACCCACAACTGTACTTACAGCAGAGTATAAACAGTTTATGTAAGCAAATAAAGGAGCAGGCACTACATGAGCAGAAAACAAATAGTTTGTATTTTTAAGTCAGCATCATCAGGTTTGTTGACTCAGAGACACAGGGGTAGGGTAATAGAACAGAAAAAATTAGCAAGGGGTCATATAATGACAGCCTGTACCACACTGAATTTTCACTGAAGTAGTACCTGTCACAGTGATGGTGGCTGGCAGCTCCCTGGGAGCCAGGAACCAGGACCAGAAGGCACCCTCCAGGGACAGCAGGGTGGGGCCCCACAGCCAGGCCCGTCCCACTGCGTGAGGTGGGGGCAGCCGTGGCAGACCCAGTCCTCATATTAGGCACCTCTCTGGGGCTGAGGACAGGTCAAGCCTGGACTGGGATATGGGCCCACAAGTAGGCCAAGACCACGCCGGGATCTATTCCTGCAGGTAGGCTAGCTTGGTGAGGCCTGTAGCCTGTAGGGAAGGCTGTGGGGAGCTAGAGCCTGGCTCTGCTGCAGCTTCGCTGGGGCAAGAACACATAGTCCTAGGTGGTTCCGGGCCCTGGGCAGAGTCAGAGGCTCCAGGGAGGCCAAGAAGGGCCTACAAGGTCTGGTGGTGTCTTCAGGGCTCTGGCATGGAAAGTAAGATAGCACAAATGGCATACAAGTTGAGGTTTTGCTGATGTAAATGCTTGACTTATAAAACATTACTATTATGTTACTGCCATGGTTTAGACCCTGCCAGGACCTGAGCACCATGTGTGCTGTCTCCTGAATCCAGATGGGAAGGAGAAGAGGGAGGAAAATACAAAAACCCCATGGGTTGAAACAAGGAGAATTTAATACAAAAATGAAAAAGGAACAGTAAGAAGAACAGGAGTAACAATAACAGTCAAATTATATAAACTGTACAGACTGAGAGCTGAAACAAATGCATCAACACCTGGCTCAGACCTGCTCCTGGTGTCACGGATATGACGTCAGTATGGTATGGAATAGCCTGCTATTGGCTGGTTTGTGTGTCTGTCCCTGCTATGGCTCCATCACAGCTCCTGGTGAGAATTAACTCCATCCAGGACAGTTATCATATCTTGTTCTGTGTCATAAATCTGTGGACTTTTTATGAAACAAATCACATTGTTCATTCTTGCTGTTCTAACTATGTGGACATATTTGTTAATCTGCACTAAGGTATTCTTCAGAGAAAGAAAGGATATCCTCTACCATCTGCCCATCTTCCTTTGTTCTCTGAAATAAGACTGCAGCTTAATTTTAATAATTGTCATGAACTGTTAAAAGTTAAACTAGTTTTACTTTTTGAACCTTCCTGAATTCTGTCAACTTTTTGCCATTTTCCCTCTTCCTTACAAACCACTTTGTCTTCTTTTCTGAAAGCCTTGAAATGTTCAAAAGAGCAGGTTAGCCTTTACTTATCTCCTTGTCTTTACTATTGATGCATATACAGATTTCTACCAACAGTATGTTATGTGTTTTATTTTCTCATCTATTTTTGAAAATGCATCCTTTCTTATCCTCTGATCTGCCAGATCCTTATCTTTTACTTTCTACTTTTATGTCTTTGCATTTCAAAGAGGTTTGCATATTAAATCTAATTTCCTCTGAATCTGTTTAATTTACTACCATAGTCTTTGATTGCATTGCTTGATTTTTTTAAAATTCATCATGGCATCTCTTCTATACTCCTCTGTTTTTGACTGGAGACTGGATGATCTCCATAAGCTATTTTTTGTTGCTGTGTTTACTATTAGCAAAGCTGTATTAGACAAATGTCTTTTCCTATGTAGGATATCTGCTGCAGCTTCTGTAAGTATCTCAGATTACATACTATTTCTTAAGGCTTTTCTCTCTGGGAATATGGTCTTGTTTCCTTTAGTATGCTAATAAATTGCATATCACTTTTCCTGTGTTGAGTCTGTATCTCTGCTGGTACCACTACTAATTTTGTGTTCAAAAATTTGTAAGATACAAGTTCTGGCTTGCAGAGAGCTTGCTCAGAGCCTCGATAATAAGCAATGACACATGATTTACATTTTGATTGAAAGATCCAGCTCAATATGTTCTCATGTGCATGCCAATTGATAAGATCTGGCAGGAAAGCTGGTCAATGTTTCAATCCTTTTTGTCTGAATTTCCTTAAAACAAATGTTTCATAAACCATATTATTTCCTAGAGCAAGAAGGTCAACTGAAATACTAGGAGCATTTTCAAGGACATCTTAATCTCTGCCACTTCTTATTGTTAGTCAGTGAATCGCATCTTCTACATCACTGCCCATGCAGTGCAAATGAAATGCTACTTGTACTTTTGATTTTTAGCACATCGAACATTTATGTGCTTCTTAATTTCCAACACTGTTGAACAACATCTCTGTTCTAGTAAGAACATCATGCTTGAAATAGAGCTGTTGCAAATATCTGATTGCTTTATATCTCTTTTATTTCTCCTTCTGCCTCTAAGTTTTTCTTCCTCAGCCTTTATTTCACTGTAATGTGTTGAAAATCTATTCTTACTGAATTGCTATTATTTTGTTACAAAAGATTTTATGACCTACTCTCTTTTACTTAGTGTTAAATGACTTGAATCTGTGTATTAATGACCGTACCAAAGTGGACAGAAAATTTGTACTTTTAGATGGTTGTTCTTTGAAAAGGTGCCTCTGAAAAGGTGTCTTCTTGTGGTGGGTTTACCTTGGCTGGGTGCCCGGTGCCCACCCCTAGTCCCTCTATCACTCCCCNAAAAACTATTTTCTCACAACTGTAAGATAAAAGGTCTTGTAATCAGTCAACTTCTTCATTTGGGTGCCATGATGATTGTTTTGGGATATTTCATTGCACTATGTATACTTAATATTTCTTAAGTTATTTCTTTCTCTGATTTTTTTTTTCTTCTTTCACATCTGAAAATCAAGATCACTGTATTAGGAGTAACAATTTATGAGTAAAAGTGCCTTATAGCACCTTACAGTTTATGAATATCGATATTTGATCCAGTAAAGCATGAGACAACTAGGATGAGAGGAAATGCCCTCAAGCTGTGCCAGGGGATGTTTAGACTGAATATTAGGAAAAAAATTCTTCATTGAATGGGCTGTGAAGCACTGGAACAAGCTGCCCAGAAAAGTAGTTGAATCATCATCCCTAGAGGTGTGTAAAGGGTGTGTAAATGTGGCACTTAGGGACATGGTTTAGTGGTGGACTTGGCAGTATTCGGTTTGGTTGGACTCAATGACCTTAAAACTCTTTTCCAAACTAAATCTATGAGCCTATATTTTTTGGTTATACTCTTGATAGGACACAGTTTTCAGGAATGAAATTCACAGGTGTATGGGCTTATTGTCCTGTTAGAAAATACCTTGGTATGATGCTTTTTACTGTACACATCTTTACAACAAAATATGTTTACATAGTTCATTATTTTCCATCTTCTGACTTTACCATTTTTGTGCAGACTGTAAGAAATAATGTAGGATGGCTGTTCAAGGGTCTCCATACAATTTTCTAAGCATATTAAGGGAAGTAAAAAATAAATTAAGTGGTTTCTTTCACAGTAAATGTGTCTTAATGGCACCTTACTCAACAGAACTCTCTTAAGCGTATCATGAAGAAAATCTGCTAACTTCATTGACTATAACATAATGTCTCCACATCTTTATTTCTGTCAGAATTGTAGAGTCAGAAGATGTAAAGCTGATATGGTTGGATTTCATTTCTCCTTGTGCATTACCAGCATAATCGCTGTGAATGCCACAAAATGAAGCCTAAGATAGTTGTGATGGGTTATAAGTTAACTAAACTTTCACTTTATTAGGTGATGATGATATTTTACCTTGTAATCATTTATCCAGAACAGAATGTGTGCTTTTTAATCATTCTATTTAATACAAGTATACCATCTCCTTGCTCTTCATTTTTGTCCATCAAGTACAGGAAAACCACAATCACTTTCCCACTCCAACTGCTGTTGCGTCCTCAGATTTTATCTCCTTTTCTGTAGAGAACTTATACTGTGGGAATATGAAATGCCCCTAGTTCTGTGGCTGGTGTTTTTGCTCTGCAGTTCCTGATCCCATCCTAACCCTATGAATAGTGGCCAATGGCCAGAAGTGTAAAAGGAACTTATATGTCCTAACCTATAGACACCACTTCTATACACCAAACATCAGGAATTCCACTACAACTGTGACAGAGCTAGTCCTTGCCACAGAGGAAGTAACACTTTTGAATTATTACCTACACTGGGTAATTGTTACATTGGTACAATAAATTTTTTAAACCCCACATCCAGGACTCTCTTCACTGCTGAACAAAAACCAAAATACCTTTACTCCACAAGGTTAAGCTGAAAGGCAGGATAAAATTCTTCCTAAATCTAAATTATCATCAGAATGAGTGCTGAAAATAAAGTGCCTGAAGATTGCTTAGCTTTAGTCACAAAGATACTGTGAGCTTTGCACAGAAGAAAAATGCGTATATACATGATGCTACAAAACTTATTGGAGAAGAGATTTTTAACTCACATTTCATATAGGTTTCCTGAGCAGTGAGATGATGAGTCTTTTTTTTTCTCATTCCATAACTTTTTAATTATTGATGTTAAGAAAAGACACACTGAAAAATTATCCCAGGAGGGGTACTCCTCTGCATGTAAAACAGAGCACTCAGAAGTCAAATCCTGCACAGCATCAGAGGGAGTGATCATTTAAAAATAAGTTTCTAGAATCGTTAGGAAAATATTAGACAATTAGCATACTGGGGATCCCAAATGAATAAACAGGTGCAGCTGGCCACATACTAGTGCCTATCTTTAAGTCAGCTGTCCATTTGCTCCGCTTTCTTGACATTTTAGTACTGTCCAACTTGGTTAAGTTCCCAACCAATACCATTTTAAACTTCCAAATATTCTGTGCAGTGCATAGGAATAAACTGTAGACAGGTGAAGGTTCTAGGAAAAATGTCTTCCCTTTTCTTAGAGAAGGAACAAGATTCTAAATTCTTTGTTCTGAAGCTTTCTGACAAGTGGTAGTGCTTTAAAAAAGAAGGAACATCTTCACCCCCACCCCCTCACACCCCTTATTTTCCCACCCTGTATATTTCTTTAGAATATATTTCAAGAAATATTAATTTTTATATAAAAATATTGTACTAGTAGTATTTCCACACCTGCTAAATGAATACTGGCTATTATTCATTAAGTTACTTAAGACAGTCATAAAGCTTTTAGTAAGACTAGTATCATTATATGATTTATAAATACATATAACAAGAGAGAAACTATAACATTTCTCAGAGGAGCTGGGAATGGAAACCAGGAGACACATATGTTGAAAAGTAAGATAAGCTTGTTTTGTTCTCTAATGGATTAGTAATAACTTCCTCTTTCACATAAATAAGTTTTATAAGACAGTTACATACGATGTGTTTTAAAACCTCTCAATTTTGTGTGAGAATATACTTAAGTTTAAAAGTATGATAAGTACACAAAAATGCATACATGGAAACTGAATTACTTTATAATGTATATTTTCACTATTCAAATTATGCTTTAGTAAAATTGTCTATTCAATGACTATAACTCCTTATTTCACTTCACAGACAGATAGAAATATTTGAGGACAGGCATGTTCCTATTTTTCTTACATCACTTAATAAAGTAAGTTTCTGGACTAAACTGGTGTTCCTAGACACTACCAATCACTGGAGTTTGCTGGAGTGAAATGGAAGGACCAATGAAAATGACTCATCCTGAAAGACAACAGTGGCAAAAGGGAAGAGTGTTTTCAAACACGTTTTTATTAATATGCCTTACTTCGAAAATCTGAGCTTACTCTATTTCAAACATCCTTGAAGTTTGTGTTCCCAAAAAAACTAGTGTCAAAGCTCATTAACCTTTCCAGAATTTGTAGAAGACTTACAGACTTACATGTTTCATTTCAGTTGCCTGGCTGACTTAGAAACCTGTTAAGTTGTGACACTCTCAGAAAAGCCAGTAAGACTGATACTGATGAAGTGATTAAAGTGTGTAAGCACGCTTTAGGCACACCATAGGTATTTTACTCAAACAGAAGGCTTGGGAAAAAAAAAAATCACTTAGCTGCTTAAGAACCTTACTCCATACAAGTTTCATGACTTTCACCAAAATATATTATATAGTATTCAAAGCACTACTATAATGAGTAGCTACTAAGTTTAATAGAGAGTGCAGACTGGTGCCACCATTCATAAAATAGGAAGATCTGTGGCTCATTCATTTCTTCTGTTCCATTCTGGATTCACTGGCTATTTGTGACTGATCAATTAGAATCCTACAATAGAAGAAAGATCAGAGATAACGGGCAAGGGCAATGAGTTCATGGAGCTCAGAGAAGAAAGGGTGGAGTGACCTAATGTTGCATTGACACAGAATAACAGAGCTATTTGTTGTCATCTGTTTTTAATAGCACCTGCAGCAAAAGTTCTCCTTCTATGGGTGACCCACAGCTGGCACTAGAAGATATTGATCAGTTGTTATTTAGATGGCTTGTTAATGTGTTCATATTATTAATTGAAAGGGCTGGGTATTTTTATTGCTTTTGTTTGAATTTAGAAGGTTTCAAAAGTTGTTCTCAAAATTATTCCCATCATTCATGGTGTAGAAGCATATTTCGTCAACTTTTATTCTTTATTATCTTATACTTCACTCTTACTCTTACTCCATATCCATCATGATATCTTGAAGTTTTTTAAAAAGAAAGTATCATTATCTCTGCATTAGAGTCAGGGGAGCCAATAAAGCTCTCACTGCAACCTGACCATGCTGTGTTGCAAGCTTATACGCCTTAATTTATACATTTTCACACATCCCTCCTCTACATTTCATGCCTCCCTCCCCAACACAAACATTGTGAGAAATAATTTTCCTAGTATGAGACTTTTCCTTTATTATGTGCTTTGAGAATAGGTGAAAAGTTAATAATGCTAAACTGTAAAATCTTTCTTGGTTTCTGCACCATATGAAATAAACAGGACATTTCACAGCTCAGAATTATGGCATCTGGCCCTTTGCTTTCTCAGGCAAATGTCTCTCTAGGTAACACTTTATCACTTGAGTTTCAAAGGCTTCCTTTGCAAGCACAGCATCCTTTGGGTTTCCTTTCATTTTTATAGTAAAAGATAAAGCTGTGAAGAACATCAGAGTTCCCTTTTGGAATCTTCTGTACTACCATACATGTCCCATGAGGGAATATGCTTTAGGAAACACATTTTGGAAACATGAATTTAACTGAAAATATTTTTTTATCCAACAATATGCACACTTTTTCTACAAAAAATATTGTTATATATCATCATGATGTTAATAATAATTTGCTCAGGAACTAGATGGGAAAAAAAAAATCTCTTAAAAGTGACACTGAAAGACCCATAAGACCCATGTAACATTTTTTAAGCCTGCTACTAACGTCCCCTTCAAATATTCCATAATGCCTTTCATAGCTGTGTAAACCAGAGATTGATGACTGATGTGAGGTATGAGAATAAGTGCTATCAGATTCTTTCTTAACATCACAATCAAGAAAGATAATATAGTTTCTACTTCTTTGGGGTAAGTGTCCTTCTGGATGTATTTTCTTAATCTAATAACAAATGGGGCTAAGCCTATCAAACCACAATGTTTAATTTAATGCTCTATGTGTTCAGTTTTAGGTTGTCATTACAACAGGGTAGCATTTAGGGATCCCTAAGTCTACTAGTAAAAAACCCATTTATCTTCACACATTTAAATGTGAGTGTTCAGATGAAAAGGTTTGGTCCTTCAAAAGTATAGAAAGACTTGTTGGAAGCTTTATTCCCAGATGGAAAGAAGATCTAGCTGACTGACCATCAGCTAGCTTGGCAAGCAATATAATACTTCCTTTTGTTGTACCTCAGTATCCAGAAAGTGCCAAAGAATACAAATCAGTAAATCAGTTTGTAGAGCAAAAAGGAGTGATCTTTATTCCAAATATCCATAATAGAACTCTATTTTAATCAGTCTACAGAGTTTGAGAGGAATATCAATATTTATGATTTATGTCTTATTTTAGATATAAACTATTACAGTTTTCAAGAGAGTACACTTTACCCTGAAAAGATTTAAAATTTTTCCTAGAATAATGATTTCTGTGCAGTCTTGATCAAGCTCTCATTTGTCTGTCATTGCCATAGATTAGGTAGGTAAGTAAGGTGGGTGGAACTCTAGCAATGTAAATCTTAATGGGTACCAGTGCCTCAGGGAACACCATGAAGATTTTGATAATTATTCTGATTACTTTTACTTTAATATATTGTACTAACAGGCTGTATTCTGAGCTGGTGAAATGTAGGAATATATTTTGACTTGTAGTCTATTAAATGAAGTAGCATTTATTTTGACATTTTAGTAGGAAACAGAAATAGCACAAAAATATGATCTCTTCACAGTTTCATTAGAATGAACCCTCATGTACATCACCTGTTTTTTATTGCTACGGCAATTATTGCAAAAACACAAGCAGATAAACATACATAGACAGGAAAAGAACAAAGAGAAAGACAGAATAATAATATAAATTCTTCCTCACCTGGCAGACAGCTTTTTACATTCTCCATCTAACTTCTCTCCCTTTTGGTATACCTCTAGGCAATAACTCTGACAGAAACTGACAGACTGAGAAAGTCCAGGTAGTGCTTTGAATCTACTGATGTACATTTTTTCAGCAGAAATTCTAAGCAATTATGAAACCCGTTCATAACATTTTATGAATAGGTCATTAAAACAAATACCAGCTGAATTAATTTAAATGTATCCTGTGGGACATATTCGTTGCAGGTCTAAGTCAATGTAGCCTCTTCTTGGAAATTTTTTTCCAGTACAAGGAGTTAAACCCATTCTAGGTGTTTGGCAATGGTCGTCATAAATTTTTAGTCCTTAACTCTAGATCCAAAACACCTGAACTCAAATTTTTAAGGAACAAAGTTCAAAGGATAATTTTCATAAATATGTGATCTTGAAAGATGCTACTCTGATCTCTTTGTCAGGATGTAACAGTCACAATCTTGCTTATGGGCAAAGAGAAAACACATGTATTTAAATACAGAAATTTATTGATGGAATAATTGAAATTTTAGCAGTCTCACTAATATTAGTAAGGATCCAATTACTGAAGGAAAAGGAAAAATACTTTTATGCAGAAAAAGTTTCAGTACTAATAACAGAGTTAGAACTGTTATATCTGCACTTCTTAGTTTCTACTCTTTTGCCTGATGTTGTGCTCACTCTTCAGCTGTGTTTCTGGATCTTAAGGTGGATGGTTTCATTTCCATGGTGGCAGGTTGTCAGCCTCTGGCATACTTCACTGGAGATAATGTGATGCTGGTATTGATAGTTTCTTCCTCTTTTTTCTAAAATCCACTCAGGGTTATTTTTATGTCTGCTGACATGCTTTCACAACTTATGTTATCTTTGATGGTCTACAGCTTCATGTTATACCCGGTTTTACTTTATATGGTGGCTTTTACTTGTGTTTAACCTAAACTCAGTTTTGTCCACCTCTAGGTTTGAGTTTCTTTAACTGACGCTTGGTGAGTTGTTGATAACTGTGAGGTCTTCATTTCAGGGGCCTGTGCCCCATCCTAGGGCTGCACTCCTCTATGCTGCATCCTCTGTCTCCACTTCTCAAGGCCTATGCTGTCACACCAGGCCTGTTTTTCCCTGTAGACTTATAAAGCCATGATAGTACCATACAAAGATAAGCTAATTAGCCATAGACATCTGGTCAGTTAGAAAAATTGCTGTCACATCTAAACCAAGTGACCAAAGCAGGTTAAAAAAAAAAGTTTAAAAAGGCCTGACAAGCCTTTGTCCCGAGGCCTTGCAAATTGAGTTCAATGCCTGTGGCCTCTTGCTATCAGTGGCTGTGGTGGGTTTACCCTGGCTGGGTGCCCGGTGCCCACCCCTAGTCCCTC
>VYZX01021612.1:23941-34750 GCA_013401335.1 Brachypteracias leptosomus
CTAGGGCTGCATGAGGAAAATCAGCTCAGACAGACCCACTACAGTGGCAATACCATGTAACAGGTCTACAGTGTAGAAAAGGGGACACAAAAATGCCTGAAATTTGAAAAGCTTATACTAGAGAATAGAAAGAAATTGAGCAAGCAAAGGAAGTTGCCATGAAACTCCTTTAGAGAGTTTAATATGCTCCTCAAAATTACTCACTGGCCTCAGTGTTTGATGATATATTGCATTCTTTGTCATAATAAAAGAAGAAAATCATTAGAGTAATTTGTAATAGCAAAAGAACTGAAGTAGATTTTAAATAGCCACTGAACAGATCCGATACATCCATAAGTATTTAATAATTACCCTTTCTCTGTAAAGGATTTCAGAGCACCTCTGCTGTTTTCTTGTTCACGTCGAGATGGTCTTGCCAAATTAATTTTAGAGATACTTGTTTTTCAGATTAAGTCAATATTTGAAAAGTGGTTTAGAGAGAACAACAAAAAAGAGAATTATTTAAGAACAGTTTGGCCATTAAATTTAAGATCTTCTTTTTACTAAAAGTACTTCCTACATTGCCCTTTAATGTGAATTTTCTAAGCCCTGGACAGATTAAGATAACATTAACTTTCTTCTTTAAAATATATTGATCAGGAGAGTTGGATATTGGATACTATATGCTGGTCTGAAAGAATATTTGTATAGTAAATAGATGTACAGACATGTGTGTATAGTAAAAATAATGCTTGAGTAATCAGATGGATCTGATACATTGGTGCCAATTATTTCCTGGTTCTCACAGTGATATTGATACAATTAATAGTTATTTGAGCTGACAAACTAGTATATTGATATTACTTTGTCATGGATATATAAATAAAATATAAAGATAAGGAAGAGACAAAAAGAAAAATCAAACTGCCTTCTATCAGCTGTAAAATATTAAAACCAGAATGCAAGCCAATCACACTAAGGCTGGATAAACTTAACTCAGTATGTATTCTGTAAATGCATATACTGGAAAAGGATAGCACTATTTGACAAAATGAGCTGTACATCAATTAGTGACAGCAAGTGAAGTCAAGTTTTAACTAAAATGGAAGTAGCCAGAGGGAAATAAATGTAGAAAAATCAATGAAAATGTCAAACATCAAAATAAAGGTCAAGATCAACAATGCACTTTGAGAAATGTAATAAACCTTTGCCAAACAGTAGGTCAAATACTGTAATACTCATGTGAAGACATTGACACATTGGTAAATCCCAAAGAAGATCAATTGTCATTTAAGTCCAAGAACTTAACTTTTGTTTATATTGTTTTAATTGGGAATAAAATGTAGTACATTTTATTTCCAGCTATTTGATTATGCAGAAAAAATATCCATCACTCTAAATCACATTCCCAGCTACTCTGTCTGTCATGATAGCAATTACTACTGCTTAGAGTGAATAAAAAAATGAAAAACAATCTAAAGGAGAAGCAATCAGTGAAGCTGAGAAGCTCAAAAAGAAAAAGGATTAAATGGACTCAGAAAATTATTTTTTGTGATAGTGCTATGACAGTGCTTTCCTATTCTTGTTAAATAGCAAGAACAAGGTAAACCCCCGGAGTTCTTAAATAGCATTCTTAATGATGAGATTTGATGCTTTCCAATGAAGTTCAGTGTCTTAGTAGCTCCTTGGGCAATTTAGTATTGATTTAAAAGCTGTCAGTCAATAGAAGATACTCTTTAAGTACAGTACTTGACTGACACTGAAGATTTTGATTACTATAGAAAAATTCTAGCCTTGTCAAAAAATTGTGATAAAAATCTCCTTCAATATAAAGCTCCACAGGAGAAAATCTAGCTAATGGGTCTGTCATTCTCTACAATCCTATAGTGAGAGGAATATATAGAAGTTTTCATATGAATCAAAGCTTGCTTCAGAATAACGGTTCTCTATACCTCTCCACCTTAACACATTTCCTGGAATGGATTTCATTCTTAGATCATTACAATTTGGATGTGACATGACTTATAAAGAAATTATTACTGTCATTATACATCCTTTTGCTTCTAGGAAGTTTTTACATAGTGGGTTGTTTTGGTTTTTTGGGGTTTGGGAAGTTATTTTTTTTTTGTTTTGGCTTCATTTTTTAAGTAATCTTTTACTTTAACCAACTATCCTAGTTGGTTAGATTCCTCTTACACCCTTCACTTTACCTTTTTTCACTATACAAAGATGATTGAGCGCCTCATTGCCTAATAACGTTTTTAAAACAAATTATTTTCATTTGTTCCACTATATTTAGTCTGTACTTTGGCATTTATATTCCTATATCTAATCACAGAATCACAGAATGTTAAGATTGGAAGGGGCCTTGAAAGATCATCTAGTCCAATCTGCCTGCTGGAGCAGGATCACCTAGATCAAGTCTCACAGGAACACATCCAGGACGGTTTTAAATATCTCCAGAGAAGGAGACTCAACAACCTCTGTGAGTAGCCTGTTCCAGTGCTCTGTCACCCTCACCGTGAAGAAGATTTTTTTCTTATTTATGTGGAACCTCCTATGTTCCAGCTTACACCTGTTGCCCCTTATCCTATCATTGGATGCCACCGAAAAGAGCCTGGCTCCATCCTCCTGACACTCACCCTTTACATATTTATAAACATTAATAAGATCACCCCTCAGTCTCCTTTTCTCCTAGCTAAACAGACCCAGCCCCTCAGCTCTTCCTCATAAGGGAGATGTTCCANAGGTTGGTTAAGCATGACTTCCCCTTGGTGAAGCCATATTGACTGCCCCTAATGACCCTCTTATCCTTGATATGCCTAGAGACAGTGCCAACGATAAGTGTTCCATCACCTTTCTAGGGATGGAGGTGAAGCTGACTCGTCTGTGGTTACCTGGGTCCTCCTTCTTGCTCTTTTTGAAAATTGGAGTGACATTGTGGTACAGAAATAGTTCTACATACAGCTCTGATGTGAAGATTACTGGAAATCTGTTTAGATTTTAATACTTTATAATCAATACAATGTGTTCACTCTCTTCTTCTCAAACTTTATTTTTGGTTATATAATTCTCCTTTCAAAGTATAGTTTTAGACACTTGTCCAGTAGTTTCATGTTGTCCAACAAAACTTATATTGCAAGTGTGACCCCTGCATTTCCACTACAGTGCATTTGGATTCAGGTTGTTAGTACTCTTTTGTATAGACTATCTAAAATCATTATTCAGTTCTCACTTGGTAGAGCACATATAATTTTCTTAGACAGAATTTGATTCTGTTAATTTAATTTAATTAGTTCTATTAATTTAAATTAAAATAATTTAAAGCTATAAGGTCAACCACAATGAGGAGGTGGAGACAGGAATAGGTAAAGTTACTTTCTTATATTCAAAGACAGTCACAGTCAACTTTTGGACTGGCCTCTTGGTATCTCCATGCTCCTTGAGAGTTATTCTCTCACACAGAGTTTAGTGTTAAAATGCTTCTTTTTCAAACATTTTTATTGTGAAGATTCATGTATATGTTTAATTTCATTGATTAAATCATCCTGTTAAAGTTAATGACTAATTTCTTGAGCCATTAAAGCACATGTACAAGTCTTTGTAGGATCAGGGCTATTATTGCTCATATTTTTAGTGGAGGAGAATAACAATCTCTGAAGAATATATGGAATATAAATAAAAGTATCTGATTACTTCTGAACTCAGTTTGATAAATTCCAAACAATTTACTTTTAATCAGCACTGAAATACTGATGTGATATGTTTCATGGGAATTATAATTTGATAAATAGGCATATTTTAGGTTCCATATTGAGTCCAGATGGTTACAGATTCCTTAATATATCTATCCCTGTGGTATTTGCACATTTGTGTATCTCAGTCTTCCTCTCATTTATGTTTAATGATGGATTGAATCCAAACAATACAAGATGTTCTTCAACATGCTAAGCTTCTGTTAAGTGGACTGATAGTCAGATCCTTCTCCACAGGATTCTCTTTCTTTCAGCATATGCTATTCCAAGACAATCAAACTTAATTTGAAACAATTTTATTGATGACATTTCATGTATAAGAAAATAATAACACAAAGAGCCTCTCTAGTTATCCAGGCAGGAGTCTTACTTGACAGTTGTATGCAACATCCTTGCTAGGCTATCAATTTTATTAGGCAGCTGAACCAAAGTGATAGTTTTGTATATATTAATATTTGCAGGCCTGTATTTGATCATTAAACCGATCTACAATTTTCGATAAACTTAGAGTACTCAGATTATTCAGGAGTTGGGTTTTTTTAGCGTGTTTTGGTTTGGTTTAGCTTTTTGAGGGAAAGGTGAAGAATTCCAGATTATCCTACCACTTTAATGTGTCCCATCCACTCACCTCCATTGCCCCCTATTTCTCATCCACTAATAGAAGAGTTGTTTTCCTTTTGTAGAGGAAATAGAAGATTAATTAGTTGGATTCCTACCAAAGAATTGAATTAACTGAGACAACAACTTCTTCCCTCAGGTCAAGAAATCCTGTGAGACATCAGCTGAACTTTACTCTTCTAATGGAAGACATATCGTGTTCCCTTGCACCAAGTCCTGAATTTGTCAGTAACCATAAAAAAAGAAAATGAGGAAACAATAGCTTTTTGAGGTGTTTTATTGCCTTTTAAAATCAATGCTTCAGTGCTGTGGTTCACGATATGTTATCATTTTCACTGCTTGTTAAACTTCTGCTATGCAAACACAAGTAGACTGTTTAACTTTGAGTGATGAAGGACTAATTTCTTATGTAGTCACTTTAACAAGTACTTGAGTTTAGAATTCCTGTCTTCAAATGTATCTTAGTATTGTTTTCCCGTTTAAGACATACTTCATTACCATCCTACACATCTGTCATTACTCCTGTCTTTATTACATTATATGGATAAAAAAAGGTTTATGAAATACTGCTGAAGACAATTAAGTGTTATTAATAAAATGTGGGAACTATTGTTAAATAAATTTTCTCCATAATCTATTTCATTGTTTTTCATTTGGGAAGTATAGGTTTACTTGCTATACAAAACAGTCTCAGCTTCAGGCTCTAGTTCAGGTACAGTAATAGATCAGTAGTTCATGTATTTGATATAATTCATGAATCTAGGAAGTTCAGTGCAATTTTCTGCTATTTTGAGGGAAGTTAAATGTGTATGGTTTAGCTAGTTTTTAACAAATTTATATCTAAAAATATTCTGAAACACCTTTAACCTCAAACATGTGGGCTACTTCTGGAGAACAGCTTGTGGACAAGAAGAAATTCTCAGTTCTTCTATATGTATAAAAATTTGGAATACACTTATTTCATCATTTTTATAGTATATGTATAAGAAGGACATTGAGGTGCTGGAGAAGCTGCAGAGAAGGGCAACAAAGCTGGTGAGAGGTCTGGAGAATTTCTCATATGAGGAGCACCTGAGGGAACTGGAATTGTTTAGCTCGGAGAAGAGGAGGCTGAGAGGAGACCTCACTGCTCTCTACAACTACTTAAAAGAAGGTTGTAGTGAGGCTGGTGTTGGTCTTTTCTCCCAAGTAATTAATGACAGGACAAGAGGTAATGGCCTCAACTTGTACCAGGGAAGATTTAGATAGAACATTAGGAAGAAGTTCTTTACTGAAAGAGTCATCAGGCACTGGAACAGACTGCCCAAAGAGGTGCTGGAGTCACCATCCCTGGAGGTGTTCAAAAATTGAGTAGATGTTGCACTTCAAGACATGGTCTAGGGGCCAGGAAGATGTTGGACAAACTTTGGACTTGATGATCCTAGAGGTCTTTTCCAACCTAAATGATTCTATGATTCTCTCAAGCTGATTTGAATTGCACATTTTTGACTAGCCATTACTCTTTTTTTTTTTGAGAAAGATTTAATTGTTTTGCACATATTCAGAATTACCTTTTTGTGATACTTCCTTCAGGGTTTTACATTTATTATTCACAAGATTTTCTTTGTGTTTTGTGTGATTTCATGCTTCTTTTTCTGTTGATTCTTTGCTAACAGATAAAATTAAAAAGCTAGTCAGAAAACAAGAACTCTGTCCCATAAAAATGACATTCTAATTTATTTTTTTTTTACTGGGACAGCAAGCCAAATTATGAATAATAGGAGTGTAATTATTTCTAAACATAAGTAGTAATCATTCAATGTTTCTAATAAAGTTAAAGTTAATACCAATTGCTTGTGTAGTGTAACATAAAGGAACCAGCTCATCAACCTACTAATCCCTTCTGACTGATGAAATACCATTTTAAATATTGGTTAAAAAATTGCAGGTACTATTCTCACCTGTTCCTCTAAGTACTCTTCCCGTTCATGAAAATTTCCCCAGCAATCCTAAATATCTAAGTCAGCTAGTCTCCTGGACTTTTTAAACAATTGTGCAGGAAGCATTAGGAACACAGAGACAAATTCTAATCTATTACATGGTACAGAAGATATGCAGGAGATTTTATGGAACAGCTTTAATTAAGATAATAATATGGAATATATGCAAATATATACAAAACCAGTATGTAATCCAACCTCCCTCCTTCCCAGTGATGGCAATTACGTCACTGTCACCACTGATGCTGTGGAGGAGGCACCGGGGAAAGTCCCAGACTGGGCTTAGTGACAGAGGGGAACGAGTTTCAGGAGCTGGGTTCAGGAACACACAAATCAGGGCTGAAGGCAGAATGGGCAGTCTTCCTCTGATGTTAGCCATTGAAGGAGAGGAAAAGAGGGAAGACAAGGGAGCTTAACCCTATTGAGATATTATTTAAATTGTACATATAGCTGTCTTAGTATGTCAAAAGAAGAAAGTTAACAGTATTAAAAAAAACATTCCAAGAAGAAATTGCGTAGGACCATTAGAAAAAATTTAATAAGCTAAAGAAGCACAAAATTACAAAAAATAAATATTGAAGCATATTCTTTTTGGGTTTTTATTTATTTGCTTGTTTTATTACAATTTTGTGTCCTTTCAAAATCTCTTCTTTTTGATGTGATATAAACCTGAGGTCAACAAAAATAGTTTCAGCTACTCTGAAGTCACAAAGCTTCTTCAAAGAAAGCAAAACCCTTTCACCTCTAAGGAGTGAAAAGAGAGATAGGATATTTTGAGCATTGTCCCATTTAAAGTTGCCATTCAAAGGGCACAAATCAAAGGATTTCTGTCCTTGAAGAGTTGTTATGTGGAAGGCTGTGTCAAAATGAAATATGTAAATAATTCTATAGGAATCAGGAAAGAATGCATTTTAAAGAAAAAAAGACCACATTATTAATTGTGTCTCCATGATGGTAGTCATCTTAATAGTTAACTAATTTTTTTATGCTAGCAAATACCTATATATTTGAAAAATGCATCAGCTGTCCACTTTCCTAGGGTATGGGGTCAAATTTATCTTTACAGGATTATTTCCATTCATTGGAGAGTTACACTATATCAATGTGTCTCGTGATTATTAGAAAGAAAGGGTTTATGAATGCCTTTTTAAAACCTACTTAGACTAACAATAATGGAATAAATTGCTAATATTAAATAAATATTTTCACATTTCTGGACAATCCATGGAGTATAGTTTTAGCAATGCCCAGGAAATAACGGTATTTCCTAAACTGCTGAGCTGCCTCATGGTCCCATTCATAATGTTTTATGATACTTTATTTTCATACTCAAGAAGTTATAACTAAAAACGTACAAAAATGTTAATTAAATTGTGGAATATGAATTCTTTCTCTCCACAGAAATAAGGATTTCAGCTCTAATTTTATCCATTCTATAACCAGCAGAAATATATCCAAAATGCATTTATGTCCCTTAACTATACAAAGAGGTTTTTTTCAATACAATAGGTATTTTTTTGTTCATACCATTAATCGTTTCTTCAGGTCATTGCTTACAGATGTGTTTGTTCGATAGCATGGGTTTTGCAAGTCATGTGATATGAATCAAAGGATTTTTCTGTGTTACTAGGTGATCAAGTGAAACTCCTGTGTTCAGAAGGATTGGTCAAGCCCATCAGAAGCCTATTGAGATAGAGGAATCTGAAGGGAAACATTTTGCTCTTAGAGCCTCTGTCTGTGATACTAGAATTCTTTTTCTTTTTTTTTTTTTTTTTCCCCTCTAATTCCTTTAGGAACTGACAACTATGAAAAATGATCTGATTGACACATAGTCTATAAGTAACTTTCAGTTTTACACAGCGAACTTTGTTCCACTGTTACACAAGGTCTTTTATGTAATCAATCTAAGACGTGAGATTTTATTCTTTTCTTTTCAAAGACTGACACCCTACCTACACTTCATATTCTCCCACTCAGCTGGAAGTTGCCTGCATCTTATCACTTAGTATTTTGTTTCATAGAGTTGTGTCTGTTTTACGAGGACAATTTTTCCTGCTAGTTAACCTTGTGTCATTGATTGATACAAAAAGTACAATTACTGGATAGGTCACGAAAAGGAGGAGGAATTACAGTGAGCAGACTATCTAGTATCGTAAAGTGTTATTTTAAAGAAAATAGGGGCCCTTTCATTTCCTCATAGTACAAAACAGAGCAAATGCAATTGAGACCAACATATACTTGTACTTTCTGTGGTGAAATTACAGGAATCTGAAAGGTGTTTTAGGTGTGAAAAGTCAATTTTGTTCAGCGCTCACAGAAAATGAATTGTGTCTCTCTAGAAATAGTGTTCACATTCTTATGCGAGTTATCATATTAACAGAAACAAAATAATGCTACAGATAGACATTGTTGAAGAAGACATCCCAAACAATTCTATCAGGGAGTTTCTGGTTACTTAAGAACACAAAAATGTGCCAGTTCAGACCAAGAGTCTGTTTAGACTAATACCTTGCCTGTCTCTGGCAAGGAGCATAGCTGAATTTCCAGTGAAATGTGTTTGAGGAGGTAAACCAGAAAGTTATATTTTCCCCATATACAGTATCATTGTCTAAATCTAGAAAAATAGACGCTCTTAAAAAATTATTCTTCTGATCTATTTCAGCCTTTTGTTTCAGAGCAGCAAAAACAGGACTGTTCACAAACAAAGGTGAGTTGGGAGTCAAGGGTGAACCCAGCACAGACAGGGCAGTGCCGTCCCCAGCTGAGCAAGGTCCTACAACCTCTGTGTAGGATGAGCACAACGGGGTAGTGATAGCTGTTGGTCCTATTGGCAGTTCAGTAATCATCACAAAAATACAAGGTAACAGCTCAGATTTGAAGTTAGTTTAGAAAACCTCAAACAAGTCAGGATCTGCCTAAGACAGGGCTGAGCTACAGAAGAGCTCAAGTAGAGACTGGATGCTCCTGAATGCAGGTGAAGTGTGGGGGGTTTTTCTGGGGGGAGATGTAGTGAATTGCAGGTGAGACTGGTTGTGGCCACTGAGGCATGTGGTTGCATTCAGAGTCCCAGCACTATTTTAGAATTATATCATTTATCTTCTTTCTGGTTGTAAAGGTATTCTGTCTAATGCAGATGTAGGTGTTTGAATTCATACTAATATCTTTAATAGGGATTGGTGGACCTTTTGTACTATTTTGTTTAATTTTGTTTGAACTCGTAGTCTTTATGACATACAACAAAATTCAACAGTTAGACTATGCATGTCTGTCTTTCTATATTTTGAACATGACACCTACTAGTATATTTTTGTCACTTTATTTTTTAATTTAAAGAAACAATGAAAAATTGTTCTGTATTCATCTTTATTCACGCAACACATGATTTTATAGACAAATATATTGCTTCACAGTCTCCCCAGTTACCCTTCTCATGATCCTGTCTAGTTCTTATTTCCTGTCTGACATTAAGGGATCAGAATTGAGCTGATAAAGATACTGAGAAAATAAAGAAGTTAATCAGATCTGGCAGTCATTAATTGTCCATTTACAGAAAACTTAGATGTTTAACAGCTGAAACCTGAGTATCTATTTCTGTTGGAAAGCAAGGTAGTACCACAGCGCTACCTCAACTCTAGAAAAAAGACAAAAACCCCATAAAACATTAAAAAATCCTTTTATTAGTAGGTCAGAATGTTTCAGAGAAATCAATTTTCTTGACAGAGAAGATTTGAAAGAAAAAAAAAAATTTTCTGGTTTTCTTGTTTGGGGGGTTTTAACTTGTTTTTTTCATGAATTTTTCAGAAAACTGAATAAGGAACTCATTGCTACACTATCCAGGCAACAAAATATTTTGCATTTGCAGGAGGGACACAGCCTTTTCCTACAATTTTCCTATTATATGTTGCATATATCTGGTGTCAGCCACCAGAATGTTATCAAATAACAGTCTTGAGGTAGGTGAACCAGTGTATTCTGGCTATTCTTGTTGCAACTTAGAAGAGAAAACAAGACAAATTATTTATCTGCCATTTCACATTTTGCTGTGGCTACATTATCTGCTTCAAGGCAAGCAACAAAGTCCAAAACATTACAGAAGAGAAGATGTTTTTCCATCAATCACTGTGACATTTGAGATAACTAGAGGAAGTGCAGAAATCATAGGGCTTTAAACATTTCCCAGTAGACAACAAAGGTTTTAATATGTCCACTCACTAAAGATCTTCAGCTGGTTAAACACAAAAAGCTCTAATAGTTTAAATTTAAAGAAAAGGCACTGAGCTCTAACTCTTTGGCAGACAAGAACCTCTGAGACTGTACTTCCATTCCATCACTGATACACATTCTGGTGTCTTAATATTGTAGCAGTCACCGTGACAAAAATTGTGCTGTTTTATAGTATTTGTTGAAAGGAACATAGAGAGGTAAAATATAAGAGCTAGAGTTATATTCTAGAAATCTCTCCCCTTCATTGTCCATTA
>VYZX01021612.1:47003-96860 GCA_013401335.1 Brachypteracias leptosomus
AATGGTTTGGGTCAGAAGAGACCTTTAAAGATCTAGTCCACCCCCTCTGCCATGGGCAGGGGCATCTTTCACTATATCAGGTTGTTCAAAGTCCTGTCCCACCTGACCCTGAACCCTTACAGTGATGAGGCACCCATGATTTCTATGAGCAACATGTTCCAGTGTCTCATCATCCTCATCTTCCTTACGCAAAATCTAAATCTACCCTCCTGCAGTTTAAAACCGTTGTCCCTGGTCCTGTCACTGTAGGCCTAGATAAAAATTCTCTCTCCATCTTTCTTCTGAGCCCCCTTTAAGTACAGAAAGGTGGCAATAAGGTCACCCCAGAGCCTCCTCTTCTCAAGACTGTCAAATGCCAAGTTTCTTAGCCTTTCTTCATAGGAGAGGTGTTCCAGCCCTCATCTAATAGAGATAGGGGCATGCTGAGAATTAAAATTACTTCCCCAGATTGTACATAAATGCTATGTTTCAGGTAAAATTAATTTTCTGTAATGTATACCCGTTTGTTTGAATACATCCAGTGTTGGGGCATCTACAGCCTCCCTAGGCAACCTGCTCCAACGACTCAAAACCCTCAGAGTGAAAAGCTTCTTCATTACATTTAAACTAAATTTTCCCTCCTCCAGTTTAAACCCNAAATCCACTCCCAGCCTGCATTGGTACTTGGGATTGCCCCAACCCAGGTGCAGGACCTTGCACCTGGCCTTGTTGAACTTAAAGAGGTTGACATGGGCCTACCTCTCAAGCCTGTCAAGGTCCCTCTGGAATCTGAATTAGAACGGTATAGATGACCTAATCCTGTTCCTCCACTATAGCTGAAGACCACCAGTGAATACAAATAGATATCCTAGCAGCTAGTCCAGACCTATGGTCTCCCCAGATACCCCATCTCTTCAGTAACCATTTTGGACAATTGGACCCTCCAGTAGCCAATTGTTGGACCCTTGGAGCCAAGAGGCTCCTAGACCTCTTGTTCTAATTTCTGGCTACTTCAGCTTGAAGTTTACTGGCATCACATAGATGCAGAATAGGAGCAACTCACCAAAGCAAATAGCTCCGAATAGAATTTATTAAGATGATAGGATAGACTATGGAGATTAGGAGTGGGAGTTGGCCAGACAAGCAACCTGTTTACACTTGACCATTCCTTTAATCTCTTTTTCTTCTGCTTTCCCATTCTCTTTCTTCCTAATCCACCTTTCCCCCTCCTTTCTCTGCCTTTGATCCTTCCCCTAAACAGCTCACAATGCATTTCTTATATCGTCACACACTTAAAAATCCCATAAATTTTACATAGTCTCAAAGTGATCTCCCCTTGCATGTCATAATGAATGTTATATCCCTGCAGGGATTAACCCCTCCTCAATCTGCAAGATCCTCCTGGAAGAACTTCTTTGATTGTCTCAGCTCAGTGGGTTTCATACCAGGGACAAAATAAAACTTGTTTCTTTTGGGAATTATTTCAAAATCATGGTTTTAGAGTAATCAATTCAGTGATCTTCCTTTTCATTGATTAGGTTAACTGAGGTCTTTGCCCTGACACTGTTCCTTCTATCTTTGCTGAGCCATTGTGTTTATGATGACTAGCCTTTAAGTTAATTTCAGTTTAAATAACTGTAAACAAAACAAATACGTTAAGAAACAAGCAACTGTATATTCAGTGAAAGCACATATACCATAAACTGCTGAAATGATTAATGCATGAATAATCTTTATTTAGAAATAGATCTGCAAGGCAGAATGCTGAAGTGATACCTCTTTACAGAGGCTAGTGACCTCCTGCAATAAAATAATGATTTGACAGAATTGTCTGCACAGGAAGTCATTGTTCTCTCCATTCATTTGTTATGATTATATGCAGTATTCAGAACTTGGGGACCTGGGATACTAAAAATTATACCTGTGGAGTATTATTCACGGAATCACAGAATGTTAGGGATTGGAAGGGACCTCAAAAGATCATCTAGTCCAATCCCCCCACCAGAGCAGGATCACCTAAACCAAGTTGCACAGGAACACGTCCAGGTGGGCTTTAAACGTCTCCAGAGAAGGAGACTCCACAACCTCCCTGGGCAGCCTCTTCCAGTGCTCTGTCACCCTCATTGTGAAGAAGTTTCTTCTCATATTTAGGTGGAACCTCCTATGTTCCAGCTTATATGCGTTGCCCCTTGTCCTATCATTAGATACCACTGAAAAGAGCCTGGCTCCATCCTCCTGACACTTTCCCTTAATGTATTTATAAACATTAATAAGGTCACCTTTCAGTCACCTTTTTTCCAAGCTAAAGAGGCCCAGTTCCCTCAGCCTTTCCTCATAATGGAGATGTTCCACTCCCTTCATCATCTTAGTGGCTCTGCGCTGGACTCTCTAAAGCAGTTCCCTGTCCTTCTTGAACATAGCTTTCAAATAGAGAATTTAAGTAAAAAAAAAAAAGAAAGAAATCAAGCCCATATCCAAAAAGTCTGCAGGCTATGTTGCTGGCACAAGTTATCTGCATTACCCCTTCCAGTTATCCTGGACCCAAGCCTGAGAGCAAATTAACAGTAGTGGACAATTTGTGGACTGGGACTCTGAAAGAAAACAGAGAGTTAAATCAAACTGAGAGTATAGAAAAATATAACCTTATGGTCACAAAGAAATCCAAGATGAAGCAAATCGAACATACTTTGCTTGATAGAACATATAGTGATGTAGTCTCAAGAAAATCAACCATTTGGCCCTACTTTTTCCAAGGAAAGATGGGAAAAATGTGGATCTGATTATCTCTTAATACTAGGATATCTGTGAAACACTAAAGACATGTGGACACACCTCTATGTACAAAAACACCCTACTCAGGCATTAGCTTTCAGAGTTTTAGCAACAATTTTGGTTACTAATTATAGAAAAAATGAAAAAACTCTTTTCAGTAGAATGAATAAAGCAGATTCAGAAAAATAATGTAGATAACTCTCTGGAAATATAAACCATATGCTCTGTATATTTAGATTTTGTTTTGTAAGTGGATTATTATTTGACTATTTAATCATTTTTCAAATAATAAAATCAATTTTCTAAGTAATATATCATAGTTTAGGGCACATGTTTCACACTGTGTTGTGGCGCATTTCCAGTAAAGCATTATTAACCACATTTTTTTGCATAATCCCATTACTTCATGCTCTATGACTGACAAGACTTAGATTTTTCTTACATGTTTCTGATTTCAAATACATGAATGTTCTGCAGTCATTACACTCTTTCATATTCTTTTTTTGTATGCTTCCCACTGTGCCACATGAGTTTCACACACCATTACTCAATTAAAAAGCTTCTATAAAAAAAAATTATATTTAACTTTCAGTCACTTAGATGAAGCTTTGGAACCCATGCATAAATGTCTGTACATTTCAAGAACACAATGGATGTTTTCCTCTTTAGCAAAAGATTATTTATAAAAAAAATGCAGAAAACAAGTTATCACAGTTAATTATGAAGAAGAGCTCTGAAGAAGAGCTTCCTGAGACAAGAAAAAGTCAGCAAAAGAAACTGTTTCTCTTAAAGAAGACAGGCACAGAGAAATCCAAAAGCTACAGCAGCAAAATCACTTTATTACAGCATTTGTTAGTCTAAGCACCATATAGCAGCAGTTATCTCCCATTCTTTGCAGTGCTGTCATAGACATCAAGGACACGCAAAAAAATGAGGATGAGATTATTTTATCCTTTTTAAACTACAGTTAAAAGCAAAGAATTCAGATGAAGAACACCTCTTCATGTTAGCCATTGTGCCTTTTCACACTCATAGCTGAGATTTAAATCAATACAATTTAGGAAAACTATTATTGAAAAACAAAGCTATGAAAACATACTTTTTTTAATGAGAATAAATTAATTTTCCATTAGCCTAATTCAAGAATAATTACCATATGTCTACAAGAAATACAATTGACTTTTTAGTGCCATATACTAGGAAACAAACGGTAAGAGGCAAGTGGGATTCCCTGTAAAAATGAAGTACTATCAGAAAAAGGAAAACTGCTCTAAAAATGAAATACAAAATTCTTCCTTCTAGCTTCTTTGCTATAAAGTATGCAATTATGGTTTGCATGTTGTGGAACTACAAATCAAACTATAGCAGCAGGGGAGTGAAAGTTGGAGGCGTGAACATGGGAAGAAATATAAGATTTCAGCTGTGATTTAAAATGAAATTAAATTGAGATGTAGAGGTATGTTGTTTCAGATGCCAAAAGCAGCAGAAGAGAAGGCTTTTGCACCAGATTGTGAAGAAAGAGTGAAGGAGGCCAAAACAGGATGAGTAGGGAATAAAAGGTGGAGAAGTATTACAGAGTATTTTTCGGTAAGTAACACAGCATGTTTTTTTCAAAATTTTTTTTCCTTGAAAATTCCATTTTGAAGACTTACAAAATTAAATAATAAAAAATATATTTATACATAAAAAAGCTAAGACAATACCCCAAAACATTCACACCAGTATAAAAAAAACCCCAGAAGCTAAAATATGTGTTTGAATAGTAGCATGATGTATCTGTATTTTATTTTTCCCATTGAAAATGCTCAGTGGTCTCCTTTGGGCCATAAAATGGTTCATCAAGAGAAGTACAATAAGCACATCATACTGTTACAAGAATCTTCTTTGATGTAATCAATTGAACTCATTTTCTGCTTCTGATAAGATTGATAACAGTATATCATTTTTACCATTGCATCTTGTAGTATTTCCCAAATTGTGATCCCAGCTCTACTAATAAGCCTGGATTTGAAGGAACAATGCTTTTAGCCAACACATAATGCTTCACATCTATTTTTAAGGAAACCGTGAAGGGATATGAATAAGGTGAAAAATTGGCTGCACTATTTGGCTTGGAAGGTGTGAATAGTGCTTTGAAGTCTGTCTGGCAGCTAGCTGTGAATGGCACTCCTCAGGGTTCAACACAACAGCCAGTATGGTTAAATGTTTGCATCAGTGACCTGAAAAATGGGATATAATACACTATTATCATTGCCACACGTGGCGAGGTGCTGGGAGCAGGCTGCTGCAGGGGTGGCCTCTGTGACAAGAAGCCAGGTGCTGCCCTGTGCTGCACACAGTCTGTTCCAGCCTGTTCCAGCTGGTTCCAACAGACCCACCACACAGCACAGTTGAGTCCATCAGCCAACTCAGAGGCCTTTTCTTGTTACCACATGGAATATGCACTTAATTTTCACATTTCAGATTTAAAAAAAGATTTCATTGTATGTACATCTAGCTGCAGATGCAAATGTTGAGACCTCTGTTGTGGGCCTGTTTCAGTCAATACCCCTGATCCATGGTGCTTACATGTAGCTCAAAACCAACCACAAGGTTATTTTATGGCTAAATACACTTACTAAGATTTTGTGTCATTGATTTCTCTGCAATCTGGCTTTCAGTTTTTCTTCTGTTTATGTCACTGTCTATAGCAAGTATAATGGATAGGTCAATACTGCTCACGTTGTGAAATATTTCGTACATGTTTCTCTTCATCTTGTTACTTAATAAATGCTGGTGCTCTGACATGATGCTTCTGTCAGATGGCTTTATATTTTTTCCTTCTATATCCCAAATTATTCTTACATTTACTAAAATGCATGACAAAAGCAATTTATAAGAGATAAACATGTGTTATCTGTAGAATAAGTTATAGTCTTCAACTTGATTACCATGGGGAGAAGGATCCCATTCCCACACCTCTCTTGTATTTTCTAGCTCTCCTCCATGTAAGAACACCTGAATTTTGATCCAGGACTTCTTTTGATTTGAAAGTAACAGCANTATGTCTACAAGAAATACAATTGACTTTTTAGTGCCATATACTAGGAAACAAACGGTAAGAGGCAAGTGGGATTCCCTGTAAAAATGAAGTACTATCAGAAAAAGGAAAACTGCTCTAAAAATGAAATACAAAATTCTTCCTTCTAGCTTCTTTGCTATAAAGTATGCAATTATGGTTTGCATGTTGTGGAACTACAAATCAAACTATAGCAGCAGGGGAGTGAAAGTTGGAGGCGTGAACATGGGAAGAAATATAAGATTTCAGCTGTGATTTAAAATGAAATTAAATTGAGATGTAGAGGTATGTTGTTTCAGATGCCAAAAGCAGCAGAAGAGAAGGCTTTTGCACCAGATTGTGAAGAAAGAGTGAAGGAGGCCAAAACAGGATGAGTAGGGAATAAAAGGTGGAGAAGTATTACAGAGTATTTTTCGGTAAGTAACACAGCATGTTTTTTTCAAAATTTTTTTTCCTTGAAAATTCCATTTTGAAGACTTACAAAATTAAATAATAAAAAATATATTTATACATAAAAAAGCTAAGACAATACCCCAAAACATTCACACCAGTATAAAAAAAACCCCAGAAGCTAAAATATGTGTTTGAATAGTAGCATGATGTATCTGTATTTTATTTTTCCCATTGAAAATGCTCAGTGGTCTCCTTTGGGCCATAAAATGGTTCATCAAGAGAAGTACAATAAGCACATCATACTGTTACAAGAATCTTCTTTGATGTAATCAATTGAACTCATTTTCTGCTTCTGATAAGATTGATAACAGTATATCATTTTTACCATTGCATCTTGTAGTATTTCCCAAATTGTGATCCCAGCTCTACTAATAAGCCTGGATTTGAAGGAACAATGCTTTTAGCCAACACATAATGCTTCACATCTATTTTTAAGGAAACCGTGAAGGGATATGAATAAGGTGAAAAATTGGCTGCACTATTTGGCTTGGAAGGTGTGAATAGTGCTTTGAAGTCTGTCTGGCAGCTAGCTGTGAATGGCACTCCTCAGGGTTCAACACAACAGCCAGTATGGTTAAATGTTTGCATCAGTGACCTGAAAAATGGGATATAATACACTATTATCATTGCCACACGTGGCGAGGTGCTGGGAGCAGGCTGCTGCAGGGGTGGCCTCTGTGACAAGAAGCCAGGTGCTGCCCTGTGCTGCACACAGTCTGTTCCAGCCTGTTCCAGCTGGTTCCAACAGACCCACCACACAGCACAGTTGAGTCCATCAGCCAACTCAGAGGCCTTTTCTTGTTACCACATGGAATATGCACTTAATTTTCACATTTCAGATTTAAAAAAAGATTTCATTGTATGTACATCTAGCTGCAGATGCAAATGTTGAGACCTCTGTTGTGGGCCTGTTTCAGTCAATACCCCTGATCCATGGTGCTTACATGTAGCTCAAAACCAACCACAAGGTTATTTTATGGCTAAATACACTTACTAAGATTTTGTGTCATTGATTTCTCTGCAATCTGGCTTTCAGTTTTTCTTCTGTTTATGTCACTGTCTATAGCAAGTATAATGGATAGGTCAATACTGCTCACGTTGTGAAATATTTCGTACATGTTTCTCTTCATCTTAAGAATTAATAAATGCTGGTGCTCTGACATGATGCTTCTGTCAGATGGCTTTATATTTTTTCCTTCTATATCCCAAATTATTCTTACATTTACTAAAATGCATGACAAAAGCAATTTATAAGAGATAAACATGTGTTATCTGTAGAATAAGTTATAGTCTTCAACTTGATTACCATGGGGAGAAGGATCCCATTCCCACACCTCTCTTGTATTTTCTAGCTCTCCTCCATGTAAGAACACCTGAATTTTGATCCAGGACTTCTTTTGATTTGAAAGTAACAGCAGCCAAAATAGGGCCACTCACTCATTGTCAGACATGCAAAGGATTAACATTTGAAAGCTCATCCCTAAAGACTGGCCTCCTCTACCAGCCCATGTGTAAATGACAGTCAGGTATTGACGGCCAGTAAAAGGCATCTTAGTGAAAGGTTAGGTAGGCACTACTTGGTGCAGAAACTAGTTTATGTTCCTTGTATTAGCAAATTGAATAAACCTAGATCTTTGTTCCTAGATCACACATGAATTAATACAGGACCTCATATGAGAGGGAGCAAGTGAAGCTTTAAGAACATGCAAAAGGGGTAAGAGAAGAAAGAAGAGTAGAAGAGACACTGTAGGGATCCTTAGGAGGAAGGGCACCAAGAGGTGTATTTCCTGCTTCTTGCTGCTAGGTGAGACTGTGGCTATATATGCTGGTTTTGTAGAAGCCAAATCCCACCTAATGGTATCTACTGACGCACACACACCTCTGATACCTCTTTCAAAGGCAGGAAATCACAAACCAGCTTAGATTTTCAAGCATCTGACCCTAGCAGAACAGGAAACAAATCATGGCTGTTTGTCAGACTACAGTCACATCATGCTCACCTGGAATCTGTTTATTTTACTGGGGTCTAATGCCAAGTCTTACCTGATAGCATAGGAATAAAAATGGAAAAACAAAAAACAAAGCAACATCAGAAAGGGGGTTTTCTCAAGCTAGACTGGTACATATATCAGATTATCACATTTCAAGTTAAATATGGCCTGCCATAGTTTTTCGCATATCCTGTTTTAAAAGGCTTGATTTTATTTTTTTTTTGATGCAAGGTCAAATAACACAGGTCTGTCATTAATATTTGTACCTTTGAGATCTAATTCTACAAAATAGTCAGAAATATAATAGTTTTTCTGTGAGAAAAGAACTGATAAAATGTTTGTCAAATGAAAAATAATTAATACCTAAATATCACTTAGCAAAAGGAAAACAAGGCAAGATCTAAAGAATTTGTTAAACTCTTCAAGACAGAAAGTGCAAAATTAAATTAGTGTCAATGAAATAAACCACTAAATGCCCAAGTTGTATTAAAAGGGTATAAAAAATGATTAATTTTAAAAGTCTCTCAGAAGATTATGGGTGATGGATACTTCTGCTGTATTTATGCTCCCAAAACAGTTTAGAACCACAAGTTAGTGAGTGACACTGGCTGTAGTAAATTAAATTTATTGGTGCCCTAGATAAAAAAGCCATATTTTCCTTCAAATGAGTTTTCTTCTTACTCTATAACATTGCTGAGTTTCTTGGTTTAGTAATTCTTGCATGTAAATGAAAATTCTCAGAATTTGAACAGTATATAAAACATTGATATAAATACAGGACAAAATGGTGAAAAAAATGCTGGTAGAGGGATAACATCTCTCTGATAGTTTTTAAAAGAATGATATTATTAATATAAATGCAAATCTGTGAATCTTTGCACACAAGGGTATATTGAAAATTCATAATAATATTGTTTTTACTCCCCTAGGCCTCTGACTTTCATTGTTCAGTGTGTGTGCAGGAGCTCTGATTTCAATCACAGGAAACGTTATTCTGTGACTGCTGGAGCATCAAGAAATGACAAGGTCTTTTACACCTTTTGCAGGTAGCTGAAAAAAAAAAGCCTATCTAAAGACTCATTTCAAAAGCTGATGATCTACAATCCACCAGAAAATCCAACTGGATATCTATGTGCATCTCAGGGAGCAAGGAAATTTGTAACTGTATAAGACAATTAAGGAACTGAATCAATGTCCAGAAGGTATAGGAGAGATGTTATTAATAATTAACATATTAAATTAAATCTTGTAAATTCTATAAGGAGTATAGAACTTTGTACTAGGAACTGATGGACAGATTCACTGAAATGGAGGAAGTCTCATTTAGGAGGCTTGGAAAATGCCAGATTTATAAAAAAAACCAACTTGAAAATCCACCTGTACAAATAGTTGGTTTTTAAATAATACTCTTTCTTGTAGAGAAGGAATTGCAGTATAACTTCAGCAGATGTCTTGCATACAACATGTGGGTTGAGACTGGTGGATTTCAAATTTACCAAAAATCTAGATCTAATAAGGTGGAATGTCCTCTTGACTTAAAATGGATTTGAATGGGCACCAGTGTAGATGACATACTGGATACCTAAAGTTTATATAAATAAGATAGCTTACCTTTTTCAAAACTGGAAAAGAGAAATAGTCATTATACTGGTCAAAAGAAGGCATCATAATACAGAGATTCACTTCCTGAGGATGGTGATATCACATTTTAAATAAGTTAAGTATTTCTGCTTATTAAAATATTTAAGGCAGTTAAAACCTAGTTAGTATGGTTAGGACAGTTTCCTCCAAATTCAGTGTTCATATGATATTTTAAAAAATAAATGAACCTCTCTGACTTTAATACCTTAGTCATAAAGCTTAAGTTTGGAAAGGTCCTCAAGTGATCACATAGTTCAGCTCCCTGAACTAATCAGGATGAAATTTTTACAGACTTTGCTTGAAAATTTTTATATTCTTTTGTATCTTATGTCTTAAAAAAAAAAAAAAAAGAATAATACCTACTCATCTGATTGTTAATTAATGAGGACATAAGAATGGCCATAATTACTTACACTAGAGGTACACCTAGCCCCTAATTCAATTCACATGCTTAAGAAAAAAATAAGAATGTGGAAAATATAAAAGTATGCATGATCTTTAATATTTTCTTTAATATTATTTAATATTTTCCCACAGTCCTACTAGTTTCAACTCAAGAATTTCCTGATTTGGCCAAGGTCACTATGGATTTAGTAAATGACAATGAGTTTTATCTCCATGGATTTATATAATAGCTTGTCTGAAACATCCTTCAGATACAAAGACTTGTCTTTTATTGAAATAAAAGCGGGTGTTTTTTTGAATCTGACATGTACCAGTTTCATTTGTTAATCTTTATTTTTCATACTTGAAGATACAGTAAACTATCTTTACCAAGCCACTCGTGATTTGTAAATTTTTAGCATATTCCCCTTGTTTTGCTCTTTACAGCTCATGGTTCACAGCTTATTGATCATTCCCAGTATGGAAGACATTCCATAACTTTGATCATCATGTTTTGTAATGTTTGTGAAGCATTCAGTACTGAAGGGATGATCAGTATAAAAAAACGATGAAGAAATAAATAGTTCTGTCTTCAGGGCAGGATTTGAATAATCTTCAGTGAATAAGGCTGGGTACAAACTATTAAACAAGATAAAGGCAAAAAAGTGGAAAAACTCCTCATTAATGAGAGCTATCTGCCTCTAAACTGAATGAGGCAGGGACTTGGAACACAGAAAAAGTATATTCTCATGTCATAAACCTAAAAAATGTAATATGGCATTTACAAAAAGAGGTATCACGGAATCATGGAATGTCAGGGATTGGAAGGGACCTCGAAAGATCATCTAGTCCAATTCCCCCGCCGGAGCAGGATCACCTAGACCACGTTGCACAGGAATGTGTCCAGGCAGTCTTTAAACGTCTCCAGAGAAGGAGACTCCACAACCTAGACAATCTTGATTCTGGTATTCTTATGCTTCTAGGCCAATCAGTCTCACCTCTGTGCCTGTTAAGATCATGGAGCAGCTTCTCCTGGAGTCACTGCTGAGGCAGAAGAATAATGAAGAGGGGATTTGGTACAATCAACATGGCTTCACCAAGGGAAAATCATGCCTGACAAACCTGGTGGCCTTCTATGAGAAGGTCACAATATTAATAGACAAGGGAAGAGCAACTGACATCATTTACCTAGATCTGAGCAAAGCCTTTGACACTGTCCCACACCACATCCTGGTCTCCAAGCTGGTAAAATACAGGTTTGATGGATGGACAACTCAGTGGATAAAGAACTGGCTTGACGGTCGCACCCAAAGAGTGGCTGTCAATGGGTCCATGTCCAAGTGGAGGCCAGTGACAAGCAGAGTCCCTCAGGGATCAGTACTGGGATCGTTCTTAACATCACGTCAGCAACATGGACAGTGGCATNAAAACTAGAGGTGGGTAGATTCAGATTAGATGTTAGGAGGAAGTTCTTCACCATGAGGATGGTGAGACACTGGAACAGGTTTCCCAGAGAGGTGGTGGAAGCCCCATTCCTGGAAATTTTTAATGCCAGGCCTGATGGGGATCTGAGTAACCTGCTCTAGTGGGAGGTGTCCCTGCCCATGGCAAGGGGGTTGGAACTAGGTCTTTAAGGTCCCCTCCAACCCTGACAATTCTATGATTCTGTGTGTTTGCCATTATGAGCTAAATAATTGTCTTTAAAACTTTTTTCACTATATCTAAAAGACTAAGAGAAAATTGTGTGTTGCAGCTTTGACATAGAGATAAACAGAAAGAAACACAGAAGAGCAGTGAGTTTCATCTGACGGTATTACAGAATGATTGCCTTTTACAGCATTCCAAGAGAAAGTGTGATATATATCACAGATTATGATATTATTTAGAGGATGGCAAGAATAGAATGGTGTTTCACACTGAAAGACCTTCCTTCATTCCTGTTTCTCATCTCATTACTTATATATTTCAGTATAACAGGTAGGAGTGCCATGAGAAAAGAATAAGGATGATGTGACTTTGTTTTTGGCTAAGTGCCAGCAGAGGCAAAGAACTGTCAGAGGAATGTGTTAAAAGCTGTTTTAGGGCCTCAAATGTCCTAAAGGGTGTGAGAATGACTACTCAAAGAAGAGCATATTTTTAGGACCATTTTAAAAGTTAATAAGAAAATAAAGCAGTAACTGAAGAACAGATATGTCTGCAATTCTTAAGTTTTGTATCTGGATTTTCTGCTAGATTTTCAAACTTAGATGTCACAATTATGTTTCTACATTCACATAAAGATGTTCACGGCTTTACAGATATGTATTGATATTTGGATAATCAAATGGTATACAAAGTTATGTGCACAGATTATATGTGAAAGCTTCTAGAAGCAATTAATCATAGTGATTCAGTGTACCAGGCAATCAATTCTTGAAGAAAAAGAGCAAACCATATACTTCTTTCTTACTTAGGATATTACTTTCTCTCTTTTTTTTTAAAGTATGCCATTAGAGATTTTGTTAAATAAACAAAAATAGCTTTTCTGCAAATGTAAAACTCAATTCTCTCAGCCTTCCCTCAAACAGCAGGTTTCCCAGTCCTTTGATCATCTTTGTGGCCCTTCTCTGGATGCTCTGCAGCCTGTCCACATCTTTTTTGTACAGCAGGGACCAAAACTGAACACAATATTCTAGTTGCTGGTGATTAATTCACCTCTCCAGTTTAACAGCAGGCCAATATTTTCCTTCTGTTTCTTCTTACTGTTTATATACCTGAAGAACTCTTTCTTGTAGACTTTGACATCTGTGGCCAGTTTCAATTTGAGCTGAGCTTTGCTTTTCTAGCTGCATCTCTGCATGCCCTGGAAATGTCCTTGTAGTTTTCAATGGAATATTTGTCTACTTTGTCTGCTTTTCCATCTCTGATATGCTTCTCTTTAGGTTTTGAACAAACTCAGAATCCTGCAGTTAAGCCAGGGGAGTATCTTGCTCCACCTACTTCCTTTATCTTTAAGGGAGATGAACTCTTTTTGTGCTTCCAGGAGAGCATTCTTGAAAAACTCCTATAACTCACTAGCTCCTTTGTCCTCCATGGAAGCTTCCCAGGGAATCCCTTCCCATCAAGCTCTGAGCGAGATGAAGTTTGCCCTTCTAAAATCTAAAAGCTTTGTCTTAGTACTAACCTTCTGTGTGCTCAGTAGGATTCCAAACTCCACAATATTGTGATCACTGTACCCAAGGCTATCACCAACCGAGATATTACAAAGCAAATTTTCTTGGTTTTTGAGTAACAAGTCCAGCAGTGCCTTATTCCTGGTTGGCAGATAAAGCATTTTTATGAGGAAGCAGTCCTCTGCGCATTCCTGGAGCTTAATGGATGACTTGTGTGCTGCTGTATTATTCTTCAAAACAAATATCTGGGTAGTTGAAGTCACCCATAAGAACCAGGTTCTGTTGATCTGAAGCTTGAATAAATAGTAAAAATAGTGCCAGTCAAGAACAGGTTCTTTTAGAAGCATTTCTTTAAATTTTTCCAAAAAATAGAGACACAGATGAAATTACAATGACATAGATTATGCAAGTTTCATTAAATATAACTTTCAAACTCTTTTCTGTCATTCTTTTTTTGGCTACTCTTTAACAGCATTTTGTATCAAATCAATATTTTTCATAGTATTAGCTTATCCTTACTGAATGTGTAAAGAAATGCCTAAATGATATTCTTCTACAATGGCTGCTGATTTTTAAGGTATTAATGATCAGTGATAATAAAAGATAGCATGCTTAAAATTGAGTATGGACACGTTCACTCACCTGGAACAGAGACACAAAAAGCCCCTAGGACATGGTATAAAAATTCTTGAGAATATAGTTAGCATTTACTTCGGTTGAATGTAAAAGGCTGAAATTTCTATGGCACAGAGACATTATTAGAAAATTGTCAAACAAAATATATTGCCTTACACAGTGTTTAGCAAGTTGGGTTTCCTTTGAGTCATTTTGACACCACAAATTTATTAACAATTTGTAAAACAATGTATAGACAATGAAATTGGCAAACATTGGCCTCAGTAAGACTATGAAAAAACTTTATCATTCCATATACTATACCAGATTCAACACATAGATATTGCACATAGTTACTGAAACTATGGCAGAATCTCCACCAGACTTCTAATGAGGAGAATCCTTTCTTGCATGAAAAGATCACAACTGTTTTTAATTACAAAAGGAAAGGAAAAAAGTAGTTGATATCCACAGTAAAAATATAGCTCTGCCTTAAAATTCTTAAGAATTAATCAAAATGTTTAAAGTCCCTGCTGTTTCTCTTTATACTGTTTGACAGTCACACTTTTGCATCCACTCACAATGGTAAATGCATAAATAACTGAACAGAGCAGCAAAACTTTTGAAGTTATCAGGGTTGTTGTTTGACAATGTAAAAGCGTTACTTTTATTTTGAAAAGTCAAAGACTGTTGTAGTATTCCTGAAGAGACATATATATTCTAGCTAGGACTGGAGAAAAGCATCTGGGCATCTGTGTGAGGGTGAATGCTTGCTTTATCAATTCCAGCTGATACCTATTCTTTACATGTTTGCTTTTAGCAGAGGGAGTGTGTCCTATGAATCCTATAGAGAACAGCTCAGTTAGTACTACCTGCAGTATACCTGTGTTTACCAGAAGACTGGTATCACAGAATCATAGAATGATAGGGGTTGGAAGGGACCTCTAGAGACTGTTTAGTCCAACTCCCCTGCCAGAGTAGGTTCATCTAGGAAAGGTCACATAGGAACACATCCAGACAGGTCTTGAAAGTCTCCAGAGAAGGAGACTCCAAGACCTCCCTGGACAGCCTGTTCCAGTGCTCTGTCACCTTCACAGCAAAGAAGTTTCTCCTCATGTTGAGGTGGAACCTCCTGTGCCCATTTCCCCTTGTTCTATCACTAGGCACTATTGAAAAGAGACTGATTACTCCATCTTCCTGACACCCACCCTACAGATATTTGTAAACATTGATCACATCCCCTCTCACCCTTCTCTTCTTCAGGCTCAACAGCCCCAGGGGTCTCAGTTTTTCCTCATAAGAGAAAGGTTCCAGTCCCTTAATCATCCCCATACAGTCCCTCACAAGACAATCCCATCAGCCCATAGCAGTTACAGTGATTTCTGATGTGTTCCTTTTCCTAGGTAGTTCACAGTCGAGAGACATTATGCATCTGCAAAAGTTATATAGTACTTTTAACGTGCTAACATGAATCTTTTGAACATGTCTATGACTTACTTACTTTAATCTTATTAAAGAAAAAGTGGACTATTTTCAAAAAATAGAAATAGACTTTTCAAGTACATAAGAATTATTTCAATGTGTATTTATTATACAGGTATCAATACAGAGAGAGTGGAAAAAGTCCTGCTAAATGTTAAAGTGAAATGAAATAGACACTTTGTATCACCGGTTTAAAATCTGGACATCTAGGAAGTCTCCAAGGCCATAAATTCTGTTTAGCAGCACCTTCCACTATTACAGATTGAGCATTTCACTCTAATGTGTGGGAGAGACAGTTAATTTTAGTGACTTTTTGTGGTGGGTTTACCCTGGCTGGGTGCNTAATGTTGTCTGACTCTAAAATCAAAGCAAATACTCTAAGAAACTAAATGGAATTATATTCATATTTAGCTATAATCTGAATCTTTTAATCCTTTTAAGTGACAGAATAGGAACATACAATATACAAGGTGTTTTCCTTGTGAGAGAGCAGAAATATTTGCAACTGTGTAAGAGGCTGGATTTTGATAGCAGCACAATAAAGTGAAATTTTAATTGCTGTAACAGGAATGGGCAAGACTTTTTCTGTGATCATGAAGGAAAAAAAAGTCAAACTATAACCCATGGAACTTGTGCCTTAGTGTACAATGATGACAATTGCAACAACAACAAAAAGAAAAAAAGAAGCAACCAAAGATGTGTTACCATGTTGTATCTTTTACTTTTCATGTTTTTTGCCACTGGGTACCTGCCTGTTATGAAAGCTGAATCAAGTTGCAAATGAGCTACTTACAGAATTCACTCTGAGAATATACAGTGACACTAAGCTCACATATACAAATCACATCAGTAAAAGCTCAAATAATGAAAAGGTAACAGGTCTGAGAAACTGAGACAATGTAATTCTTTTTCATTGGATTTGCATTGACAATTGCATTTACATGTGTCATGTTTAAAAGTAGCTTTTTGAGAGGAACCCATATTGCATTTCTTTATAGTTCTGTCACCTATCCTTTGCTTATCCAAACAACCTGCATCAATGAAAGGACTTAGGGTGTTATGAATACAGAAGACATCTTAAACAATTTCTAAATGTTTATTTTAGATATTTTTTGTGTGTGACAAAACCAGTGATCAGCAATATTTAAATATCTAAGTTCTGCTTATTAAAACTATTCATAGAAATGATTTTAATTAATCTAAGAAATTATCCTTATCATTAATTATTATAACTCCTTTTGGGAATGACTCAGTGCAAATTTGAAATATCATGGACAAATGATATTTCAAAGCAGGCATTGACACACAATGTTCCTGACAGAAACACATACTCTCCTCTTCTGCACATGAGAGACAGATCTACAAAAAACCATCTAATGTGGCAAAGTACTTTGATGTAGATCACTGCTTTCAGTTAAATATAGGTCTAACCACTATTGGCATTTTAGGTCATGAACATTTTCCTTAATCTCCTTACTTTGTATTTCAGCAAAACACTAAGACATTTTAAAATATTTTAAAAGCATATCTCAGGGTCAAAATAGATTGTGAAATTTCATTTTTGTTTTTGAAAAGTACAGGGCTACTGATTTAGTAAGTAGACTTAGTCATGGCTTCTTATATGCCTCATACATTTCTGGAGATGGAAAATATGTACCAATATGAGCAACTGTTCATCAGAAATTTGAAATTTGAATTGCCTCATCTTAGCATTAAGATCCACATCAAAAAATCTGGTTAGCGAGCTGCTGTGTGGTACCTAGCAGTCACCTTGAACAGTAATTGAATTAATGGTATATTCATGTTGTCTTTACGAATTTTCAGCTTAGACCTTGCTACTATTACTCTGCATGTCTTTTCTAAATGAGATTAAAGTGACATTTCATCCAAAAATGCATTCAAATTTTTTTGTGTAAGATTCATAAAGCATTACATTCAGTGGTCTTACATCAGTAACAAGGTAAAAGGTTTTTTGGAAGTCCTTATGACTGAGTTATTGTTACTGAAGTATACTATTCCTATGTCAAAGTAAATGGTGAGTCCATTGTAAAAACAATAAAAATATTTATATCAATAAAAACCCGCCTTTTTAAAATGGTCCATTTAAACTTTTTTTTTATATAGTAAAGTATTACTATAGAAGATGATATGAGAAAACCTTTATATCTGACTTTTCAACAGAGGAATTCAAACCTCAATTCTAATTAACACCTCCATAAATCATTCTAAAGCTTTGTCAGGGCTATTTATCAAGAATAATGTGGAGCTAATGTTTCTAAACAGGGAAATGTTTGATGCACTGCAGAAAATTTCCTCACATCTCTTTGGCAGAACACATGTATCTTATCACTCAGGAACAGTATCTTCATTTTTAATTGATGCCTAGAAGAAAATTGTGCCAGAATTCTTAATGCCCATAGTAGTTTCTGTGTGTTTTGGCTTTATATTGTAAAAGCATTTTTCAAACTACATGAAAAATACTTTTTTGTTCAATACAGCTGTCAGATTTCATTTCTGTTGATAGAATGATGTGAGTGCGAGTAATAGTAGCAGTTATGGCTGTTACCTACAGCCAACCCTCAGAAAGCATATGGCACATATTTGCAGACTTGTTTTGGTTATACGCCAGTCTAGATTCTAAATGAGGCACCTCGCTTTAATAAAGTTGACTTACATGTGCTCTACAGCCAGCTTCCCCATGCTTGTTACTGCGTGTTCTGCGGGCTTGGCTTTCAATGCCTCTGTTCCTCTGGTCCTGAATTTTTCAAGAACAAATCCTGCTAATCATGCCAGATTGTCATTAATAATAAGGACAAAAGTCCACCAAAATCATAAAGCCACACAGTGTGCTTGAATTGACAGAATGTTTGAAGACTTACTTTCAAAGGAGGAAAGCAATTTCATTACTATGTTGTTCCAGAAAGTCCTTCTTAAATTGCTGTATAAAATATGGCAAGTAAATATGAGTAATTTTTAGATGTCATTTTCAGAGCTAAAATCTAATGTTATCTGTTTTTATCAGTCCATCAACTGGTAAATTGACTTGATATCTCAGGAATGAAAGAGGCCCCTTTGTTGCTAATACATGACTCTCTTCCTCTACTGTTTGATCCACTTAAACATTTTTTAAGCTATATCAACAGAAATTTCAAATAATACTCACTAGACAGAAGTTTAATTCCCCTGTTTTCCATGGCTTGTTTGATCAATAAACTGATGCAAATTACTCCTAACAAATTGTGAATAACTCCCAATAAATGATTTTTATAAGATTTACTCTTCATTATATCAAAGAACTTCTTATTTTCCTTTTCATTTATGGTGCTTTCACAACCTAATTCCTTTAAGACTCAAAAGTCAGAATGTAGGAAATCAGCTTCTACTAATTTACTTTTTTGTGTTAATTGATTTTGGTATACTACATTAAATAGTCTGCTTCCAATAACCTATACCCTCCTGGTCCTACTACAATATTGATCTTATGCACTTCTTCATTTCAGAAAATCTCACTTAGATAAAATTTGTACTTTCTCACACTAGCAGCTGTGTGATCCAAAAATTGAAAACTATTTAGCTAACTGAGTCCCAGAGAAATTAGAACAGGAAGATAAAATAATCAACATAAAGATTAGTAGAAAGGTATTTTTGATAACTTCAGCATCTTTGTATTTAAAATAGTTAAACAAGTTATAAATCTATACGGTTTCCATGATGGCATCATATCGGTGCAATTGACAATGCATAGATATCATAACAATAAATAATAAAATTATTTGTTATAAATATGACATAAATCCAGACTTGATATAATGGGACTTCTAAATTTCTAAATTCTATTCCAGTCACTCCAGTTGTGACAGTTTATTTTTCAGCTTTCTAGGCAGCAAAATCCATTAAAAGCCTCCTTGAAATATCACTGAATGTCTAACCTTGATAGATTATTGGTAGAGTATGAATTTATATAATTTAACTTTTAAAAAAAATAAGTCTGTGGGGCAATTAAGGAATAAGAAATCAGCCTCTATCATTAATGGCATGTTTTAGATTTGTTTATTATACAGTTAAGATCTTTCTTCTTGAAGGTCTTCTCATTCCTTTCTGCTTTGTGAATAAAAATATGACATTTGCTCAAAATACCTGTATCACCTTGCTGAAATTCCCTTGGAGGATCTTCAGCTATCACTAATATTCTCAGAGTGGACTGAATTTGGAATTGTAGGCTTAAATGCAAAAGTGTATTCTAGGAAAAACACACATTTACCTTTTATTGAAGAGAACATTTTAGTTTTTTAAAAGTCTATCTAATCTACTTTGGGAAAGACCCATATCATATCAGTATTACTAGAAGTTTACAGATGACAGATCCTCAAGGTTCAGGTATACTTTTGTCCGTTTATAGCACTAGAATCTGTTTCTCTCAAACAAATATACTGAATTAAAAATCCAGCTTGTTGAAGGATACTCCAGTATCTATTTCTTATCCTGAAATCTTGCATTGCCCTGTTACAGATTATGAGAGGAGTTTGATGTCCCTACAGTTGTGTTGGTTTGTTTTTTTTAATCCCACAGGAGCTCTGAGAGTTAGGTAACAATTAAAGATTAAATGATATGCTACAATCCAAATATTATTATGAGGTTTAGAAACTCTACAGAATTGAATGAAAAACACGCTTATTACTATTGACACTTAAGGTCAATTCCTAAGAAGTTTTGTCTCTCATTCAACTTCTGTATCTGGAATTTAATTATTTGGTAAGACTGGTGTGGCTCTTACTTCCCCTAACAAGGATGAAAATTCCCCTTTCTGCTAAGTATTCCATTCAATTTAAAAGCTTTTTTTTCAAATTTTTCCTAATATACTTATTTAATGAAGTAGGATTCCAAAATTTAGCGCACAAAATAACTATTCAACATACATATGCAATATTTTATAGGAAAACTTGCAATTAATGTCTTCCTAACACCCAAGTGTTTATATTGTAAAAGCACATGTAGAAGACAAATGCAGATTTGTTAAGAATTAACATTAAGCACAAAGGTCTCCAAGGTAGTTGCTAAACCCTAATCCAAGACTTGAAAAACCTTGCAATATCCAAACGAATGTCAGCATCATAAAATGTGGAAAAATTCTGAGAATATTTTGAAATCAGGAATTATGCTTCCAATTTTGGAACCTGTGTCTGCTGCAGTAAGAGAACTAAAAAGATAAAGGACTTCCTGAGTTTACAATTGCAATGGCAGATTGTAGACAGATAGAAAGCTAAAAACTTCTGATACTAGAGATTCTTAGGATCATTCTGGAAACCAGAAATAAGAGAAATTGAGGGATTTTGTTTCTCCTTATGTCAATGAATAAATGTATAGAGAAATATGTAACACAGGAATGGGGAAAATTTTGGTTCCAGACAAACTGTGCAAAACAACATTCTAGATATTGATATTGTACCAGCAATGGTCTGTGTACCTGTGTATTGGATTTGCATGGCAAGGGTTTGGTAGTAGGGGTGGCTACAGGGGTGGCTTCTGTGAGAAGCTTCTAGAAGCTTCTCCTATGCCTGATAGAGGCAGTGCCAGCCAGCTCCAAGATGGACCCAATTCTGGCCAAGGCTGAGCCCATCAGCAACAGTAGTGGTGCATCTGTGATAACATACTTAAGATGAGAGAAAAGACCCTAAATAATTGCAGTCAGAGAGACGAGTGAGAATATGTGAGAACAATTCTCCAAACACCAAGGTTAGTGAAGAAAGAGAGGGAGGAGGTACTCCAGGTACCAGAGCTTAGATTTCCCTGCAGTCTGTGGTGAACACCATGGTGAGGCAGATTGTCCCCCTGCAGCTCATGGAGGTTCAAGGCGGAGCAGTTATTCACCTGCAGCCCATGGAGGACCCCATGTCAGAGCAGGTGGATGCCTGGAGGAGGCTGTGATCCCATGGGGAAGCCCACACTGGAGCAGACTCCTGTGGACCTAAGGAAAGGGAGGAGCCCATGCTGGAGCAGGTTTGCTGACAGCACTTGTGACCCTATGGAAGACTCATGCTGGAACAGTCTGTTCCTGAAGAACCACATTCCATGGAAAGGGTCCACACTGGAGCAATTAATAAAGAAGGGGAAGGACCGTGAGAAGGACTTTTGTTGGAGAAGTTCATGGAGGACTGCTTTCTGCGGGAGGAACCTCATTCTTGGACAGGGGAAGAGTGTGAGAAGTCCTCCACCTGAGGAGGAAGGAGTGACAGAAACGATGTGTGACAAACTGATCGCAGCTCACATTCCCTGACCCCTGTGCTGCTGGAGGAAGTGCAGAAGTTGAGAGTGAAGTTAAGCCCAGGAAGAAGGGAGGGGAGGGGGACAAGGTGTTGCTAAGATTTAGTTTTTATTTCTCATTATCCTATTCTGATCTGACTGGTAAAAAATTAAACTAATTTCCTCAAGTCAAGTTCGTTTGCCCGTGACTGTAATAGGTGAATCATCTCTCTCTGTCTTTATATTGATCTACAAGCCTTTCATTATATTTTTCTCCCCCTGTCCAGCTGAGGAGTGGAATGGTAGAGTGTCTTTGGTGAGCACCTGTTGTCTAGCCAGAGTGAAACCAACCACAATGTGAAAAGTCGCAACAAATCTACAGAAAAAAGCATTGTTTCAAACTTAATGCTATTCCAAGGCAAACATGATCTACAATAAGTTCAGACAGATTTTTGTCAGGATGTAGGAGAAACTCTTATTAAGTATCTCTAATCTATGTAGCATTCCTGTCTTATCCTACACACCATAAAACAAGCTTAGAAGCTAAACGTCTTGTGGAAACAATGCTGAGGAGAAAAGGCCTCACAGAGCCCACTAGCTACAGCATCTTTATTTGCTTCCATAGTGTGCCTCACCTAAGCTTAGAGTCATTGAATTAGAGATACTAGCATTTTCAAAAGCTTCTACTGAAAAGTAACTCCTTATCATAACTGAATGATGTGGTTTAAGCTCAATGAGTCATCTCACTTCTATACAGCATTACTATTAAGTGTCTCATAAAGGTAATTATTCCATGTTAGATGCCTCAAAGTTTCATCACACTCTTAATATTGACAGCTAAAATTATACTTTGGGACAACTAATTATCCTCCAGGAACAATATCAAACTATTATGAACCACACAGAAGTATTTAAGCATCAAAATACATGAAGAATGAATCAAATACTTAAGACAGATTTGCTGAGTTATGAGCATATATTGAGACAAAAGAATGAATTCATTCAGTTTCTTGTGGTTTGTTTTAATAATTCTGCTGTTTGAATCTAGTATTTTAGTAGTTTAACTTACATGATATAACATTATACTTAGCATTAGAAAAAGTTTTTTCAATGTTCAATGATTCCAATTATAAAAGTCTTAAATGTAATCTGAAACTTGTATTAACATGATGACTAAAAAGTATGTGACACTTCGCAAAAGATATTCTGAAACTACAAAGCATCATTAGACACACCTCTTTTCAAAATGTCACTGAAATTGTAGGACCATACCAGTTTTGTACAAAAGAGCCACATTCTTGTTTATTCTGGGAGAAAAAAAAAAAGAATATTCAGGTCATTCGGTAGAAATTTAGGACTTCAACAGTGTCCGAAATCATCCTTGCTCAGGAGTCCTAATGGGAAGGATTAGATGAATCTGATTGCAAGTCTGCTTCATTATTGCTAAGTAAAGCTGCTCAGAATGTCCAAGTGTTTGAGATAATTCCAGTGGAGAGCTATTAATATTACAGAAGAGGAGTATAAGTTCCCTTGCAGAAATAACAGTACATTTTAAAACCAATTTTCACATAAAATCACAAAAAATATGTATGAACAATATGTAAGCTAGATTTAGATTTGGATGAAATAATTTTAACAATGTTCAAATGAGACAGGCATACAGTCTAGTAAGTATATGTCCTCACAAATATATCTAATCTTAGCTGTAAGGAAAATTGTAAGTTAAAAAATTGTAACTAGTTTTGTTCCTATGAACTACAATGGAGTTCACTTAAGTAAAGCACAGTTAGAAAAATCTTGACAGATTTTATCAGAAATTAAGACCCACATTACAAATGGGTTGCATGTGAAAAAAGTTTCATCAGTGTATCCTGCAGTGGGCTCCAAAATATTGACAAAGTTTTCCAGTTCCTTTTACACAGGAAGATTTTTTTGCTATCTTTCACAAATTCTTAGTGGTGAAAAGAAATTTTTTTTTCTACTAGTATAAACCTCAATATTACAATGATATTCATCATAAATAACTATGTAAGTCCACAGAAAAACCTCATGACTTCTTTCATAAAGTTACTGAAAGAATTTTCTGTTAGTATTTTTAATTAAAGCCAAAAATAGAAAATCACACTTTTCAAAAACTCGGGACAGTCACATCTATTTATATAGAGCAGTGTTATTCCATGAAAAGAGTGAAAAATAATTCCTGACTCTTTAGTGATGAAGTGATACCAGAATATATTAATTGGTGTTTAGTCACAAATACCAAGTATGTGCACATATAGTGTATTTATATTCCCTCCTGCTTCATTATTAGTAGGCCTAAGATTTTTACATAGCTGGAAAAAATTATTCCACAGGACATCTGTGGCCATAGGCTGAATGAAATGAGGTCAGAAACTACACCAGTCTGGAAAAAAAATGTTTTGCAGCAATAGCTTACAGTTTTGCAGTAGGTATTAACAGAATGTATGGGTTAAATTCATCTGACCTCGCACATAGGCTGACACAATCTGGTTATGCAAGTTACTTTGAAGATAATAGAACACTATGGATACGATGCAGTTTGGAATACTGTCAAAATAGGTTAAATGAATCATATCCTAAAAACTTTTATTGATTATAAAAGGTTCCTTTTTAGCTAGCTGAGATGTTACTTTACCAGATGTCTAAAGTTATGTGAGGTTAATCCTGTCCCTTAGGTCTGCTTTGCTTTAAATCTTAATCACATTATTTACTTTCTTTTTGCATGTATTTCTACAGGAGAAACTTACGCTGCAAAGAAAATCATGTCCACTTTCAGAATCTCAATAGTGCTGAAATGTCCTCTGGCCAAGCACTTCTTACTGAAAAAACTAAAACTAATAATCTAATGAGGATAGCCCAGATTATGTATGAAAATTCTGCTTTAGCACTTGTCAAAAAACACCTTTCAGAAGCAGAATATGCTAAAGAATAAGGAATTTACAGAAAAGAAAGATTTTATGTAAAGTCCCTTACTAAGTACATTCATCAGTTTCTCATTTATACCTCCAGGGCCTCTACTGCAAGAGCATTTCTAATTCATTCTCATTTGTGGAGCCCTTGTTTTTTCCACTTCCTCAGAATGCAATGTTATGTAATGTTATTTCATGCTGAGATGAAACACTGACTTTATCAGTAAGGATAACTGCAGAGAAAGAAGAACAAAAGAATTGTATACATCTAGTAGTGTAACGTCTTCACTGGGGTTATGCTGAGCTAGTGAATTTGCATCATCTGTCCCTAATGAATTATCTCATGCAGTATTGGTTCCAGCAAATTGTGGTGTGTGGAAAGATGCTACAGCTGTGCAAAAAGTTTTGTCAATAAAGTGAACTTGGAAAAGTTATTCTTACTGACAAAAAAAAAAAAGAAATATTCCCCAACTTTTTCTCAACTTACTTTCTGTTAGGATTCACCATAATTTTTTTTCTTGAGTTTGAAATATGTTCTAGATTTCATTAATATTCTGATCTGACCAGCAGTTGTTTAATATTTTATATGCTTTCCTGATTTAGGCCAGGATAAATCTTAGTTACACTGCAGATGCAGATTAGGTTTTTGCCCATCACAGAGCTAGTAACAACCCATTGTTGAGGGCATTCAGCTTAGACTTTAACTTCATGACCATGACACTGGTGTGGGAATCTTTCCTATCCAAGTATAAGAACTTTCTAGAATTGTGAACTGTGAACTGATGGCCTAGACTGTAAGTGGAAATTAACCTGCAGAACCAACATCTCATGCCTAATTTTCCATCTAGTTCACATAGAGAGGGCTGTACTCAAAGTGCTGTGCTGGACCCTTGCAAAACATCGGACAAAGTGACAAGATTCCATAAGCTCCTGATAATTCACGCAATTATGAAAATGAAAATACCGTGAATAGGACACCAGGAAATGTTTCAACATTCTACCATATTAATACATTTCACCATGTTATTTCCATGTCTTCAGTGTACAATGTTAAATGTCCTTCATATACCTTTGGAAATACATAATTTCCATTCAGACATACTGCTCCCCCTACTAGTCTCTCTTAAAATGGTGTTGGTTAGGATGTGATTGCCTGTTTATCCTTCTGTTTATGTGGGTTTTTGCAATAGTGATCATTATGGCAAGAATTAAACTCCTTTCAAAGAACAAAAGCCTATATAATAGTTTAAAAAGTCTGATTATTATTTTACTTTCTAAAAAACAGTGAATTGGTACTTTTATAAAAGAATAATAAAATCATGTTAATTTAATTTTAATCTTTTCTCTCAGTTATACAAAATGGAAACATATAAGATCTTAGTGATTTCATGGTGATTCACCTGAAAAACACTTTCCTTCCATAGTATTGATTTGTTCATTTTAGCTTAAGAACTGCTTATTATTAGATCATTTACATGGCATTTTTACCTGCTTGTTTGTTTGTTTTCTAATTACTAAATTGTTAACTGAAATCAGAATGGCCTGGATAAAGATGCGTATGAGCTCTTTAATTCTTCATGATTCTGCAAATTGTATTTGATTGATGCAAGAAAAGTTAATTAGGCAAATATGAACATTGAGAACACAGATATGATGATGGCGTGACATGCGGTTAAAATTACTTGGTTCAAGGAAAGAAAATAATACATTATTTTCTTTTAGCTCTGACATTTTTTTTCTTGGTATAATATTGTTTCCTACATAACATTTGATTACCTAGAATATTTCCATTTGTACTTAAATTTGATAGCCTGATATAGTCACCATTTTTGGCTAGACTGTGACTTTTATTTTCACACTGAACTAGAAAATACAACTGTAAAAGATTCACTGTTCAAGGGCTAGGACAATTTTAAAAATCATAGTGCCTATATGCCTTCTCATGCCTAGTAATTTCCTTTTTCCTTGTAGGATCTGCCATATAGAAGACCTCCAGTGCTAGCTTTATTGTCCTGACCAACAAATCCTGATTTTTCTTGCTGGATGGATCTGAAAGAGAATCAAGGACAATAAAAACAACATGCACTTAGCTCACCCTACTCATCCATAACCTTCAGATTGTATATATCTTTAAGCCAGGTTGGTCAGGGACCCTACTCTGCATTTAGGCTATTACATGACCCACTCTTAGGTCTCTAGTCTATATAAAGAATAAAACTATATATATATATATTTTATATAAACAAACAAAAACCCAATAAAAACATACTTTCCCCCAACACAAAGGAAAATCTTGTCAAAGGATTTAATGGAATTTGAAATAAATACTTAACATAAATGAAATATTAGGAACCCATATTGTGAGCTTTATCTAAAGTAATATATAGTCCTTTAAATCAATTTGTTATCTGAATGAAAGCATATATCTATGTTACTTAGATATAAAGAAGAAGGAATATATTTAACAAATAAAACAATGCAAAAAGCTCTTTATCTTCATGCAAGTATCAGCTTGTGATTGTATACATTTATTTTAACCAAATGATACTCACTCATAATAAAACTCTATATGAGGATTCCTGAACTTTCAAAATAAGGTGATTTTTGTTTGTGAGATTTAGTTATTAAAACTACTATGAATATTTTCTGATATAATTCTCTCTGATCTTGAAGTCAGAATATATTTCTACATTAGAATTCTACTCCTCCTATACGTCAAATAGTCCAAATAAACAAGAAGAAAACCAAACAAAAGGGAGATTGAAATTTACAAAATAGTTGTTTGTCACATCCATGATATGAAATAAAACATAGAAGAAAAAAATGCATCTTGAAACAGTAGGGTTTTAAAGAATCCAGCTTTAGCTGAGCTGTTAAATAGGCATGACTACTGTAAAACTCTTCCTTTTCACATGACAGGACACTATTAAAGTGAATGATCTGACAGGATTTTGTACAAGACACCATTCTCTTGTATGTCTTATGTTGGATATGGCAGAGTAAATGGCATGGCTTTTGGATAAGAATCTTTGACATTATTTATGTAGTGAAATATATTACCCATATCCACTGCACAACATGCAAACACCAACAATAGTCAATAGCTATAGGGGAAAAGCATAGAAGAATATACCTTATCTTAATTACATCTCCATCCTTTTAGAGATTAATTTCACCTTTTTTACACTAAGAAAATAGCTTTAGTATCAGTAACATTGTGCCACTAGTTATTCAAGCCATCTGTAAACAGAAAAGATAAAACAAAACACATTTTAAACCTTGAAGATTATCCGACCTTTTTTATCTGAAAGTTGCTATTTAATTCTGGAGATCTATTATCCCTCAGCCAGAAAGGTCACAGGTGAATGGCATGAGAGACTTGCTCATGCTCCAGGCAACGAACATATTACCTGTCTTTTTCTTCTGACCAAACAGCAGTATTCCCATAATGTTACCAAGGTGTACTCTGATTACATTGCTGTACTGTGTAGACATTCCCAGAAGCTGAGTCCTAGTTCATATCATGGAGCACTAGAAAATTTTTTTTCAGTGTCTGTACATTATGCATGCATGTAAAGTTGTCACAGTCATATATTAATAGTTGTCAGTAATTATAATAGGGTAAATAGTTAAATTACTATTGAGAATTGATAGACGGTTGAATTCAATTTGTCACTATCTAAATGCACTGCATACATAAGCTGATCTTATTTTTCTAACTTTAGATACTTTAATAAATAATGCCATAAAACCCAGAAATCTTCTCATTACACTTAAATAAACTGTAATTGTATAAGAATGGATTACTTTGTTTTAATTATCTTATGATAAGTGCAAAGATATATTGTAAGCATGTAAATTATTTTTAAAAGGCGAAACTGTTTCAGTAATACTGAATGTAAAATGCTAATAGCAAACAGATTCCAGGTATGGAATCAGATACACTTTCCTGCAATATATGAGGTAGTTTTGTTCTTTTCATTTTCATTTTTATGTAGAGAGTTTTAATAACACCACTTTGGGATAATATGAAGTACAACATTTAAATATGGTTGCCAATATGCCATGTAGTCAAAAAGAAAGAGATGAAAGCTTCCATCTTTCATCAGAGGGTTAAGTTTTATTCATCAAGGAATTGAACATATTTTATTGTGGGTTATAAATGTGTAAATGTTATTAATTTTTCAGTGAATTTTTTAGGCAATGATATATTCACAATCTTTTAAAAACTGTATTTTTGACTGTACACAGAATATTTTCTTCTTTAGGTTTAGCCATGTAAGTCTTTCTTAGTTCAGAGTTCATTCAGAGTGAATAAATGAAAGTCTTTAGGCCTAAAATTACCCCAAAATTATAGTCTATCTGTCTTAGAAATCTGCTTTCCATGAGAGAGTGCCCACTCACAAAACTAATTCCTATCATACTTCTATCACTGTCTTCTGTCTTCCAATGAAATAGGCTGATTCATCACTGCTATTTTGATGACATTCTGCTCTATCTATCTTTATCTTACTGATTCTATTGGAGCCACTATACTTCCTGAGGAGTATTCAGACCTAGAAAATCTCTCAAAACTAGTATCTCCTGAATGGAGCTTCTGTCAACTGATTCTATTTGATCCAGTACTATTGCTCCTTGTGTGATAAAAAGTCATCTCTTAGGTATTGTTAAACATTTAGCTACAAATACTGAACAGGGCTATGGTGAGACCTTATCCAAAGTTAAAAGAAATCAAATAACCAGTGTATTTTGGGAAAAAAAATCTTCTTAATTTTATCTGCACGATTTCATACCTCTAAGGTATAATCTTGTTTGAATCTAAGCTTAACATATAATTTTCAATTAAATCTAAATATGATTGTATTCTCAAAAAAAAAAACTTATTTGGCATTTCAAAGTAATATCATATAGTTACAGTAGAAGCTTTATATGAAATCTATGTTCCTATCTTCCTCTAAATCTGTTCAGAAGATTAGTGTAAAAATTCACTGAGAATCAGGAGTTTTGGCAAGATGACTTTTCAGCAAACTTTCTGTTTGGTTTCTTCCAATGAATTTTTAAGGTACATTTCTGTAATTGTTGTCATATTACTGTTGTAAGTATGAAGCTGTGACAGTAATAACTTATTTGTACACATCTATCTATGGCCTGTCTATGGTGAACCTTTTTATGACTAGGCTAGATAAGCTAAAAACATTTTTCTTTTATTTTTTCACATTATCATGTTTAAAAAGACCTCAACATCATTGTCTGTCACTGTAGAACTGGTTCTGATTTTGACTAGAGTAGAGTTTATTTTCTTCATAGTAGCTAGTAAGGGGATGTTTTGGATTGTGCCGAAAACAGTGTTGATAACAAAGGAACATTACAGTTATTACTGAGCAGTGCTTATACAGGTTCAAGGACTTTTCTGCTCCTCACNGGGACAGCTGACCCCAACTGACCAAAGGGATATTCTATAGAATATGACATCATGTTCAGCATATAAAGCTGAGGGAAGAAGGGAATGGGGGACATTCAGTGTTACAACATTTTGTCTTCCCAAGTAACTGTTACGCATGGTGGAACCCTGCTGCCCTGGAGATGGTTGAACACCTGCCTGCCGATGGAATGTGGTGAATGAGTTCCTTGTTCAGCTTTGCTTGTGTATGTTGCTTTTGCTTCAGCTATTAAACTGTCTTTATCTCAACCCATAAATTTTCTCACTTTCACTCTTCTGTTTGAATCCCCCATTCCACTGAGCGGGGACTGAACAACCAGCTGTGTGGTGGTTACCTGGTGGCTGGGGTTAAATTGCAACAACCCCAAATCAAAAACAACAGAAGAAAGGAATTTTTGCAGAGTGACATTTAGACAAAATATTCTTGTCACAAGCTTCTCTTCTCCTTCCTACATATCTATCACTATCCATTCTTATTTAAATCTTACCTTCCATTAAAAAAAAAAACCCAATGTGAGCTGCAGTTAGTCATAGAGAACTATACCTAAATCAAGCACAAGACAGTATGTACAAAATCAAGACATTTCTAGTTCATGTCTCTCATTTCTTTTTTCCACAGGTGTAAAACAACGTTACTATAAATATTACATAGCATATGTCATACAATTACAGTCTTACCTCTTTCTTATGTTAAGGTCTTTGTCTCTCAACACACCAGTTTCAAGCTTCATATTGCTAATTCCTCATTGAGCATTCACCTAAGTGATACCTTATTTGGAAATAAGGTAAGTAATAACAATGAATCTCTAGACTTTTACATCTCGTTCTAATAATTATCCTATTCTAATAATGGGAGCTTTTCTTAAAACAACTCAATAGACTAAGCATGTTGAATTACTCTAGAATTGAGTTTAATGTTCAAATGTAAAATAATCTACTAGACATATGAAATACTGTTAATCTGTGTACATACTGTAAATCCAACACAGCAAATTCACAAGTGATATACCTGTAACACTGGCCTGAAACAGCTGGCTTATTATTTCTCCAGTATTATCATAATTTTCAATGCTACCAGTTGGAATTCCACCTACTGTTAGTCCCTGTGGGAAAACAAGTGAAGAAACAAACAAAAACCCCATCATTTTTTCATTTAGAAAATTAAAGAAAATTGTGACAACTAAACATAACATTTTTACTACTAAATATCCATAGTTACTGCCTTCTTATTAAATAATACTTTGTCTATAGCCAAATTTATTTTACTATAAAATAATTCCTACTTATGGTAAATTCACAGGAAGAATTTGAATAACACTGTAGTTTATAGAATGAACAAGCAAAATAGGATTTGGTTTAAAGTACTGGCATCATTTATCCTTCCTATTAAATTTATTATTCAGACTTGAAACCAAGAAAAGATGAAGAAGTGATTCATGCCATTGAATTTGACTTTGAATTTCCTATATGAGCTGGCAGTGTTTGTATGAGTGAAAGTGTACCGAAAGAAATGAGCCTACTGAAATTCATTGACTGTGGAGTTAAAACAGTACAGTCAGGACCATACACTGCTTACACTGGAAAGAAGTGAGCACTAATAAGACTGCAGTTATTTGACTGGAGTACATTTCTGCAGCTGAATTTTTTTCAACAGAAAAAGTAACAGTTAAACATTTGTATTTTAAAAATGTGAAGCTGGAATAATTGTTTACGTTACTAAGTAATTTCAGTTAACCTTTATGTTTTACATGAATAAAATTAGTATCCTCTTTACAGTGGTTACTCTGAACAGTTTCTTTCAGAAAGACACTTTGACATAACTTGGTTTTTTATACTTTTAAGGATAATATGCACTTATGGAAAGACCATGAGTAGAAAACGGTTGTTTTCTGTTAGTCCTAGTTAAGTTGTCAGGCAGACAATTATGAATAATGCTCCCTGCTTGACCTCAGTATTTTCTTCAATAATAGAAAGTATCTTTTTATTTTTTAATTATTCAATAGATTTAATTTATTGGAAATTTTTTAAAATTATTTTTAGAGCTACCTCAGGCAGTTGCCTATACTTACTGTAATTATTTGCATCACTAATTGTACTATCAGAAATATAACTTCAGACTAGTTCATTCATCAGAAGTGTTGTTGAATATATAATGTTCATATTAAAAATACAAATAAAAGGTTTGCTTTCCATCTTGTAAAGTAATATTAAGATGAAAGTTCTAGTGACTCCATCAGTTCCTCATCTACAATAATGATGAATTAAAATTTAAAATTAATACCTAATTGCACCTTAAAGCTTATTGTTGATTTTTATCATTTATGTCCTTAACATGAAATAAATGAACTATTGTCACCTGTGTACAGTGTGGATTTATCATTTCAAATCCATTTTATTGACCTCAGAAGCCTATGATTGAAGCACACTATGTAAAGATGTTCACATGGAAGTAGGAGCAGAACTAGAATTTCAATGTGTCAAATTGCTTAAAGATTTATTTTTTTTTGTAGCAGAACATAACAAAACAGCTTTGGAAACTTTCTCTACTACATTACTTAATATAATATTTAGAAAGCTAATTTATTTCTTGGATTCTTCCATGTCACACAACAATACCAGTAAATTAGAGTGGCAGATTGATATTTCCATATATACAAAAAGACTAATAAAACATAATGGCTGAGAATTCTGTTTAATTCTGTATTCTTACAGAGCTTGTCAAAGACCTTATATTCTTATTTCTTTGAATTAATCTCATGTAGTCATTTTAACTACATTGTTTTCATTCATCCTGCGTTGTAGTTTAATCAGTTTCTTTAATTAGTTATAATTCAACCAGGTTTACAGTAACATTCTTAGATTTTTCATTATATTGTTAGTGTTGTATAATAAAGAGGAATATCATTTTATGTTATATTATAATTTAAAAACAATCATCATTCTTTTAACCAGAGACAATATTCTCACCTTTAAAATAAAACAGTAATGTAGGAATAGGTACAGATCTTGGAATGTAGACAGAAAATTACATGGAAATTCTCATGTCTTACTCCTTTGATCATTTATCTAGAGGAAAAAAAGAGAAGGAAAAAAGTTAAACAACTAAAAAGTATTTTAACAAATGGCACAATTAAAACCACTGACTAGATAATGAAGATATGCTTCCTTTTAATTGATAATGAAATAATTCTGAGAAACACTCTTTTTCTAATAAGTGAAAAAAAAAAAAATTACAAAGAGATTAGAAACTGAGAAAAATAGCCTCCTGTATTTAAAGTAAACTAATCAGTTGTATGTTAAATAAGGTTGCCTGACCTCTCAGCTGAATAACTGAGGTTATTTAGAATCATAGAATCATTTAGGTTGGAAAAGACCTCTAGGATCATCAGGTCCCACCTTTATTTCTTCACTTAAACCCTCTGGTGACTCAATCATTTCCCTGGGCAGATTGTTCCAATGACTGGCAACCTGTTTGGCAAAGAAATTTTTCCTAATGTCCAATCTAAACCTCCCCAGGCACAATTTGATGCCATTTCCTATTGCCTGTTACTTGTGAGAAGAGACCGACTCCACCTCACTACAACCTCCTTTTGGGCAGTTGTAGAGAGTGATAAGGTCTCCCCTCAGCCTCCTTTTCTTCCTACTAAATATCTTCAGTTCCCAGTTGCTCCTCATCAGACTTGTGCTCTAGGTACCTCACCAGCTTTGTTGCCCTTCTCTGGACCTTCTCCAGCACCTTAATGTCTTTCTTGTAGTGAGGCACTCAAAACTGAACACAGTATTTCATGTGCAGCCTCATCAGTGCCAAGTACAGGGGGACAATCAGTTCCTTAGTCTTGCTGGCCACATCATTTCAGATGCAAGCCAGGATAGCCTTCTTGGCTACCTGTGCACCCTTCCATGTGAACTACCACAAAACAGCCACACCACGTTCTTGCTGAAGCACCATGCCCTGTTTGTCCACTCTGTTTGCAGTGCTTCTGGTCACTAGTGCTCCTTAAGGTTTTCTTTTGTACGTGCGTGGGCTTGGCTGTCACTGTTTCTGGCCCCTCCCAGGTCCCATCTGATGCTGTTGCATGAGCTGCAGACTCCCAGAAGCTCTCCATTCTCCTGAGGTTCCTCTGATTTGGGAAACCTTCCTGTGCTGCCCACTAAAGCTCTGTGCTCTGGATCGTGCCAGCACCGGAGCTGCTTACCTTGACAACAGAGTTCTTGAACAGTTCTGAACAGCTCTTGAAGTTATTAAAATTTACATTAATAACTTAATTTCAATTCATTTTGCTTCATTATTCTTGTCTCTGTTGGTTACCTTTGAGCAGCTCCGTAGTCTGTGCATGTTTGAAGGTGGCTCAGATGTTGAGTCTTTTGAACCAAAATCTGAAGTGCCTAAATCCTCATGGATTAGGCATGAAAAATTAACAGAGCACTTTAAGAACCAGCCATGTAAATGTGAGGATTCACAGTTCTACTTTCCTAAGGTATTTTTGGGGTTTATCTTCAAGTTTGCATTGGAAGGTACAACTGGCCAGATAAAACAGTTATGACACGACAGTTCTGCTCTCTGCATAATAAATAGGTGTTAAAACAAGGTCCGTTTGCCTCACTCCCACTGAATTATCATCTTTGAAACATTTTGATTGAACTTAAGAGGACAATAATATGCTTTTCTGTCCTTAAGTGAACAAAAGAACCACAGTACCCAAAGTGTTTGATAGAAACACCCACATATTCTTGAGTTTGCTATATTACAGTCACTTGCAAGCCTTGGTCTTTTACTTTGTTCTTTTATAAGAAGAAATTCTGTGATCTGAGGGCAAAGTTTCTCTGCTTTCAGATATGACTGGGTAAAACTGGATATTAACTAACTGTATCATATAAGCTTCTTATTACTGGTGGGGAAAAAAAAAAGCATTAGGAAAAATACATAGAATCATAGAATCGTCAGGGTTGGAAGGGACCCTAAAAATCATCTAGTTCCAACCCCCACGCCATGGGCAGGGACACCTCCCACTAGATCAGGTTGCTCAGACCCCTATCCAGACTAGCCACAAAAATTTCCAGGGATGGGGCTTCCACCACCTCTCTGGGCAATCATATATTGTATTATTAAATACACCAGTCCTCAAGCTCTAGTTCTGACGGTCTTTTGGACTAGTTACTGAAAAAAGTTGAACAGGTGACTGGACACAGAGGTTCCTCTTTCCTCTTACTGAATTATTATTAGTTTGTTTTCATTCAGCATTTTTTCACAGATCCTTTCTTTAATGATATCAGTCCAGCTTGATTAAAGTACAGGAAATTCAAAGAGGTGTTCCAAAAACAAGGAGTGCACCTCCAATTTTTTTTCTCTGCCTTAAGAAGCTCCTAAGTCTACACACAAGTATTAGACAAAATGAATTTACAGAGACAATGAGTTCACTTTTTTTCAACTGACTTATAACTAGAGGTGCATGTACCTTGCTGAAGGTTATTTGGGATAAATGCAAGAAACAATTATGTTCCTTTACTACACTCAGAAGCTCAAATTTTTATCTTCATTCCCTACATAACCTAATGAAAAATAAAAGAAGCTATAATCAGAAATTGAACTGTATGTGCATAGAAGTGTGAGGAACAGGAGCCTGAGGGGGCAGAAAGAAGAGACGACAGAGAAGCCATTAGTAAGAAGAGAATGATAGTGTCATAAGCACCTACAAATGGAAGGGAGATCACTTACCTCCTTGATAAGAAATGAAAGATATTCAGGTGTATTATGAACCTCCCACACGTATGTGAAAACTACAGATTTTCTCGGGATACTATTGATAATATAAAGCTGTTTGACAAATGGATGCATCTGTTTAGAGGACTAAGAGCATAGGACAAAATTGCCAACAGCATAGTAGTAGCAGAGCAGGAGAGACCAGTGGCTGCACCATCCAGGTGCAGGAATGCAGAGCAGCAAGAGAGTAGTGGTCAATGGCTTGATGTCAAGATGAAGAACAGTGACAAGTGGTGTCCCTCAGGGGTCCATGCTGAGACCAGTGAGTATCTTCATTAATGACATTGACAGTGGCATTGAGTGCACCCTCAGCAAGTTCGCTGATGACACCAAGCTGGCCGGTGCAGTGGATACTTCAGAGGGACAGGATGCCATCCAGAGGGACCTGGACAAGCTGGAAACATGGGCCCAGGTGAACCTCATGAGGTTCAACAAGACCAAGTTCAGGGTCCTGCACCTGGAAGGCAGCGACCAGTGTTATCAATATAGGTTGGGAGAAGACATGCTAGAGAGCAGCCCTGTGGAAAAAGACTTGGGAGTAATGGTGGATGAAAAGCTGGACATGAGCCACCAATGCTCAATTGCAGACCAGAAGGTCAATTGCATCCTGGGCTGCATCAAAGGAGATGTGGTCAGCAGATCAAGAGAGGCGATTCTGCTCCTCTACTCTGCCTTGGTGACACCTCACCTGGAATACTGCGTGCAGCTTTGGAGCCCCCAACACAAGAAGTATGTAGACCTGTTGGAACGTGTCCAGAGGAGAGCTACAAAGATGATTAGAGGGCTGGAACACCTCTCCTATGAAGACAGGCTGAGAGAATTGGGCCTATTCAGCCTGCAGAAGAGAAGGCTCTGAGGGGACCTTATTGTGACCTTCCAGTACCTGAAAGGGGCCTATAAGAAGGTAGGGAAAGAACTATTCATGAGGGTTTGTAGTGACAGGATGAGGGGTAATGGCTTTAAACTAGAAAAGGGTAGATTTAGGTTGGATATTAGAAAAAAGTTTTTTAACATGAGAGTGATACATCACTGGAACAGGTTGCCCAGAGAGGTGACATTCAAGGTCAGGCTCAATGGGGCTCTGAGCAACCTGATCTAGTTAGAGATATCCCTTCTTACTGTAAGGGGGTGGGACTACTTGACTTTTGGAGGTCCCTTCCAACCCAAACCATTCTATGATTCTATGATTAAATAATAACTTAACATTATAATCACGTGTCTACCTTACTTTACTGTGCTAAAGTATTTGTGACCTTAAAGCATTATCGTAGAATCATAGAATTCCATGTTGGGGCTGGAAGGGACCTTAAAGATCAGCTAGTTCCAACCCCCTTGCCATAGGCAGGGACACCTCCCACTAGAGCAGGTTGCTCAGAGCCCCATCCAGCCTGGCCTTAAAAATTTCCCGTCATGGGGCTTCCACCACCTCTCTGGGAAACCTGTTCCAGTGTCTCACCACCCTCATGGGGAAGAACTTCTTCCTAACATCTAATCTGAATCTACCCACCTCTAGTTTTGACACATTCCCCCTAATCCTACCACTACATGACATCCTAAAAAGTCTCTCCCCAGCTTTCTTATAGGCCCCCTTAAGATACTGGAAGGCCACAAATATGTTAACACCTTAATTATAATTGACAAGGCAATTTCCTGGCTGTTATTGTGTAAAGCAGAGAGTACCAGCCATGAATTTTAACTGCCATGTTAATTATAACTGGCAGCATAATTAGTTTAAATAGTGCCCCACAAAAGTGTCATATATTATTATTATTGTCCTACCATAGTAAAGGTTTTTTTTCATTCAATTTAATCAATAAAACATATTATTCAAGCTTCTCAGATAATACAGAGGGGTTTTTTTTCACTGTGCTACATTTAAGCCTCTTTCTACCATATTCCAATATGATATATATTCCAATATCCCATTTCCCCATTGTTGTCTCTTTAAAAGCTAAAGAGCTTCAGAACCAAAAATAAACTAACATAAACACCCAAATTCAACACCAACTTTAGCAAAAACATTTTCTGGTTTAGCATTTATGCTAATTGTTTGTTATCACTGTTTTCAGTAATCAGAACAAGACAATGAAATAAATTTAGATATTTTAAATTTAGTTTTAAGGGTAGTTGTAAATAAACTGAAACTCCTAATTAGCTTCAGTAATTAAAACTCCTTATCACTTTGCCTGACTAACTAGTCTATGTGATGTAAAGACAGGAAACCTATGCCTTAGGACAGCGGTTGCTGTAAATTTAGCTGTTCCCAAAACATTAAAGTATCTTTAGATTTAAAGCAGTCTCCATAGCCATAATGTACCTGTAAAGTCCTTCTTTGCCAGTTTCTTTTTTTTTCTAGAGTTTCATTATCCTCTACATCAGGATAAAGCTCACTGTAAGCTTTGCTACCACATCTGCCAATATGGGAAGAGATTTTAGCAGTTGTACTCCATGATATTCCAGAACAACAATAAAATATGCCTACGTGAATCATATCCTTAAGTTCTTACTCAGTTTTCACTCAACCTTTCCTCAGCCAAACTTCTATTGGTGTGTAATCACTCTAGGATTTGGCCAAATGTGCAAACAGCATAAGTTGGTTTGGTTCTTTTCTTCAAATGTTTACCTATCTTGATTAAAAATTGATCTTACAGTACATAGCATGGCTTAGACTTTATAGATCTCCCTCTCACTATGGAAAATATTTGAACTTCTATATCAGAAGAGTTTTGAAGAAAAAGGGGTTTTGATATAAATTCTTTTTGATTGACAGTTTGACAAGAAACATCAGTATTGTGGAAATTTAACAAAACTGTCATATAAGCTATCTTTCTGTCAAGGTAAACAATGATGATTTTTTAAAAAAAGGTCCCTTATTATGATTGTTGGAATTAAAACTCATCCAGCAGTGTATCTGATCCACCATGATTGGTGAAAGCAATTTACTGCTGCTTCTCAGTATTGAAAAAGTTCATGTTGTCATTGACTGACCTTTAAAAAGAAAAATGTAGCTGACTTATGGGTAAAAGAATTTCTTTCCTCCTCACTTTCTCCACTAGGAGAAAAGCTGCATAGTTTCACAACACCTTTTAAAGTCTTCCAACAGAAACATAATGTTCAGTTGTCACAAGAGGACAATGATCTGATTGTATAAACATTTGATTAACAGTAATGCTTCATAACCATTAATTTCAGGTGAAACAGTCAATAAGTACATGTGGTAGCTTACTAACCATCTGTATTTTGTATAAATGATTCCAGGCATGGCTGTGGAAGACTGTTCTGGCAGCTAAGGTGCACATTCTTTTATTTCTCCTAATCACAAAATAAATCACCTATCATACTTTTAACAAGCTGTCAGTATATTCCTGATTGTTCACTTTAAGAGGAAGCATACAAACCTAGAAAATAAGGATCGATTACCGTATTACCTGAAAAATTATCGAAGTCATAATTAACCTATCATTTCTAGTACTGCATGATTACTTATTGAGATTTGACACCAACTTTTATTACTTCATCTTCCACTTGGAAGTAGTATCTTTTCTATTTCACTTATGCTTTTCTGAGTCATCTATGATGTTGTATTTTTATATTAAATTTCAGCAAAATAATACAATGCACTTCATGCATGGCACTCTTATAGTATTAGAGGAATATAAATCAACTTGTCCCAAAGGCAAGAGGTATCTCTTTTACAGGAACGCAGTATTAATCAGTGAAAAATCACTCTTTAGTTAGAAAAATACTCTGAAGGACAGGTAAAAATGTTAAAATGTAATGACAGGATATCTGCCACCATATTCAATGAGAAATAGAGAAAAGATTATCATTAAATGAATTAGAAACACTTCTCTGAAATTATTTTTTAATGAATAGAAAAGGGGGTTTTGTTGGTTTTTTTTACTAAATATGGAAAGTATCTGTTTCCATGTATTTCTTGGCATGTATTATGGCCAAAGTTAATTGTACTAGAACCATTAGTGAAATATTAATGCATAGACCGCTCTTCACCATAACCAAGTGTGAGGTCAGCCAGGGGACCTTTTCTACTTAAAAGATTTTTCTCATGGAAGTTGTGAACTAGAATTAGTACCAAAGGTGATAGCATCTACAGTTTTACACAACTATTCTGTAATTTTCAGATAAACCCTGTTCAAAATTATCTTATTATTGTATGAAGTTAATCAGCTGGAATGGCTTCTAAAATGTTTCAAGAAATAAACTGTTCAGTATTCAATATTTATTATGGCTTTTTGTTTCTTACAGTTCAAAATACACAATGTTAATACTTGAAAAACTAAACAAAGATGGTCCTTTTTATATTTGGAATTAATTTTTTTTAATTAAGACTTTCAAAGGTATTAATATCCAGAATATTTTAGAACAGACTACATTAAGATTTACATGACTAATTTGAAAAATGTATGCATGTAGAAAATTTATTTTTGTGAATGTTTTTCTTTGATTTGTTTCATTTAATGCTTTGTATTTATTTTTCTAGCTTGCAAACTAAACCTGGAACTACAAAGGTAATCTAATTTGTCCTGCTTCTGCATAATTATCAGTAATAAGGATTAGTTTGTTCTTTTCCTGTCCTCATAACCACCTGTTCTGCCATATGTATTCTGCTTGCTATCATTGTTTACTGGTAGTTAATATGGAAAATGTCTCAAGAATAGACTTTGAAATTTCCATGATTGTTTGCTTAAGCAATACTGTCAAGATTCGAGTAATTCATTTAAACAATGTATGTAATCTGAAGAAGAACCACAGTGGCAAAAGAAGATTTATTGTTTCAATTTTCTGGCAGTTAGGTTTTTTTCACTGAAAAAATAAATTCAGATACATATATGGTTATATAAACTTATCAGGCTAATTGCTAATTGACTTCATGTCTCATAAATCATATATATAAATGAAATTGAATTAATTTTATTTAAAATAAAATTTTATTTTAAGATTTATTGTAATCACTTGTGTTTCAGTTTTTAGGTTATTTGCAGTCAAAATATTTGGAACAGGATCGCTTGAATGTGATTTTAAGTTAGCCAGATATGTTTACTTTTCTCATGTTATTTTATTTGCTGTCATTTAAAAGTAGAAAGTTAAAAAGTGTTTAAGATAACTGGAAGATAATAACACCAAATATATTTTTGTATCTCAGAAGAAATTAACAAAGTTCTGAATGTTAAAAAAGGCTTGACATAGAGAGGATGCAGACCTGTAGCTATTTGCATGAAAGATGCTGTGTTTTCAAATATTCATCACATTGTGATAAATGTACTTTGAAATATAATAAATAAGGAAGAAGATGACCTCACAACACTATTCAAATAAGGCTCTTTGGATTTTTACTTTTTTTAGTGATTAATGGATTCTTTTCTTCCACTAGAACTTTTACTTAAATACATCTTAAGTTCATATAATAGCACTTGCTTCTTTGACAGATGGTCCAATTTTTTCTAAGAAATTTTAAGTTTAAAGAGTAGCTGATTTTCCTCTTGATATTTAAATTTTATGGATGTACACACAGACACAAGCATATTTGTATGTGAAGTTGACATTACCTGAGAGAATTAATTGCCATATAATGGTGAGGGCCTTGTATTGTAGAAAGATAAAGGACTGTATTAAAAAAAAAACGTGTCAATAGAGCGGGCATACTGAACATTCATTATTCTGCTATAGTTCAGATTTGTTTGGATATCTACTTTACTGGTTTTGGCTGGGATAGAGTTAATTTTCTTCATAGTAGCTAGCATGCAGTTATGGTTTGGATTTTTGCTGGAAACAGTGTTGTTAACACAGGGATGTTTTTGATATTGCTCAGCAGTGTTTACGCAGAATCATGGCTGCCTCTGCTTCTCACCCCACCCCATCAGTGAGTAGACTGGGGGTGCAGAAGAAGTTGTGAGGAGACACAGCTGGGACAGCTGACCCCAACTGACCAAAGGGATATTCTATAGAATATGACATCATGTTCAGCATATAGAGTTGTGGGAAGAAGAAGGGAATGGGGGACATTCAGAGTTATGGTGTTTGTCTTCCCAAGTAACTGTTATACATGATAAAGCCTGGCTTTCTTGGAAATGGCTGAACACCTGCTTCCTGATGGGAAGTGAATGAGTTCCTTGTTCAGCTTTGCTTGTGTATGCTGCTTTTGCTTCAGCTATTAAACTGTCTTTATTTCAACCCATAAATTTTCTCACTTCTACTCTTCTGATTCTCTCCTTCATCCCACTGGGGGGAAATGAGTTCCTGTCTTTTTCATATGCAGTTTTAGAAATAATTTATTTCATAAGTATGCATAATCAGTTTATTTTTTTAATCTCATGAACTCTGTCTGTTAAAATAAAACGCACATCCTTTGCTTAGGTCCCTGTAAAAAAACATGGAAGTGTCAATATAGATACATCTTTTCAAACAAATATTTTTACTGACCATGTCTGTGGGTTAATTGCAGAGAACCAGGTGGAATGAATGTTACTTCCACCAAAGACCAAAAAAATTCCATGAATTCAAATGGGAGGTATTCTGAGTAACTACTTGTTTATCAAGATAAATATATGAGTTCGGTATAAAGATTAAGATTTTGGAGTGGAATAGCAATTTATTCCAATAGTAGTTACACTAAAATCAGTAGCATGTATTTTTGAGAGGGGAATTAGTCTAATTGTTTATGCAAATACAATAATTACACTTTCTTTCCATCAAATCTTTTCTAGTCTTTGTCAATTCTTTTTCAAATTCATTTTGTTTCTCCCACTTAAGCTCTGGAACTCCATTTAATTTTTTATGTCTGCGCTTTCCTTGCAACTCTTCCTATGTATCTTGTTTTATTGTTTCTTCTGGCACTGTTGATTTTATTTTGAGAAAGTAATATATCAGACTTACTGTGTATACCTATGTGTCAGGAAAGATGTGGGTTGTGTACTGCCTAGGGTCTGAGCAAGTAGCAGTAAATAAATAAATAAAACTCAACTGACAAGTGGGATAAGTGTGAAGGTATTGCACCTTTTAGAAGTTGTTATAGCTATTTTTGACTCTGTTAGTAGTTGTGTTTTGAGTTTGGGAACATGACAGAGTTCTTATGTTCCTTTAAGTTTGGATTTTTTACTGCTATAGCCAGTAATAAAGGGAAATTGTCTTTCCTTCAACATGTTGAAACATTATGTCTGACAAACACACAGATGTGTGCACATGTGTGAAATATTAGTCACCTTGAGATCTTTGAGTTGGAAATGTTTGGTTCCATTATCTGGTCAGGCTGCAACATTGGGTGCACACATAAGTGTGACTCCTCCAGAGAGCAGCAATGTACTAGCTGCGTTGCAGTCACATTAGCCCACAACAGTCACTGCTGCCTATGCCCTGGTTCGGCCAGGATAGAGTTAATTTTCACCAGGAGTTGCTATTCAATGTCATGCTGATGTCATGTCCAGCACACAACGCGAGGGCAGAGCAGTCCCAGCTTTGTCTCACAAAAAAGAGAAAGGTTGTTTCACTCTGTATCTATAGTGGTATCCACGCCGTCTGTACCTTTATACCTCTTGTTTTGTACATTGTTATCCCTGTTGCTGTTACTGTTGTGATTGTTGCTTTTGCATCGCTGTATTAAATTCTCCTTATCTCAACCCACAGGGTTTATATTTTGCTTCCTCTCCTGTTCCCGTCTGAGGGCGGAGAGGGGCAGCGGCCACGTGGTGCCTGATCCCAGCAGGGTTTAAACCACCACACTGTTGTTCTGGTGGAGCTGCCATTTATGTTGTTATTGATATATGTTATTTTTCCTTTCCTGAAATAAATAAACTAACATAATAATTATTGTAGTTCAGGAGATTTTTCATGTGAAGTACTGAATACTTAAAAATATTACATGTATTAATTGCTAGGTTATTAAATGGATTATAACAAAAAAAATCCCCAAAGTCACAGATTGTTATAAATTGTGTGAAAAATAAAGTTATGTGAAAACTGATCAAACAGCTGTGTTTTGCGCGTTAGCACTAAAGTTCATATTCAGTTGCAAAATAATGAAAATAATTATAGTTGCAATGATAATAATAAAAAATTAAAAACTTTTCCAGGTTTGAAAACTAAACTAACAGAATCACTTCTGTATAGTGGGGCTACAAAATGTAGAACAAGATCCATTCCAAAGATACCTTATTCTTTTGAATATAGAGCAGTAAAGTATTGGGAAACTATCTCCTGATACTATTCTACAATAACCATTCATAGAAAATAAGTGGCTTTAGAAATCCATAAAGAGTTTCTCTGTCAACATATTATTCTAGTATTTTTATGAGCTACTCATGCTGAAATAAGCTTATTTCAGTAGCTATTTATTTTCGTCCTTTGTTTGCTTAGGTTAACCTAAAAATAATTTTATAAGGAAATCAAAATTCATTGTGTAAATATAATGTATAAATAATAAATATAATTTACATCACATATATGTGAACAATTTAAATGATGAGTAGTATCTACAGAAAAAAAGTTGTTGTAGCTGTATAATATGCCTGACTCTCTGCTTTGTTGTGAATACTTAAATACGAAAAAATGAGTTTATTCCATCCTTCCATCTATTAGATCCTTCTGTTCCAGCTAATTCAGATCTTAGCCTTGGATGTGCCTCAGTCCCAATGATACATTAAGTGAATTGGACATTAGTATGACTGAACATAGTGAGGTTCAGGTACAGTTCAACATAGAAAAGGAGCATAGGGATTAGTCAATAAAACAGTACAATACTCAAAATGATTTAATGAAAGGAAAGACCTTGCAACAGCAGGATGGATACGTTGGTTGTATGTCTATATTGCTGTCTCTGCCAGTACTGTAATTTTCTATATTGTCTTCAGTAGTTACCTCAGGGATTGACTTTTCTTATTGCTTCTACTCATAAGAGGTTGAATCTTTTCATATTCCTGAAGTCTTCTGTTTTGAGAGATTTTAGAAACAATGATCTTTGCCTAAACCATCATCAAACATGAATAAACAACAGACTTCTCTAACAGAACCATATCATTCCAATGGTTCTGTTTCAAATTTAAATTGTGAGCACATCCGAAGTCTCTGGTTAAGTGCCCACAGTTGGCACAATTTGCCTACTCCTTTTTGCTCGTCATACAATGAAAACCTCTCTTTGGTTTTAGTGAGCCCTGCTGGTAATTCTGACAATGATGAAACTGCAGAGACACTTACCTTCTCTGGTAAAACAACGAGATCTGCAAAAAGCCTTCTTGCTTGGATTCATTGAACCTTTCTTCATCTTAGACAGAAAGTGGAGATGGCCAGCTGATGTGGTAGCAGTTATCTATTGCATTTCTCCCAGGTATTAGCTGGTCCAGAGTTAGGACTCTGGTCAGCTTTCTCCTCTTTGAATAACTGATTTGACAGAAAGAGGTGAGCCATCTGCTGGTGGGATTTTACCATCCCTATAGGGTCAGACCTTGACTTATTTGGCATAAATATTTGTGTTTCAGCCTGATTTTGAAAATGTTTGCAGAAAAGCCCTATATATGAAAATGGAGAAGAATGTGACATAAAGAGTAGAATTTTTTATTCCTTTTTCCGTCTCATATGAATTTTGTAGTTAGACAGCTACAATTTATGTTTAATAATTATTTAGAAAAATTAGGAAACAGCTTCAAATTATGATATTACAAAGACAGTTCAATGCATATGGTCAGCTTCACAATAATTACCTTGATTAAAGAAGCAAAAGATAGCACCTCTGCTTTCATCCGAGTTCTGTAAAAAGAATTTTTATTAAAGAAAATCTATGACCTCAGGTCATCATCATGGACAGAGAGACCAGCTGGTTAGAGTGGCTCCATATACAGAGAGTAATCATTTGAATAATTTTATTGCTTTTTGTTTAGATCTCATATTTATTTTGTAAATAACTATGAACCTGAAACTTGGCTTGAACTAGTCTCCCTAAACACTGAAACTCCTAATTGAATTAACATCGGTAGGCATATAAAGACCACCTGAAAACTCACTAAATTTAGTATTAATAGACTTGCATTTGAAGGCCTGTGTGAAGAATTGGTTCAAGGCCTCTTGAGTGAGCAAATGAACGCCAGAAGCTTCACTGTGGCGTTGGAGAGGGCCATAAGTTGCTCTGTGAAGTTTGTAAACTATCACTTGAGCTGCAATCATGTTAGGGAAAAGCATGTACCTTTCAGGTCTGTTTACCTCTGGGGTGAGCAATACTGTCCTCTAACACATCTAGTCCTCCATGTTCTATACCTATGGTATTCCCTCTAGGTAACCTAGTATAACATTCCCAGCTGTATGGAGTAGTAAGACTACTAACCAAGGCCATTAATTAGAGATTATATTACTGTCTGATCTTTTAGTTGCTTTCCTATCACTGACTTCTACTGAAAATCAAGAAAAATCCCAGCAGCTAAGCAATATAAGAAGCACAGGATGCTCCTCTGGAAAAGCTCATACATCCCTTTGTTTGTGGGGAACATGGTCAAGGAAGGAGTCTGTACAAGTATGATTCCTTCATTTCAGTAAGTCCTCGTGATGTTCATCTCTTGACCAGTAGAAACTGCTTGCTTCATTAATCAGCACATGTTGCATGCTTAAACCTTTCTCTTTTTCTTTCCTAGATTTCTCTCAACAACATAAGCTATGTTCCTGCACCGTGCTGGAGGTGTGCTCTGATACTAGGTCTTTTAGAATAATTGTCTTGGGAGCTTTCCAGTGTCTGATGATTTGTGCTTGAATTTGCATGAGTAGCCAAGAATACTTACACAAAATGTTAGCTCTGATCTCACAGGGATATCAGATATTCTCTCAAAGGCTTTGTGCAGCTTGACCTAGACCATACAGCTATGACTAACTGTAGTTGTGTTCTAGCTCCCATCTCTCAAGCACATACCTCTGACTTTTTTTTTGCTTAAAAGCAATACACCTCACTGTTCTGTTTGAAGTCTGCCTCCACCACATCATTTGTTCTCTCACCTGATGCTTCTTAGAAATCTACAAAGCTTATCAGCAAAGCACACATTTTGCATAGGTATTTACCAGATCCATGGTTTGCTCCACTCATAGATCCTCAGTCCACTAGATTTAACTCTTGGAATTAAATCTATAAAATTATATGAAAGACAGCAAGAAGGGCTTCTTCAAGTACATCAGTAGAAAAAGGAAGACAAGGGAAAATATAGGCCCACTGCTGAATGAAATGGTGGCCCTGGTGACAGAGAAGGCCAAGTTGCTAAATGCCTTCTTTGCTTCAGTCTTTACAGTTAAAATCAGCCCTCAGGAATCCAATCCCTGGATGTAATAACAAAGTCTGGAGGAAGGAAGACTCTCCACTGGTTGATTGCATTAGAGATCATTTAGGCAAACTGGACACTCAGAAATCTGTGTGCCCTGATGGGATGCATCCCCAAGTGATGAGGGAGCTGGCTGATGTTGTTGCTATGCCACTCCATCATTTTTGAAAGATCATGGAGAAACGGAGAACTGCCTAGGACTAGAGGAAAGTCAATGTCATTCCAGTCTTCAGAAAGGGCAAGAAGAAGGACCTAGGCAATTAAAGGCCAGGCAGCCTCATCTCCATCCCTGGACAGGTGATGGAACAGCTCATTCTGGAGGTCATCTCCTAGCACATGGAGGAAAAGAAAGTTATCAGGAGTATCCAGCATGGATTCACCAAGGGGAAATCATGCTTAACTAATCCATTAGCTTTCTATGATGATGTGACTAGCTGAGTAGATGGAGAGTCATGGATTTTGTTTACCTTGACTTCAACAAGGCTTTTGACACTGTCCCATAACATCCTTAGAGGTAAACTCAGGAAGTATGGGATAGGTGAGTGGACCGTGAGATGGATTGAGAACCGGTTGAACAGCAAAGCTCAGAGGGATATGATCAGTGGCACACAGGCCAGTTGGAGGCCTGTAGCTAGCGGTGTTCCCCAGGGGTCAGTAGTGGGTCTAGTCTTGTTCATCATCTTCACCAGTGACCTGGATGAAGGGATGGAGTGCACCCTCAGCAAGTTTAGCGATGATACAAAACTGGGAGGAGAGACTTAGACAGCAGAAGACTGTGCTGCCATTCATCAAGATCTGGACAGACCAGAGAGTTGAATGGAGGGGAACCTAGTGAAGTTCAGCAAAGGCAAGTGCAGGGTCCTGCACCTGGGGAGGGATAATCCCATGCACCAGTACAGGTTAGGGATTGACTTGCTGGAAGGCAGGTCCATGGAGGAGGACCTTGAAGTCCTGGTGGACAGCAAGTTCATGATGAGCCAGCAGTGTGCCCTTGTGGTCAAGAAGGCCAATGGCATCCTGGGGTGCATTAAGAAGAGTGTGACCAGCAGGTCAAAGGAGGTCCTCCTCCCTCTCTACTCTGCCCTGGTGAGGCCATATCTAGAGTACCGTGTCCAGTTCTGGGGTCCCCAATTCAAAAGTGACAGAGAGCTACTGGAGAGGTCCAATGGAGGGCTATGAGGATGATTAAAGGACTGGAACAACTCTCTTATGAGGAAAGGCTGAGAGACCTGGGGCTATTTAGTCTGGAGAAGAGAAGGCTGAGAGAGGATCTTATCAGCGTTTATAAATATGTGAAGGGTGGATTGTAAGAGAATGGGATTGGTCTCTTCTCAGTCATGCCCAGCAATAGGATTTGGGGTAATGGGTATAAACTAGAATACAGAAGTTCCATGTCAACATCAAAAGTCTTGGAACAGGCTGCTCAGAGAGGTTGTGGAGTCTCCTTGAGACTTTCAAAATGCACCTAGATGCGTTCCTGTGCAACTTGGTCTAAGCAAAACTAGATGATCTCCACAGGTCCCTTCCTACCCCTACGATTCTATGATTCTGTGATAAGGACAAATCTGGTACACAGTTTGTCCTGATTCATTTCACAGGTGAAAACTCACCCTATTTCCTTGTTTTGTAGTGAGAGAAATATTCATTTTGTCCCCGAGTGAAACCCAGGGATGAATTATGGTAAAAAAAAGATACTCAAGGACACTGATCTTAAGGGCAAGCAGTTAAACACCTTCTGTCATATTTTTCTCATATAAATAACTGAGTAGCTGTCACCTTCTGCATGACTTTTGAGAAAAGGAACAGGTTGTCCATTCTGTCAATCAAAGGATTCTGTAGAGGCACAACAGAGATTGTCAGCATGACCCCAAAACAGCTGGGTCGTAATTAATTCTGGAAGAACAAGATAATTCTGCCATTTTTCAGCAGCAACTCAAGACAACTGAATTCAGTTGATAAGATGGTGATACTTCTGAGGAAAAGAGCAACAACTTGGACAAGTTTTCAGTACTTGTGAAAGAGTGGTTGCAACAATGGCTACTGAAGATTGGTTTCATCTGTGTATATATGTACAAGTTCGGTACAGAAAACATTGTATGAGCATTTCCAAGGTATGTAATGCGTCTTTATCATAACCTTGTGAAAGACAAGCTTTACAGCTTTCATCACCTCCCAGGTTGTATTTACTGAAACTGCAAATAAATTGATTGTCATTGATCATGACAGTTTTTCATAGACTTCATTTCAGGTAGGCCAGTTGTCAAGGTTTAGAGCTGGGCCGGCCACTAGACAAATGATAGACATGCCTCCTCAAGGGGAAGAGAAAGAGAGTAAGGGAGAGAAACCTATGGATTGGAAAAGAAAAATAAAACAACTTCAATGAAAATAATAACAATAAAATCAAATATACACAAATATAAACAAAATCAATATGAAACCCACCCCCTCTGAAGGCAATTATGTCACCATCACCTCTGATGCTGTGGAGCAGGCACTGGGGAAGTCCCATACTGGACTCAGCAGCAGATCGGAACTGGACTCAGGAAAGTGCAGATTGGGATCAAGAGCAGAATGGACAGAGCTCTCCCTGGGTGCTGGCCACTGAAGAAGAGGGCTTGACCCTTTTGATCCCTCAGTTTTATACTGAATATGATGT
>VYZX01021612.1:98043-118690 GCA_013401335.1 Brachypteracias leptosomus
AACAGGTTGTCCATTCTGTCAATCAAAGGATTCTGTAGAGGCACAACAGAGATTGTCAGCATGACCCCAAAACAGCTGGGTCGTAATTAATTCTGGAAGAACAAGATAATTCTGCCATTTTTCAGCAGCAACTCAAGACAACTGAATTCAGTTGATCAGATGGTGATACTTCTGAGGAAAAGAGCAACAACTTGGACAAGTTTTCAGTACTTGTGAAAGAGTGGTTGCAACAATGGCTACTGAAGATTGGTTTCATCTGTGTATATATGTACAAGTTCGGTACAGAAAACATTGTATGAGCATTTCCAAGGTATGTAATGCGTCTTTATCATAACCTTGTGAAAGACAAGCTTTACAGCTTTCATCACCTCCCAGGTTGTATTTACTGAAACTGCAAATAAATTGATTGTCATTGATCATGACAGTTTTTCATAGACTTCATTTCAGGTAGGCCAGTTGTCAAGGTTTAGAGCTGGGCCGGCCACTAGACAAATGATAGACATGCCTCCTCAAGGGGAAGAGAAAGAGAGTAAGGGAGAGAAACCTATGGATTGGAAAAGAAAAATAAAACAACTTCAATGAAAATAATAACAATAAAATCAAATATACACAAATATAAACAAAATCAATATGAAACCCACCCCCTCTGAAGGCAATTATGTCACCATCACCTCTGATGCTGTGGAGCAGGCACTGGGGAAGTCCCATACTGGACTCAGCAGCAGATCGGAACTGGACTCAGGAAAGTGCAGATTGGGATCAAGAGCAGAATGGACAGAGCTCTCCCTGGATGCTGGCCACTGAAGAAGAGGGCTTGACCCTTTTGATCCCTCAGTTTTATACTGAATATGATGTATATGGGATGGAATATCTCATCGGTCAGTTTAGGGGCACCTGTCCTGTCCACTCCTCCTTGCAGGTGTGGCCATTTACTTTCTGCATCCCTCATATGGAACACAAGATTTAGCAGTGATCTTGGTCTGCTAGGAGCAAGTATAAGCAAGAGCTTTTCTGCATACCAGTCCTTCTTAGTAACTGCAAACGTCAAGTGTTATCGCTGCTTGAAGCAGACCCTGTCTGCAGAAATATGCCATTAACTTCAGAAAGTGCAATTACTTAGGAGAGACTGAGCTGAAAAGTAAAATCACTGAGCAGAATTAGTTCCGTTCTAGCTCAAACCAGGACACTGGTGAAGAATATCATTGGATATCTTTGATCTACAGAAGCTTGGATTTATTCATGTTCTGGGCACACTAAAGCATCCTCCCTCTCCCTCCCAGCCCCCTACCATTTATCTATCTTTTTATTCAAATTGTTGGTGAAGTGGGTAGAATCTAGTATATTTATACGGAAACTAATATTTATGTCTTGGACTCTGTTTCCCAGTTTATGGGGGAAATTACCCACTGGATCAATACTTAAAATTCCCAGCTTTGAAGAAGTTAGTGTAAATAAATATTAAACCTGGAATAAGACCAAACTCAGTTCTAGACTGCCAAGAAATATCAGAAGGTAATAATCTACAGTCAATTAAAACTGCAAATCTGTTTTGCAGTAAGCTACATAAACATGAAAGGTTAAAATGCCTCTTGCATCTTGATTCTTCTACAATATTACACTATTAAATTTCAGTAGTACATATATTAAATATCATGCACAAAATTTTTCATAAAACACAATGAACATAAGAAATCAGAAGCCATTATACAGAGATAAACAAGACTGTTATAGTTACCAGTAAACCCAGAAGAAAAAAGCGGAAGGTCATGACAGTGTCCATAACCCTCAGTCTTGATCCTCTTGTGAGACAAACTCTTCTCATTTTAAGGTGAATTGCAGAGGTCCTTCAAAAGACCTTGTCCAGAAATGATCACAACTTATTTTATCAGAAAATTAGTGACAACAGTGTATAAAATATTTAATCAATATGTAATTTGAAGACTGATACATCAATAAATCAAGCCACAGTAACATCAATTTTAGAAATAAACACACAACCTATTGAGTGAACTTTGCTTAAAATAATGACAAACTCTCCAGATTTTATTGTAAGAAATAAAATGGGCTTAAAATGAACTGATGAAGTTGTTTACATTAATATTACAGAAAGTAGAGTATAGCTCCTGTGCTGGTTTTGGCTGAGATAGAGTTGATTTTCTTCATAGTAGCTAGTATGTGACTATGTTTTGGATGCTGGAAACAGTCTTGATAACATAGGGATGTTTTAGTTACTTCTGAGCAGTGCTTACACAGATTCAGGGCCTTTTCTGTTTCTCACACTACCCCACCAGTGAGTGGGCTGGGGATGCACAAGAAGTTGGGAAAAGACACAGCTGGGACAGATGACCCTAGCTGACCAAAGGGATAGTCCATACCATGTGATGTCATACTCATCAATAAAAGCTGGGGGAAGACAAAGAAAGGGAGATACGTTTGGAATGATGGTGTTTTGTCTCACCAAGTAACCATTACATGTGATGGAGTCTTGCTTTTTTGAAGATGGCTGAACACCTGCATGCTGATAGGAAGTAGTGAGTGAATTCCTTATTTTGCTTTGCTTGCATCCACAGTTTTTGCTTTAGCTATTAAACTGTCTTTATCCCAACCCATGAGTTTTCTCACTTTTACCCTTCTGATTCTCTCCCCCATCCTTGGTAGGGACCAGGAGGGTGACAGTGAGCAAGTGACTGTGTGGTACTTAGATATCAGCTGTGTGAATACTCTTAGTTGCTGCTTAGTTACCAGCTGGGGTTAAAGCAGGACAGCTCTTTATGGTGTAATATAGCCTTTCATTCAAAATGAGACTTATTCTGATTCCTTAACTGTTTTACAAAGACTGTAAAAGCTTTATATGACATAAGGCCAAGTTTACTCTGTAGCAAGGACTATGGATTTAACTCTGCACTCAGTTTCATTGAAATAAATCAGGATAAATATCATTCAAGCTACATCAATTTCACTAGACAACCAGCACTGTGAGTTCTGGGTCACCTCAAAAAGAAGCTTCAGTTTTACAAATCATAACAGATTATAAAAGGTAAAGTAAGTGAATGGTCAATCTAGCAACATTACCGCTTACATAAAAAATACTTCCAAAGTCAAACATCATTAGAGAGCAAGGCAGGTTCTAAAAGTGAATTTTGCCTGTGAGGAACAATAAGGAAATTTTCAGGGAGCTTTACTAATCTACTGCTTCTATAAATATTCAGTACGTTATTGTTGTTAGTAATGTATTGGTGGTGTTAAACTTAACATTTGCTCAATTCTTCCTCTATTCTTTAGCTTTCTCATTTCTCATTAAATAGTATTTGAATACCTCTCTTGTATTTTCTTTTGCAAATAGCATGACACAGTGTAGAACTTTCTTGGCATTCTAATCAATGAGATGCAGGGTATTTTACCAGCACAAAGAAAACCTACTTTAAATTGAGAATTATTGTTAGCCTCTTCATCCTTACTGTTGAACTATGCAGGCCCTTATCACATTAGTACTGCATAGCCTAGAAGAAGGGTAATTGCATCATCAGTCTCTCTTGGTCTCTGCCTCAGCCCTTTTAACATGCTCATCCTTTCCATTACTTCATGATTTCATTTAATATTCTCCTGGGTTAGAATCAAATCAGCAGCAAGAACATGCTGAATTAACAGTTGCTTTATGCTCTACTCTAAAATTTCTTTCCTGTGGATTAAAGTGTATTTTTTTAATAAGTAGTGTCCTTTTGAACTTTTGTGTCCAAATAGATGGATATTGAATTTTTAATTTAGAGTTTGAATTTGAAATATAAACAGGTAACATAATCCTATCTTTAATAAAATTACAAAGCATGACTATCTGTATGGCATAATGCTTTAGGTACCTAGTGCATTTGCATTTGCTTCAGAGAGTTAGAACTATTTAAGGACCTCAACATTGTGGCAATTGCATGCATGAGTGCTATATCTTTTTTAAAATTTTCTTTTATTAAATTTCTTTTGACTGGACAGATAATACAGTTTCTGAAAATGAGAAATGTTGATTCTTGCTTCCAAATTTACATTAGCAACAGATAGGATCCCTGCTTTTCATAATTTCAAGGGACTCAGTATATGGAAATGTAGGGAAGCTTATTATTAATTGATGAAAATCTTCCCTTTTGAATTATATCATCTATTTTCAGGTGTCTATGCTTGTGATAATAATAAAAAAATAGACACATAAGTTAAATTTGATTAAAAAATATATATGAGAACAGACAGAGATAGCAAGTAATTCAACATTTTTTTCTCAAATGTCTCTTGCTCCCTAATACTGTATATGTGTCTCTGTATAGACAGACAAAGATATTATATAAAATACAAAATTTCTATGTCCGTATGTACACAACCTTACACAGGCACAGCCCTTTTGATAATTACAGGCAAGAAAAAGAACATCCAGATCTTAATGCTAAAAATCGTACTTTCATTCAAGACCTCTCAGAAGTCAGGATTCTGTCACTTGTATTCAGAAAAAGTGTTTGAATACTCCCCTTAGTAATGGGACTACTTACAGAGCTGAATGCTGTCTGCAAGAAGGAATGAAAAAACTCTAGAGGTTTAAAAATGTTTGCTGTTGGAACAGTAGTTTTCTAATTTAATGACATAATTCTGAACTAGGTACTCAGATGAGATGAAACTGATTCCTAAGAAGCCCAAACAATGCCTTAGGAACCAGTTCAGATTCCTATTTTGTCTGGAATACTATATACATTTATTTCACTACTCTGATGCTATAATTCCATAACTTGTAGTTGCAACATTATTTCTTCTGAGATTGATGGAGGTAGAAGGATGGAAGTAGGAACCAGGCACTGTCTGCTGCATGAATCTTAAGGGAATTACTTCACAGAGGAATCCCTGAAGAGCTAATGCTTCTGTAGTCAGCCTGACTTTTTTTTCTTTAGCTTGACAATTTGTCCTTTGGGAGAAAGAGAAAGAATGTAGCAGGAAGTAGTAGGACAATACTCTAGGGGGTCATGTCACCAAGGAGAAAGCCAAGGAAAGCACAAATATGTTGTGAGTTGAAACTGCTGGCAACTAATACCAATGACTTGCAGATCCATTTACTGACAAGCTGAATTTCTTTAAAGAGGAACGTGTATTGCAGTGGGGATGAAAGGTGTACAGAAGAAAATTTTATAATCATATACACAAACTACTAATTTTTCTTTCCAGAGAATGACTATAAAGTAGTCAATTTAATATCACTGGAACTTTATGCTCACATGACCACAACCAAGAATACAATTGATGCAGGATTTTCAAAGTGTATTTTCATTGTTTCCCTCAGCCATGTCTTTCATTTTACTCTATTTTACCTGGATACAGTACTTTCAAACTTATTGCTTGTTAACTGTGTATTTTTAAAGTAGCTTGAAGATTATACAGCAATATCTCTCCCAAAACCTAAAATCATATATTTTGAACATATCAATTTGGTGATAGAACTTGAACATTTTAGTTTAATACTAAATCAAAATAACTTAGATTTCACAAAACTTACTTCCAGCTTTTTTATCAAGAAACATAGTAAAGAAATCAATTTTGTATCAAAGAACTATGAAGGCAAATAATGCAAGAAACTCTCTAAGGTCATGTGGTCATTTCAGATTTTATGATCCCTTTAACTAGATAAACTTAAAGCATCTCAGAGTCATGAGGGAATTGAATGATGTAGTTGCCAGACCACTCTCCATCGTATCTGAAAAGTCATGGCAGTCAAGGGAAACTTTGCACCCATTTTTAAAAAGGGTAAAAAAGAGGACCCCGGGAACTACCGACCTCAGCCTCATCTCTGTAGCTGTCAAGATCATGGAACAGATCCTCCTAGAAACTGTGCTAAGGCACATGGAGGACAGGGAGGTGATTTGAGACAGCCAGCATGGCTTTACTAAGGGCAAGCCCTGTCTGGCCAACCTAGTGGCCTTCTACAGTGGAGTGACTACATCAGTGGACAAGGAAAGAGCCATGGATGTCATCTGTCTGGAGTTCTGCAAGGCCTTTGGCACTGTCTCCCACAATGTCCTTCTCTCTAAAATGGAGAGATACAGATTTGATGAATGGACTATTTGATGGATAACAAATTGGCTGGATGGTCGTATCCAGAGGATAGTGGTCAATGGATCAATATCCAGATGGAGATGTGGGACAAGTGGTGTCCCTCAAGGGTCTGTACTGAGACCAGTGCTGTTTAATATCTTCATCAATTACATAGACAGTGGGATTCAGAGCACCCTCAGTAAGTCTGTAGATGACACCANTGATAGCTCCAAGAGATCGGCCAGCATGAGTTAGAGGGAGGGGCAGGTGTTTGTTAAAGCCTCTGAGAAGCTGCACTTTTCAAAAAACTATAACTTAGAATAATATCACTGATTATATTAATAAATTCAAGACCTACAACATTCAGAATCTCTTAACTTTTGTCCATGTCACTAAGAATTGTAATATTGCTGTCAAATATTGTATTTTAGACTTGTCAAAAAACTGTAATTTTAAAAAACTTTTTTAAACGGAGTGATTTTTAAATAGTATACTGGAATACTGCTCTTATGATAAAAGCAACAGTTCCTAATATAGTGTAGGCAGATGTTTATTCAAGGGGAAAAGAATAAAATAGTATTACAATTTTTTGGTTAGAAATTATTCTTAATAACTTAAGGGAATTAGAGAATACACAAAAATCTAAGCAGAAATCAATGGATTTCACACATACAGTGAATCCATGATTTATTCAGTGCAATTCTGTTTTGAAAAGGTATAATAAAAATAAAACTTACTTCTACTGTTTAAGTGGTTTGTTGGATTTTATTTTCTGTATGTAGAAAATTAATTTCTTATTACCCCCTTGGCATGTGAGATGAATTGAGAGTAATTTAAATTATACTTCAGATGTATAGATATATATACATCAGAATGGAGAGGTACAAAACATAACAGAAAACATAAAGTGGACAGCATTAGCAATTCCTTGAGGTTTTAATAGTATTTCTTTGTGATGTTTCTGCTGTTCCTTGGTACAAGGAATTTATCAGGCTGAGTGTTTACTCCAAGAGACTGCTATACATCGCTTATTTTTTTAGGGTACTGCCAAACAACAAATTGAAAAATACAAGACAAAACTCAAAACAGTTCTGACTAATCCAATGATACATGTTGTTCATATACTGTGTGATCTTTTCTGTCTTGCAGGTTATCCAAAAGATAGGACTTTCCATCTTCACTTGGACTCCTGGAGCATAAGTAATTATGGAATCAAGATATTGTATTCATCTGTTTTTTCTTTATTTCTTTCTCTTTCTTTTCTTTCTTTCTTTTTTTCTCTCTTTTTCTTTCTCTCTTAACTCCCCCACCAATTTCTGCTGTTTTCACAAGACAAAAAAGCAGTAGAAGAAGACCTATAAAGATCAAATTTTATCAACTCAGATGTGGAATTTTAAGAGAATAATTCTGGAATCATAGAATGATTTGAGTGCCCTGAGCAGGGGATCAGCCACTGGATCAAGTTGCTCAAAGCCCCATTCAACCTGACTTTGAACATTTATAGAGAAGGGGCATCCATAGCTTCTCTGGGCAAATTGTTAAAATGTCTCACTATCCTCACAGTAAAGAATTTCTTATATGCAATAAAACCATTACCCCTTGTCCTGTCGCTAGATGCCCTTGCAAAAAGTCCCTTTCTAACTTTGGCATTTTTATTTCTCTATATCAGAATATATTTTATGAATAAATATTTTCATCCTCTGGTTTTATAGAGAATAGAATGAAAAAAAGGAAATCAAAAAAGGCATAAAGTTTTAAAATTATTATTTTGTTGAGAGGTGGAGTGGGGGTTTTTTGACCATTGAATTTGTCTCAGAACTACTCATTCTACAACATGTATTGGACCAGATACTGCAGACTAGGAAGGACTGAGTCTGAGTTAGCTAGATGGGGAAGAGTTAAAAAAATATTCTAAGTATAGTAAAAATGATGAAACTGTCACTCAGAGCTTATTAACTTAGACATCTGTTATACCGCATTGACTAAATTAACTATTATTTGTCAACTTCCCTATCCTTCCTCTTCTAAGTGCAACTCAAACAAGTACCTTGCAGACCTTTCAGTTCTCTTATGCAGGAGAAAAAAGAAAAAAAAAACATCCTGGGAGGTTGAGAACCCACAGATTCTGAATACCAGAAACAAATGAGACAATACAAATGAAAGTATAAACACCTTCACAATGGCTAAGGTAAACAGAAAAAAAAGAGCTGGAAAAGAATATAAGAACCATAAAAGAAGAAAAGCAGAAATGTAAAGGAAGAATTACAATCCAGGGACAATATACAGAAAGAAAATAAGCTTGATAGGAATCTCTTGCACTAATCGATGGAAAACACATTTGTATATCTCAAATGAAATGCAATTGTGGTATTTTACCCTTATACGTTTATTAAAATGATCCCATTTAATGATGGGATTTGTTGCATAAACTATCTCACTGACCATATTTTATAAATAGGCTTATACTGAAAAAAATAAAAATAGAAGTATGCATCTAAATTTTTGTGTGTGTGATGTGTAAGTTACATATCAAAAGTTCACTTTGGCACACAAAACTGCATATTATTTTATGGGTTCAAATTAGCATTATCATTTCTGTCAAGTGCCCATTAACCTGAAGTTACATGTTAATTAAACTTCCACTTTCTCCTACCAAGTATTCTTCAACTCACAAGTAAAGATCGGGGTCAGTAGTGGGTCCAGTCTTGTTCATCATCTTCACCAGTGACCTGGATGAAGGGATGGAGTGCACCCTCAGCAAGTTTAGCGATGATACAAAACTGGGAGGAGAGACTTAGACAGCAGAAGACTGTGCTGCCATTCATCAAGATCTGGACAGACCAGAGAGTTGAATGGAGGGGAACCTAGTGAAGTTCAGCAAAGGCAAGTGCAGGGTCCTGCACCTGGGGAGGGATAATCCCATGCACCAGTACAGGTTAGGGATTGACTTGCTGGAAGGCAGGTCCATGGAGGAGGACCTTGAAGTCCTGGTGGACAGCAAGTTCATGATGAGCCAGCAGTGTGCCCTTGTGGTCAAGAAGGCCAATGGCATCCTGGGGTGCATTAAGAAGAGTGTGACCAGCAGGTCAAAGGAGGTCCTCCTCCCTCTCTACTCTGCCCTGGTGAGGCCATATCTAGAGTACCGTGTCCAGTTCTGGGGTCCCCAATTCAAAAGTGACAGAGAGCTACTGGAGAGAGTCCAATGGAGGGCTATGAGGATGATTAAAGGACTGGAACAACTCTCTTATGAGGAAAGGCTGAGAGACCTGGGGCTATTTAGTCTGGAGAAGAGAAGGCTGAGAGAGGATCTTATCAGCGTTTATAAATATGTGAAGGGTGGATGTCAAAGAGGAAAAGGCCAGTCTCTTTTCAGTCTTGCACAGTAATAGGACGAGGGGCAATGGGTACAAACCGGAACACAGGATGTTCCACCTAAACGTAAGGAAACACCCTTTAACCTTGAGGGTGACAGAGCAGTGGAACAAGCTGCCTAGAGCGGTTGTGGAGTTTCCTTCTCTGAAGACTTTCAAAACCCACCTGAATGCATTCCTGTGAGACCTGGTCTAGGCAAGCCTGCTTTAGCAGGGGTGTTGGTCTAGATGATCTCCACAAGTCCCTTCCAACCCCTGTACCATTCTGTGATTCTGTGATCATCAAAGTTCAACCATTAATCCAGCATTGCCAGGTCACCACTAAACCATATCCATCAGCACCACATCTATATGTCTTTTAAATTCTTCCAGGGATGGTGATTCCACCACTTCATTGGGCAGCCTGTCCCAATGATTGACAACCCTTTCAGTGGAGAAATTTTTCTTAATATCCAATCTAAACCTCTCCTGGTAAAACCTGAGACTACTTCCTCCTGTCCTATCAAATAGCTTGAATCCTGTCAATAACCTGTCCTATCAATAGCCTGAGTGATGGAAAGAAAAGAATCTCTACTATGGGTGGGATCTGCATGGCATGTTGTGCATAGGTTGGAGTCCTGTTCAATGCTACACCACTTGAAATTCCCATCATCTGAAGATTATCTATGCTATTCTCTTCTTATAGCATTAGCTCCAATAAATAGCATTAAAAATTATACCTTGGAGTCTAAGTGCATTTCCTACTAGAAAATCATAATGGACCGTCACCTCCTGGTGCAAAACACCTCTCTGTAAGTGCTGGGTGACTATTGTTACATCTCTCCAAAGCTGTCTCTCCTCCAGACTGAGTGAGCCCAGGTCCCTCAGCCTTTCCTTACAGGATAAGTGTTCTTGCTTCTGCTCAGCTTTGGGTTCTCTGCTGAACTCACCCCAAATTATCAGTATCTTTCTTGTACTGGGTGGTCCAAAACTGGATGCAGTACTCTAAAAGCTTCGAGTACCTCAGCCTTACCTTCATCCACTGTCACTAAATCAGTCACACCATTCAGAAACTGGCTTAAAGCATCACTTGCTTAGCTTTTTACTAATGTAGCAGCAGGGGCTCTTCTTGTTGCCCTTAACTTCCTCTGCATATATTAAATTACTGCACATTATGTTAGGCAAATAATATGAAATATTGTGGAATTGGATTCTAAGTATTTCAAGACTAGTTTAACAAAAGTTTAATTTAATAAAACTGGTTTGAACAAGTACTGAATCACCACCACTGGAGCCAGTGAGCATTTTAACAGTCACTTAAAAGTGTATTAGTTCCATCAGTGCGGTGAGAAAAAAATATACTAGTTTATCCTCCTATTAACTTGCTATTACAGAAAGATAATATCCTAACCAAATAATAAAACAGTAACAGAAAATTTTCTCCTGATAGATATCTTTACTCCATAAATTTAGCCACCAAGTCTAAGATAGGCCTCCTCCTGCAGGGAGAGAAAAAGGCACTTTCAGAGGAAGTGTCAAACAGGTAAGATGAACTGCTGTTCTTGCTCTTTCCCATAATGACAGAAGGAGCTTGAACAACTAATTTACACTCAACAATAAAGTTTCAGATAGTGAAAGTTAGGTGAGATAGATCTATCCTCAATATATTATCTAACCTTGGAAAATTCAATCATATTGCTGTTCTATCTGTAGATAAATACCTTCTTGGTTTTCATTCTCTTGCCTTTTACATTGTTTGAAATCCTAATATTATTGTTTCCAGTATCGGTATGACATGAGATGGAAAGCTTCAAAAAAATGGAAATTTCTGTGATTCTCCTTCTGTCTCTATTTAAGGCTCAGGGCAATCCCCCACAGAGCAGAATTTTGTTTCACCCCTCTTTCCCCCCCCCTCTTCCCTCCCAGGGGAGGAAGAAAGGCCTCACACAAAGTTGGAAATCAAGGTTACAACTTTTAACAGGGAACAACAAAAAGAGATATTAAAGGAAGGGGAATATACAGAAATATCAAGAAAAGATGTATATAAAAGTATATACAACACCGATTCTCGGATGTTGCTGGATTCCTCTCTAGCCACGTGGAGTTGCAGCAGCCACACGGAGGTGCAGTCCCAGCAGCAATCCCAGCGAGTAGAACTTCCTGTGTCCTTTTATAGAGTGTGGCAGGAAGGGGAGTGGAATAGCCGCTCCACCTGTCCCTCCCCTTCCCCAAACCTTAAACCACAACACCTTCAACAGGAAATATTGAAACCATTTTTAACTCAAAACCCAACAAATAGTGATCATCAAATTCCTTTTTACTTGAAAACAAAGAAAAGAGACCAATTTCACGAAAGTTTGAAACTTGTAAAAAGCAGAGTGACTTAGTGGAAGTATTGGTTGTACCAGGAAGTGTTCTTGGTTTGTGTTTACAAGATAAAAATACTTCTAGGATTAAAAAGTTCAGCACTATTTGTATTTTTTTATTTAAAGCATTTCTGGTACCATTTCATCTTTTGATTTTTTTTTTTTTTCTCTTACTTGTGAAATGTTTGTTTTTCTGATCTTTTTGAAGTGGTCCAAGAGTTACGGAAATGTATCAGCTGATAAAGAATGTAAGTCTATTACTCTATGTACATCTATGTCTTCTGGCAACAAGGTGACAAATGGACAGGAATTTAGCCTCTGAAAGTTCAATAAGCTGGTATTGTCCTGACATTGCAAACTGTTTACCACAAAAATCCTCTACATCTATCACCCAGACCCAGCCTTTGCCTGATTCTAATTCTACTGACATTGAAACGTGAAGCCCTTTGTGAGTCATTTATCACACTTATTAAAATGTTCTATTGTGGATTAGAATAACAATTTGCTATTACTTCAGAACACTGCCCAAGGGCTATTCTATGCAGGAAATTCTAATGCTTTATTGAAACAGTGGTTTGGTCTTAATAAATGATTCTTTGCAAAGGCACCATGCCTTCAATTGTGAAAAATGATGCTGGCATTTCAAAGCTGGCATCTGTGCCCAATATTATGCAAATCCCCTTACTTATTACTGCATTTAAATCTGGCCTAAATACTTCACAGTAATATTTTAACAAGTATATGTCAATTGGATTATATAGAAAACTGTAAGTAAGGAATGGCTTTCTGCTTATTAAACTATAAGCAGGAGTCCAGTTCCTTGGAACTTAAGATAAATTATACAATCTTAAATACTATTCGGAGGAATATTCCTTCCCCATTAAAAACTGACATAATCAAAAACCTTTTAATGATTATTTTCCTAAAAAGATTAATCTTGTTCTTCCCAAAACTAAGAACTTGGTGAGAGCAAAGTAAACCCATGAAAGAAATTCTGAATCATGTCTTAAGTGACTGATTTCCTTTACAAAGGTATGTGTTAAAGTAACTATGACAAAAGAAGATTAATATTTAGATGGTTGTGTTATCTAAAATATGCTGTACATGTTTGACCTTTATGCACATAAAGCATGTATAAAACATGTATTCGTTCAGAACAATGAATTGATTTGTATACTTAGCTGCATGACATCTGTTCCTTTTTGCATATTTTAAACCTCCTGGTATTGCTTACTGACACTGCTTGTGAGAGCTGTTCAAAAGAGGTTGTGACTCTTTAAACTATTACTCCTGTATATATAATACATTTATTTAGAAAGGTACTTCAGCAGTTAGAGTGTTAGCTTCAGCTTTCAAACTCTGAAACTGGATTTGTTCTGCCAGATTCTCACTGCACCCATGACCGAGTCACTTAAATATTTTAAGATCACTTACATAACTTTAATGTTCTGCACAACAATTTCACTTCTGTATCCTACTCCTCTTATTTTTAAAAAGAGATTAGTAGTACTTTTCTATCTCACAAGAGTGTTTCAAGAGTAAATACTGTTAATGTTCTGAGGGTCTCAAATTCTATATGTAAGTATAAAAAACACTTTGGATTGACAGATTCGTAATAACTTCAATGAGATGTCAATCACTTAATCTTCAAAAACACATGGAAAAAAATATTTATCATTGTCCTCCTTCATCACCAGTACTTTTAAAAAGTGAAGACCATGGAATATGCCACTGCAGTGTGTTCACTCGGAAGAGCTCCAATTGAGGAATTTTCGTACACAAATGACAACACTTCAATGACTGAAGAACAGAACTCATATCCTCCATAAAGACATTCTATATAATTAATGTAGAAATGCATACAATCTAATCTAAAAATATAAATATTATGAGTATATCTCATAATCAATATGTACTATGTATGGTTTTATAGTCATAGATACATCTATTTTGTGGGTGATTTACTTTTTATTTTAACTTATTCATGGAAAATATTATTTTGCTCAACCAGAAACACATATCTGTGCAATGAAAATATGCCACTTACTACAGTGCAAAGGTAGAACAAGACAAAATACTGTTAGTTCCTAGATTCCTGTCTCTATGCCTTGGCATTTGTTTAAAAATATGGATGTGTAAGGTGAAGGGATTAAAAAAGCTGAGTAAGTAATCTTATAAATAACATTACATTTATATAGCACAAATGAGAAGTGAAGAAATTATAAGAGTAAACTTCAGTCCTTGCCTCATAATGTGTCCATGTCTTTCTGAACTCTTAAGAAAAAATGTATCATTTTAAAAATTTACCTTAAAAAAATAACTTCTGTCTACAGTTCAAAAGTGGGAGCAAGTGGGAAGACTGTTATTTCTTCAGCTTGCCTCCAACCAGTGCTTGTAACACTGGCATTGTACACCAATGAATTGTGCCACAGGATTTCCACTGGAGTGAATCAAGCAGCTCATAGGCTGCAAGTATGGAGGAAAGCACTTGCTTTAACTACAAAGTGCCTTGGATACTGGGCTTTTCTGCACATGTCGTAGAAAAGGAGATACAATGCATATGAGTAATAAAAATCCAGTAACTGAATCATAACAGTAGCATTTAAGCAAGTATGGACATATTTGGTATTATATGTATTAGCTGAGAAGGAATGCTGTATTTTGTTTACGTAGACAACATTTCCACAGATGAGTGACTGGGCTAGCAGGAGAATTTCTCTGCTACCATGCAGGTACTTAAACACCCATGTAAGATAGGAGGAGTTCTGAAACCACAGCTTGGGCACAGGGAAAAGCTTTGTATGCCGTAGCTTTTCAAACACAAATATTTGCCTTAGCTTTGTACAACAATGGTAACAAATGGCAAACTTAGCAAAATTGCTGTTGAAAACATATTAAATATACTAATTTTACATCTCTCTTTAAAAGTTTGTGGTCTACACCTGATTTTCAATACTATTTGAATTATTATTGTGAAGGTAGATTTGATTTTTAGTCTGAACATCCTTTCTTTAATTGTGTTTTGAATTTAAATGACAAGAAGTGAGAAATTTGTATGAGGTACTGTTGTGAATAAGAGATTGTATATCCTTTGATATATTCTTACACGTGCTTTCCCAGTGTTACCAATGCTTAGGAATATTGAACATTAACTGTCCTACTTGAGTCAGATCAATAGTCTATGTCAGCCTCACCCCCATTTGCAGACAGTAGGGTACTGTATCTATTTCAGACAATGGCAAGAGATGCTATTTAGGAAGAGTAATTAAACCGAGACGTTTTCTGTAGCTCATTCTCCCTGAGGTCCTCCAGATGTATCAGAGCTCTTAGCAAGTTACTTTCTATACCTATCATTTTTACTATCAGTCAATGGACTTGTCCACTAGTTTGTTTAGTCTTTCTGAACTTACTGATAACCTTGGTTTCCACAATGTGTGGTGAAGGTATATACCAAAATTCACTGCTTGTGTGTGGAAAGAAATACTTTACCTCTTCTGAAAGTCAAAATGAGGAGTCAAACAATACTTCAGATAAGGAGTTCGGCTTCAGGATAGACAGAAAGTTCCAGGCTAAAAACAGACTTACTAGCTATGCTAAAATACTCTATTGCTAAATTACTCTACCTGTTTTCATCTTTTTCTTCTAGCCTCACTTTTATTTGTTTGCCTCATTCAGCTACTTGATTTCAAGGTCAGGAACTGATATGTCTGTGATTTAAACACTTCACACTTAACATGTAACTGCATATTACTGCTGCTAGCTATGCAGAGAGACAGCCCTTTCTGATTTTAATACAAGCCTAGGGAGTTGTTTTCCTCTTTAATTTCACTCTGGGTTATATCTGACCTTGTTATTGGTGTTTCATTTTATCTTTGCAGATCCTTTATACTTTTTTCTCTGCTGACTGTTCATAATTTGGTACCCTCCTGTAAAAAAACTTAACCAATTATTATTTTTTCTTTTATTCACCTATTAGAAAGTAAGCTTTTTTAAAAGCAGGCTAGTTTTGGTTCCACTGGTAAGGTGAAGCATCAAATTATTTCTTCAAACCTTTCAAAAGATTGCTTCCAGAAAATACTTGCTCACAGAAGTGGATATGAAAATGCTATCAGACCTAGTAAATGAAGATTTGGTAAAATCAAAGTATTTCACAGAACTGTATAAATATTGTATATTTATTTTTAAATCCTAAATTCCTTTAATTGAATAAAATTTATATTGTCTGTACAATTACATTCCAGTCAGAATTACTTTACTTTTACCTTGCCTTACTTTACTTTCTCCCACTTTTCTTTTTTGCTTGCTACCTATCATTGTGTAGTACAGCTCTCAGCTCCATTAAGGCCAAACACTTAATTAGATCTTCTGGATTTCTTTGTAAAGCAAATAAATAATAATTGCTATAAAGGACAACTGTATGATTTTTACTATTATTTATCATCTTTAGCAGTGCTATACATCTATAATGAATATTTGAACTTTTGGAAGAAAAAATAGTAAAGAGGTTAGCAAAACGAACCTTTTTTTTCCCTATGCCTTATGCTTTCACGTCTTGCAGAGCTCATTTTAGACAAGGAATCTATCTTTTCCTTCTTCCTGTCATTGGTTAGGTGCACCATTCAACAGTTCATTTCAAAAATATATCTGTCTGCTTTCCCCTCCTTATATAGTATAAGGGCTCATTAAAACTGGATTTGTCTGTGGGTTTTCTTATAAGTATCGCAACACAGGACCTCATTTAAATTGAAATGTACACTACTTTCTTCCTAGACTCCCTTCCAAGACTTGATATCATATAATGAATGATTTTTAAAAAGGTAGTCTTACCATTTTTAGCATCTAATAGGCCTACATTCTGAAACAAGGAAGAAACTGAAATAACTTGCTTCACAGCACACAAGGATGGCATACTGCAATATAAATCACTGTGTCTTCCATTCTTCCTCCTATAATATCATTGCTTTTTATATTAAAAATGTCTGAAAAAAATTGTCTCTCACTAAGTGACAGTGTAAAGTAAGTGTGATTAAAGGATGTTCTGAGGAACATCCCCCTCTCTCCACCTTGATGGGGGTAGTAGACTCATTAATTTTAAGCTTTTTATTTTCTTATATTTTCCTCTTTATTCAAATATCCCTTCAAGTGTCTAATAATGTCACAAACATTCCTTATATTGCAAGGTATAGCTGCTGATGCCTTATGTTCCAAATCAATATTTACTGGAATAATCATGATCATATGGTATCACATGAATTCAAATTCATAACTCCTTGCACCATCTCAAGCTAACCTCTGTTTGTTTGGTTTTGTTTGTTGGTTTTTTTTGAGCAGTTAGGCAACACTCATTCCTCTTATTCTTTGAAAAACATTGCAAAACTCCCACCTTTAAAATGAGAATTGCCATTAGAAAAACGTAATTTCAGAAATCTTAAAACTGTTCTTGCTTGACCCACTCTTTCAATCATCAGTTAATTTCCAAACACCACAAATTAAGATCACTTCTCACTCCTTTCCTGACATACATATTTCCAAAAAGCTGTGGGCAGCTTTTGCCTAAGCAAGAGGAAGTGTGCATTATTGCCATTGATAAAGCTGGATAGTTTTGAAATACTTTCAGAGATTTTTCTATTATGATCCAAACCCAGCTAATCAAGCAACTTAAATCCCAAGTAATGCAAGATCTGCTTCACTATTATGCCCCATGCTTGCTATCCACAAGTGTGGAAGTAAACTAGTCTGCTTTCCTTCTTTGTAGGTCCCTGTGAGACATTTAGCAGATTATCTGTCTGAAAAAGAGAATTTTTACCTCAGCACAGGGGAAAAAACCATATGGATTGCTGAATCAAATGGATTTGGGTGAGGGAAAGAAAATCTGTTAGCTCATAAGTTTAGTAAGTAGGGACTACAAGTTAATAAGCTTAGGGTCTAAGAGTATATCCTGGGAGCAAACAGATTCATGAACACATGCAATGGAAGGATTTGTGGAAGTGAATGAAACACATTAAAATTATGATGAATTAGGGGTGTGGTACAGGCAGAAGAATAGGGAAGAACTTGAGTTCCTAACATCATACTTAAAAATGCCTAAGGAAAGATGAGATGGATAAATATTACATTGGTGTATATACATGCATATAAGTATGCATATACATGAAAAAATATTCTTGTAGGCAAAAAAGAACACATCAGACATACCTGGAAATTACAATTATCAGCTTAATTAAAACCTTGAGAGTCTAAATGAACACCTCACATTTATCACCAAGTAAACTAAGGTAATGCTTCCACTCAGCACCTAGACTAAATCAGGGGAGCTGTATTAATAACATGTTTAAAGCTGTGATGCAAGAAAATTTTCTAGTATGTCACTTTTTCTTGGTGTTATGCTGTTTTACCTGTATCGTTATGGATTCAAGGGTCAGTAGTGCCAGCCTTCCCATGAACTGGAGAGGAAACTATTTACAAGAGCCATTGGCTAGGTCTCCAGAGAAGCATGATGTTCATGGTGGGGCTTTCTACCTCTCTAGGACTGGGATTCATTTGTGAATATTTTTATATCTTCTCAGATCATAGCCTATCATAGCATTGGTTCCCTGCTATAGTTTGGTAACTGCTCAATAGCCTCCCAAACCACAACAATATGTAGAAATTTTGTTTGTTGTTCAGTGACTACATTGGTGGGTTATATCTTTACCATAGGTGACATTCACAATGTTTCAGCTAAAACAGATGAAGCAGTGGTCAGTTGGCCACTAGTCAACTGTTTAACCATACTAAAACCAGCTCAGGCCAAGACAATCCCAAAGCATTCCTGAGACATCACACTATATGTTTACTATAAAGTACGTGGCCTTTTACTGGTAATGGCTAAAGAACCTGTTTATTGGGATACATTATACATTATCACATATGATGTGTATATTTGCATAGAAAGGACATAAATTGAGGGTTTAAATGGCTCCCTTAAATATTTTATTTAGACTGTTTAAAACGGCTTGTCTGATACTGAAATGAGGCAGAGACTGCAAGGAAGTCAGGTAGGTAAATGATCAGTTTTCAGCATGGTCTAAGCTTAAAGCTTTCACATTCTGTCTGTGTTCTCCCATATTTACTATTATTTTTCTTTACTCAAAGTTTGTGAGTTTTAATTCTAATATTATAGTGCCATTGGCATGTTAAAGGGTTTTATGTTTCCTCATGGAAACACAGTTTTATGAAGAACTTGCAGGTAGAGTATATAGTGTTCTGTTAAGTGAAGGAATCTTTTTATAGTAATAAGTTAATTGGTTATGCAACATCTTCCTTCAAGATGTTTTACATTACAAATTAAGTTCACATTTTGAATAGATTTTATTTATTAACTCCTTCATTTTATATTTGATTGTGAAAAAATTGAGACAGGATATTATTATAGTTTAATGATCTAAGAAAAACATTGGGGACCAAGAATCATTTGGCAGTTCTAAATAGCCCTGTTTGCTTCTGCAATTATGACAATGTCATTTAAGAGGGTGAGGGAGGAAGAGGAAAGTACCTGTGTAAGTTAAGAATTATATAGTGGTGGGGAACACAAGGCTACTGAATGTCCAATGTCCACATCATTTAAAAATGTTCTAGGAAAAGTACAAATTCATCAGTGTAGTACGATAGAAAAACCTCTCTATATTATCATGAACAAAGCACAATATACGTGTTATTGTGCAGCTTTCAAGGCTGTTAAGGTTTAGGGCCAGAGCCATCCTCTAGACCTGTAACAGATGCTTTCTGTTTAACCCCTCTCACTTCCCAAAGGGGAGGAGAATAAGAGACCTATGTATTAGAAAAGAAAACCCAAACAGCTTTAATGAAAACAATAATAACAAAATTGAACATATACAAATATATACAAAACCAATATTGAACCCAACCTCCATGATGGCAATTATGTCACCATCATCTCTAATGCTGTGGGACTGGGGAAGTCTCAGACTCTACCCAGTGACAGATGGGAACTAGATTCAGAAGCTGGATTCTGGAACTGGATTCAGGAAAGCACATATTGGGATCAAAGGCATAACAGACAGAGACCTCCTCTGAAACTGGCCATTGAAGAAGAGAGATTGACCCTCTTGACCCCTTAGTTTTATACTGAATATGATGTATATAGGATGGAATACCTTGTTGGTCAGTTTTGGGTCACCTGTCCTGTCTGTTCCTCCCTGCAGGCCCAGCCTTTTACTTTCTGCACCCCTAATACGGTACACAAGATTTAGCAGCGATCCTGCTCTCCATATCAATCTTTGGTAGTAACTATAAACATGGAGCATTATCACTGCTGGAAGCTGACACCATCTGTGAAAATATGCTGTTAACTTCAGAAAGTGCAGTTACTTTGGAGAGACTGAGCTGGCAAGTAAAATGACTAAACAGAATTAGTTCTGTTTTAACTCAAACCAGTACAAAGACCAAATTCAATCCTTCCGTTCAGTTCTGTCTGCTCTTGTCCACGTAAACAAACTCTAGGTGTCACTACAAGTCGGTCAGATGAAAAGACTATCAGCTATCAGCTTTGGGTGAGAGTGCAAGCAGAACAAGTGCTTTTGATGAGTCTTAAGCCTCCGGTACAGCATGTAACTTAGAGTGATCTCTAGTAGTTTTGAGCAATCTAGAAGGATGGTTAGAGGCAGATTTGGTTTTCAGAGAAAGTCAGCCCTAAAGCTTCTCAACTGTCTGGAAGTAGTGGGAAATTGTTCCAGCAATACCCACAGGCTAATACTTCTTAAAGAGGTAAAGAGTGCCAGCTTTTCTCTTCTGGAATTTCTGTATAAAGCTGATGTTTTAGTCTCCAGCACATTTTCCAGTCATTAGAATGCATATGTGTTGTGGTTTAAGGTT
>VYZX01021613.1:6226-21029 GCA_013401335.1 Brachypteracias leptosomus
ACAATTAGGCACAGCCAAATTACTTTACTGCTCTTAACGCAACAGACCCTTCACTAGCTTTGTTGCCCTTCTCTGGACCCTCTCCAGCACCTTGAAGTCTTTCTTATACTGCAGCACCCAAAACTGAACACAGTACTCAAGGAGCGGCCTCACCAGCACTGAGAAGTACTTTGTTGTTTGAAGCAAACACACCTGAAATGGTATATCATCTTTGCACAATCAATGTTACTAGTGTTCTATATCCAAGTATTTTTTAAGGTCTCAGTGTCCTATATGATTGTTAAATGATAAAAAATTGTTTCAGGAAATCTTCTGACTTGAGGAACTGTCAACATGTTTTTTAGGTCAATGATTAGATGAGACTGTCAGATTCCACTGGGAGATGTGCATTCAGAGTGTGAAGAATACACCATTCAACCTTAATTGTCTCTATTATCTTGCACAACAGAAACATACATTTCTTCTAAAGAACAGGTAATCAATGGAAGTGGAAAAGTCACTTACTACCTAGAAACTGAGATGCCATTTTAGTTGCTCTTCAACGTTCCTCATGCGTTACTGGAATTTATTTCAAGTTTATTTATTTAAAGTTTATGGCAATCATTTAAAATATCTATACATCTATATACCTTTAAGATACTTATGTATTATTCATATGTAAAGCATGCAAATTCACTGCATATGGAAAAGAAGCTGGAGACTGCATTGCAGTCAGGCAATCTATTCCAATGTTTCACTAGCCCCTCTGAGAAAAGAAGAAAACAATAAAGTCTAAATTAAGATTCTCTTGAAGTAAACTTAGCTTTAATTCCTCTATCTAGAAAGGACATAAATAATTATTTTTTTCCTCCTTGGAGCTACTCTTAGAAGATTGCTGTATTATAAGGTTGCATATTAGAAGATTGTTACCAGGGTTCCCCTCAAACTTCTGATTCTTTAGTCTAAATTACTATACTTCTCCTCTTGTTTTATATTTTGAAATATGATCATATGTTTAGAATGTGTTATGAGAGGAAACTGGGATTTGGAATTCCTAATCTGTGCTAATTACCTCACATTTTGATTTTAAGACTGGGTGCTATGAGGGACATTTTTTGCATTAAAAAACGGTAAAAGGCTTAAGTTTAACTGGCCACGCTCAAACACACAGAACAGCTAATTTTATGAAGCAGTTTCATGGTCCCACACTCATGGCTCTTGCACAAACTGTAAATGGATACTTCCAAGCAAGGTCCCTAAAAAAATTGAATCAATGTTCTACTCTAGGGAACCTGGTTATGGTCCTGGAATAAACTTTGTTGAGCACAGCAAAAGGTACGAGGATCTCCATCTCTGCAATGTGGTTCTGTCCACTTCAGCAAGCACAGAGATATCAACAATGACAGTACTTGGAATCAGGATTTTAAGTCGGAAACATTGGCATCAGCTATATTTCTCTTATTTTCTATTCTCATCCATTCATCCCTGAGCCTTGGCCTTCTTTTCTTACTCTGCCTCAGCATGGGGGTCTGGACATGAGCTAAGCAGTGGCTAAGATGACATACATGGTTGCCAGGATCATTAATGAAGCCTATATTATTTCCTCTCAGCAACTATCTATTGCTATTGTATAAGAATTGTTATTTTCTCTGCTTAAAAATTATTTTGAATATGGCATGGCTCATGTTTCTCTTTTTGCTTCACAAATGAATTAAAAACAGTAACAATAAGTTCTAATTTCCTAGATAGGAGTCAAGTTCTTTATACATTTTCCAGGACATTATTATATGCATCTGGACTTGATAAGAGTGGAATTGAAAAACATCTTCTTACCCTACCAGATTAACATGTGTTCAAATTAAACTTTATACTGTTATATTAAATATGCAAAAAAACTCCCCTTTTTTGATTATACAATCAAATTTTATTTCAAACATTAATTCTGACATAGTCAAGTTATTAATTACAAATGTAACCCTGTAGGACTAGAGTTATAGAAATTTCAGACTTAATCAAAGGCATTTTTATTTGGAAACATCCTATAACAAGATCCATGAGCTGGACCAAATGTGTAATTTTAATTAATTTTCAAAGAGAATGCATGTATTTTGATAACAGATACTTAATAAATTTAGAAACATGCTTTTGATTTCATAGTTTATTGAAAAATATGTGCTTCATCCAGACATATAAATTGTAATAATTGTGTCAGAGTTCTAAAAGTAACATACTAAAACTGAGGAATCATACATTAATAAGAAATGTCTAGTAAAGATTAAACTCAGTCCTTATCTCCCAAACCTTTTTCCCCTACTGCTAACAGAAATCTACATACCCACAGCCACATATATTGGTGAAATTATAAATATGGCTTAAAATTAAAGAAAATGTATTTGTGAACATGCTGCATTGCTAAAATTTCATAGCTATTTCTTGCACATAGTGATAAAATAACAAGGATAGACAGCTTGTCTGAAGTATTTAATGATTTTCTTGAGTCTGCTTAATTTTTGTTAATAATTTATTACTTTCTGGGATTTTTTTGTCCTGTGGTTATCCATGATCAAGTCCTGGGACCTCATGTCAAATCCTGCACACATTCACATTCTTCCTACTTTCTGTGCATTATCCCATTCTGCCCTTAAAACTGGGGACTTTTTTCTTCATTTGTCCAAAGAACTTTCTATCTATTGTTCAGAACTCTTCACACACCTCATTATGTTTAGATATAGTTTTCAAAGTTAGAATGGCAAATTGGCAAGCCTTTCTCTTCCATTGGTTATTCAAATGTGAACATAAAATGTAAAAATTTGAAATGCAAAAGAAAATTAGACTTAAAAATTGGACTATCCTAAAAAAAAAAAAGGAGAGAAGCTAAGCAAAAAAGGATCATACTATTCTTTTTAAAGTTCTGAAGTGCTGGAACATCTTATTTTAATCATACAGTCCTCTACTATTTGGTTGAACAATAGCAGTAGTAGTAATAGCAGGTTACTACTGTCTGGATGGATAAGCAGTAGAAAGATAAGGATTAAATTTGCATATAATTCCTGACTGCTGAGGAATCATGAGATTTTCAATTCTGGAGAAAAGTATGATATAGGGGTTCCTAAAGCTTATGGCCTCCACTTCTCCAGCCTAACAAGCACACAAGGAATGTTGTCTCTATCTTCATGCAAAGTAACTGAGCTCCACAGTACGATGCCAAAATGTCAGTACCTTTTAAAAAGAAGACACCTGCTGGCTAGTCAGTACAACTAGCTCTGCTAGTCAGAAGAACAGACAGTATTGACTAGATAACAACAGAATTTAGGTAGATGGGGCTTGATTTGTTTCTTTTTCCCATTGTCTAGAGCTGCCTGAGACATTCTTAGGCTTCCAAGACATCCTGCAAGTCTAGTGGATATAACATAAGAGCTTGTGGCTTTCTGAACTGATAGATGTAGGACAGGTAAAATACCTCAGGGCACCTCAAATGATAGCAGACTTCTCTGCTTAAGTAAATTAATCAAAACTTCAGCTCACATACAGATGGTTAAATTTAGCCTTCATCTTGAACAAAATTGCATCCTCCACTTTCCTGATCTTCTGGTCAAGCTGTAGGCCTAGTCTTCATTCCAGATCTCTGAGCTTTCAGTTCCTATGTCAGCAACAGAAATGGCACCTAATATGTATTTCTAGTAGGTCCAAATGCAGCATTTGTCCCTAAACTTACCTCATGCTCAGCTCACACATAGATTCTCCCATGATTTGGTGACCTTTGGGAAGGTCAAACAGCATCATATGCCATAACACATTATGGCATATGCGATTAGAAGACATCCTGGAATCTGAAAGCACAGATAGACAGATCCTGCTTGTGGCACACTGGGAGCCTGAGCTTCTCTCTGGACTGGTAGGGTTGTAGCCACATGGCCCATCTAAGCACAAAAATGCTCATCCTGAAGAAATATCTAGCTACCAAATCACTGTACAAAAGATATGAATCGTACTCCTTCAAGTTCTTCAACTGTAGCCAAATTTCTGCAGCTTTTTACTTTTCTTGACTTTATACTCTCAATAGAAGAGTAAGCATCCTGCCAAATCTCAGCTGGCCTTGAAAAATTACAAACATTTGTCAAATCGTAACTACTTTTTACAGATGTCTGGAACAAGCTAAAGTGGACCCTGACTAATCCAGGATATACAAAAAACCACAGAAGTTATAAACTGTATCTTTAAAATAATCAAATTTTTTAAAATACAGAATTTTTATAAAATGTTCTGTAATACAACAATACCATGAGCTGTGGACTGTTCAGAGATATGTATTTCCCCCCCCAAAAAAGTACTCAAAACGTATTTTTCATTTGGTCTGTATTTGACTGCATTAATCTACTTAATTATTCAGCTCCACACACATTAAATACACAAGTCAATATATATTTGGATAAACTTGTAACGCCAATGTGTCTCTCTGCATACAGCAGTATTGACAGTGCTGTATCTTTGTTTTGTAAAATATTCTTAGCAATGAAATTATAGAAGTACACTCAAGAAGAAAACATTATCTTACCTTGGCAAATTGGCACAGGAGAATCCCACTGATACATGCCATTTTGGTGACGCCTACATGTTGCATTATTGTGACCAATCATTCTATACCCAGGTTTGCAGTAATAGCGAACCTTACTTCCAGCAGGACCACCTGTTTTATTTACAATTCCACCATTCCTCAAAATAGGATTTAAGCTGCAATAGGGAGCTAAATGCCAAAAAAAAAGGGACATTATTAAAAATACATAAAATACACTTACTTTACAAAGTTCATATTATTTATGACAAGTGCAAACTTTGAATATCATTAAAATTAGTACAGAATCCTCTATATTATTTTTGGAATGAAGTTCAAAACCAGAATTTATAATCACAAGCCAGTTTATGTTATTGCACATGAGGAAACTGCAATTAGGAAAGATATAGATTGTTCAGTATGTTCAATCACACTTAGTCTACTTGAAATCTGATAAATTTATAGATATATAACTACTCTTTGAGCCTCACAATATACAAATTAATTGTGAATGGTTTTATTAAGAAAATCCAATGCACTTAGGCTTTTAAGTGAAAAAAATAAAACATTTTGCCAAATACATTAAAAATTTGCACAATAAAGTACAATAGACTGATTCCTAAGATGCATTTTTTCAGATTAAAGTTAAAGTACATTTCCCTAAAAATATTACACGACACTTGTATTAAATTGTATTAAATTGTATTAATTTATCAATTTCCTTCTTAATCTACAGTTTAGTAATTTTTAATCTGTTCTTTAAATTGAACTCCCTTCAGAGTGATGGCAGGACGAACACACAATATCTTCTAGAATCAGGAACAGACATATTAACTGAAGAACCAAAACCAAGCCAAAACATAGTAAATGTCTGAGGATCTGGACTGTGAGCATAAGCTTGAAGAATGTCAGAGTGAAAACTACAGCCACTGTCAGCTGAGTTAATATTGTGGGCTTAAGCAGGAATCTCTACAAAATGCTCATAAGTCTTGTATCAAGGACTACTAGGATAAAATGCGGGTTTTCTCCCAGACAGTTTCTGAGAGGGAATCTATCCTGGAACTTCATGAGGCTTAGCTGATATAGGTGCAATGACACAGGGCTGCTCTCATCGAGGAATGATGATTTACCACAAAATGTGAAAAACTTCCCTGAAGCTGTTCCAGTGACCTGAAGTAGCTTTACATTTAAAGATTTAATTTACTTTTCTGAATGACATTGCATCCACATTCTTTCAAGGCCTCTTAGAAACCAATGGGTTTCGCAATACAAGATATTGAACATTTTCAGCTCATTTACAATCACAATGTCTATTTGTCACTTGTAACTGAAGACCAATAGCGTAAAACTGCCTAGCTAAATCACATATCACTAGTTAATTGATGTGTGGACAGCAGCACAGATAAACACTAATTTTGCTTTTGCAGGAGCATATTCTTTATTTCACAAACACATTCCCTTAAGAGATGGAACTTTTAAACATTTATGCTGAGAATTTTTCTGCTGTTTCAGGCACTTTGTATAAGGAAAGTTCAATTAATCAACTCCCAATTCAAAATTAAAATTCTTTGAAACTGGACATCCAAGCCCCCTAGATTATTTTGTAAATCTCAGTCTTGCAGTGAATGACATTTTCTCTAGGAATTTATTTTAGTAAAGGACTTAATTTCCCAGCAATATCTTTGACGAGTAGTTCAAAAACTTATATGAAGATACTTATAACTATTCACTGAACCAGTTCTATGTTTGAAATTATAAATAAACCCCCCTTATTTCAAATCGAATGTTACCTTTGTTTAGCTTATATGCTAGATCTTTTGTTGACAGATAAGAAGTCACAGCTTAGTCCACTGCTTTCCTCTAACTTTCCCTTCAGATACTTGCTTGTCTTCATTGTTATTACCAGGGGATCTTATGTCCTTTGTGCTACTATTCTTTAAATATCCAGTGGGGCAGAGGTTTCCTATTATTCTCCCTTTGGACATTCTCACTTTATACATATCACACACTGTCCTAAGTAATTAGATAAGGTCACACCAGAAAACTAAACATACATCTTCTGATTACCAAAACCTTCCCTTAATTAATGGACCATCCATTCCATATGTTATTTTTCACATAATGTGCAGAATGAAAAAGGAGAAAAATACTCATCCAAGAAACAAAAAAGGTTAGGGATGTCATTATTTTCTTCTGCAGTTTATCTTTAAATCTAACCAGCAAACAGTATGAAAACAGCAAGGTAAGTTTGCAAGGGCCTATTTCCTCTTTAGTGATATAATTATGAATGTTTGTACTTACATCTGACTAAAGTGCTGTTTATAATACAGATGTTCTTATTGATGGTTCAACATTTATAAATGAACCTGATTATATTTATCTTGATTCAAAGTACTGTATAAATCTACATTGTGTGACTTCTCTGCTGTGTTTACTAAAGCAAATTACCACCTAAAAGCTTAGAAGAAACAATTATGAAGAGTCTGATGGACTACTTCACAGGGGGCCTTGAGCCCCTGTGGGAGGTGACCCTGTCACGGCAGGGAGATTGAAACCATATGACCTTTGAGGTCCCTTCCAACTCAAACTATCCTATGTTTCTATGATATATTTCCCTTGTAACTACTAACCAACTACTGGAAAATGTAAAGACAAAACCAAACCAGTCAATAACCTTTTCTTTTAAATTGAAATAGAGAGGAAAAAGGAAAAATTGCTCCACAGGTACAAAGCTTAAAAAAAAAAAAAAAAAAGAATGGTGAATACCTAAGATTCTTGCAATAATAGATGAAGTTACAAGAGCAGAATAAAGGTCTGGTGGGTTGACACTGGCTGGATACCAAGTACTCACCAGAACCACCCCATCATTCCCCTCCTCAGCTGGACAGGTGGCACAAAATACAATGAAAGGTTTGTAGGTCAAGATAAGGATAGGTAGAGATCACTCAATGATTATTGTCATGGGCGAAACAGACTCGACTTAGGGAAAATCAATTTAATTTACTGCCAATCAAATCAGAGAGGGTAATGAGAAATAAAGCTAAACCTTAAAACACCTTCCCCCCTATCCCTACCTTTTCCTGGGCTCAACTTGACTCCTAATTTTCTCTGCCTCCTCCTTTCCAGCAGCACAGAGAATGATAAATAGAGGTTGTGGTCAGTTCATAACACATTGCTTCTACCACTCCTGCCTCCTCAAGGAGAGGAGTCCACACACTCTTGCCCTGCTACAACATGGGATCCCTCCCATGACAGACCGTCCTCCACAAACTTCTCCCATGTGGGTCCTTCCCACGGGTTGCAGTTCTTCACAAACTGCTTTGGCATAACTGCCTTCCACAGGGTGGGTTCCTTCAGGAGCAGACTGCTCCAGTGTGGGTACCCCATGGTGGCACAAGTCCTGCTAGCAAACCTTCTGCAGCATGGGCTTCTCTCTCCATGGGTCCACAGGTCCTGCCAGAAGCCTGCTCCAGTGTAGGCTTCCCACAGGGTCAAAGATTCCTTGGAGCATCCACCTGCTGCAGCATAGGTCCTCCATAGGCTGCAGGTGGATATCTGCCCCATCATTAACCTTCATGGGCTTGCAGGAGGACAGTCTGCCCCTCCATGACCTTCACCATAGGTTTCGGAGGGCATCTCTGCTCTGACTCCTGGAGCATCTCCTCTCCCTCTTTCTTCACTGATGTTGATGTCTGCATAGTTGTTACTCTCACATATTCTCAGTCTTCTCCCTGGCTGCAATTGCTCTTACACAATAACTTCTTCTCCCTTCTTAAATACGTTATCACAGAGGCGCTACCACCATAGCTGATGGGCTCAGCCTTGGCCAGCAGTGGGTCTGTCTTGGAGCTGGCTGGTGCTGGCACTATCAGACAAAGGGGATGCTTCTGACATCATCTCACAGAAGCTATCCCTGTAGTTCCCCTGTTACCAAAACCTTGCCACAGAAACACAATAGATGGTAAAATACAGACTTATGGTAGGGTTTTTAGTACGTATCACTATAGTTCTATTGGCAAGCAATTACAAACTAGTTGCTTTATTTTCTCTTGAATAACTAGCCAAAAGCTAAACAAAAGCTGGTAAATTTGTAGAGACAATGTCAACTTGCAACATAGCAAGCTAAGTACCCCTCTGCTTCCTAAATCACCATTCCTCCAGTGGGTGTGCCAAGTACTGTAGTGTACTTTGATTCCTTCCACCACCGCTTAAAAAAAACCATTGTCCTTCGTTATGCTTTTATGCTAGCTTGCTTGGCTAGGAATGTGCACACAGGGTTATAAATAATTGAGGAAGAACAATGTCAGGAAGCATGCTCTGCAGGTGTCTTTGAAAGCAGTTTAAAAATTGCATCTTTTACAGAGTGAGTTTCCTAGACAGAGCGCAGCAAGTCCTACTTTCTGCACTCACAGATCTTCCCCGTTTTTAATAAACTACACAGTTTTGGTGGAACCCAGTTGTACCAAGAAGTCAAGTTCAAGCACTACAAAACAAGGAAGCCTAAGAAAAAAAAAAAAGTATTTCTGTATGGAATACCTTTTCCTCATATTTTTGGCAACCATTTTAGTGATTTTACCACAGTACACCCCTTTCAAAGAAAGAATCACTTTCCTAGAGCTGCAAGAAATTTTAACCCCTGCTTCCCCTCCTAGTTTCACCATGCTACACAGATACTCACTAGATTAAGAAAGAGATCATTTAATATCTAGATGTGAGCACAGTTAGTAAATGTATTATTTGGATTAAAATTATGCTATATAAATATTAAAATCATGCCACTGTAATATGTCAAAGGCTTTAAAGGAATGCCCTTCTGCTGCAATGCTGTAGGTCTTTTCTCCAAAGATCTAGCAAAAAAGCTTAAACCACAAGGTAGAAAACATAAAAGTAATATTAGACAAATAGCTTACACAAGTAAGGTCTTATGCTAATGGAAATATTAAGCATTTTTCTGAAAGCTTCCAGCACTTTTAAAAACTAAAGAGAATTTGTATTTACAAATGAAATCTAGTTGTGACAAAACTACAATTTCTCAAATTTTGTGTACAGGAATAGCTGGAGAAGAATGGGAGGGTTGTGGGAGGACAGTAATTCATTTCAATAGGCTCTTCATTATGAGGAAGCCTGCTGGCTCAGTCACAGCTGCCACAGTATCAATAGCCTTTTTGGGATCTTGTATTTTTCCTACTTTCATGATGCTGCTTTCCCTCATTAAGATTCAAATCCAATTGTTTATGCTGCTGCTCACTGTTACTCTTCTTTCATGCTGATTATTTTCATTGAATCTCATGTAAAATGTACAGAGCTTTAGAGAAAAATGCAGGCACTGACTGTTAGTGAAGCAGAAAGAGCAGATCAGTTGTTGGTTCCTAAAACATAGCCATAAAGATTGTGTATCTCTCTCCAGTCCCCAGTTTTATTATTAGTTGTGCATAGCATGATAATAGTTGCTGAATTGAGTCTAGCAAATAGACTTATTCATTACTGTAAAACATGTTCTGTGTACATGCAAAGGTGTAAAATAATTTCTTATTCCTCAAATATCAGTTTCCTTAATAATTTGACACTTAGAAAATAAATCCTTTACATGAAGTCTGTTCTTGTAACCCTATTACTCCCTTACTTTAAATTCATGACAGAAGTCCTGCTCCCATCACTGCCACACATCTGAGTCTTATCATGTGACAGATTCTCTTTGTTCCTTCTTCCACACTCACAATCCTTCTATTAGATCCTGCAATTGCCTTTTTCCCTATGAAAAACTAAATGAATCTCCAGTATGCTTGAAAACAACCTCTCTTTCCCCTGTCCCTTAGTTTCAATTTCTCTGCAGTAATATTCCAAAGGCTGCTTGCAAGGTGGAGATAATGCTTTTACTAACTGTTTTTTGGTTTTTTCCTTACTGCTCATAGTTCTGCTTATAGTTCTGAAGTACCCAAAACAGTAATAACCATTATGGTCTGAGCTCAGCCCTGACCTTCTGTTTCAGCAACAAGAGAAGCTTTCCAGAGGTTAGACAACCAGTGCATGGATGGTACAGAAAAGAGTGAACACTGTGAAAATAGCATTTAGCATGGCTAACTGGGAGATACCTGGTACTTGATAAAACATTCTTCTAAAACATTCTTAGTATTCATTCTCTACTTGAAAATTATTAGCCACCAAAATTAACACACACATGCTTTACATTTCCAATCAAGTCCAAATACAGAAAAAGTAAATGTTAACAACAGACAGTAATTAATCACCTTCCTCTCTCTCATCATTTATATCATGTAAAAGATCCCTAAGCCAAGCCTTTTAGGAGCAATGTGTCTGCAGATGTATATATGAAAACATTTTAAATAGGCTGCAAATCATAAGGATCAATCTATCTACACACATTAGAATCCTGTATTGCAATAGTGGTAACTGATTTCTTAATAGGGGACATAATTTTTAACACTATTTAGATAGACTAGTTATATATCTTCATGCCACCACAACACCAGATTCACATGTAGCCTGTTGAAGAATTGAGGGATATTTTTCCCCCCAGTTTTCCATTTATTTGTACATGAAGAGAAGTGTAGAAATAGGAGTTGTGAACTGCAACTCAAGGAAATTGTAAATCTACTAATTGTGTACTAAATTGCAGGTGGAGTACTGCATGCCATTTCAGGATTAAAAATTCTCACTTTCGAGTACTTCTGGGTAAATCTAAGGGCTATTCCTCCCACTACATTTCAAAGGTCTTGCTCTGGGTCTGGTAAGACAAGATAGCAGGTTGCAAAAAGAAATATTCATTGGAAAAATATTAACCTGGAGATCTTTAGCAAACTGGGAAAAATCCAGAGTCTAAGTCCTGTGCTTACCTTGAACTTGCAATAGAATTATTACATATCCTCAAAATGTATATCATAATAAAATGCCTTTAGAGAAACAGACATTATATTATAAGCCCTAATTTGATGCTAAATCGTATATGCAATCACAAAGTATATTTTAGTGAAAACATTAACAGTTACCTGAGTAACGGATCTTGAATCCTTTCTTGCTGGTTGCATGATCAGTTGACCAACGAAGATATAACTGATTCATTTTGCTTGTAAAGTTCAGTTGCCCAGTATGATTTCCACTTAAAGCAACCAGTAACGGGCTTTGCCCAGAAGAACCTTCAGAGATTAAAAAAGAAACTATTGAAGTTTTAAAGTACTACCAGTTTAAGTAATTCTTTCCATATTTTAACTCAGCTGTGAATGTGAATATACAAGGAAAGAGCAGGAAATAACCTAATACATCATTGCCAGTGAAATAATTGAAAGTTCTCTATTTAAACTATGCATTTGAGTCTAGGTTTTCACTAGAGAGCACAATAAAAAATCTTGTAGAAAAAAACTGAAATATAAAACAATTAGTGTTTTTTTGCCATACAAAAAGATAGTGGGGTTTTTTTAAATTCATTTCTATTTGGGACAATTACTTTGAATGAGGTTATGTTCCTTTTCCTTGTCCTTTTATATCTACTATTTACTTAAGCTCTTTTCCAAGTAGCGAGTGGTAGCAAATCTATACACTTTTTGATATTGTACAGCTGGTATGATTTTAAACACTACAAAATTACATAGTGAACACATTAGCCAAAAAATGCTCTGTCATATGTAAGATCATCACAGTTTCACTGTGGAATAAACATATGTACAAGTGCTATGAATTTACAATACTCACTTCATTAGGATTCAGTTCTGTTAAAAGATAGCATGTTTCTTATAATATTATTTTAGGGTAAAAGAAATACATTTATGGTAAATAGAGGATACTGAAAAAATGTTCCCTGGGACTACACCAATATCTTCACCACAATAAAACCCTAGAAGGACAGATAATGATTTGGAGGCTAACTATGTAACAAACCAACATATGTGCAAGAGAAAAAAAAAATCAATATGAAACCAATTTCCAACTGAAAACTTTTAAAAACATGAAATGGCATCTTCTTCCATGATATGAAGGTTATGTTTTCTCCAGCTGAACTCCTCCCTTTCATATGCTCACTACACCTTTTGATCCATGTTCTTCAAGTTTAGGAAAGCCATGCTCCAGAAACATTATATTGGCCACAGCAGCTATTTCAAAAAAAGAGGCTGCTTCATTCAGTTTTGCTGAGTTTGAGCAGCTGCAGCCTGATAGCTCTTCTTATGAAAACACAAACCCCTAAGTGAATCAAATGACACCTAAAACTTGAGTACTATTGTTGTCAGCCTTCTCCTCTTCCAGTTCAATAATTAAAAAAAAAAAAGTATATTTTCTGATCAGGACATTTCAGATACAAAAGAGAAGCTATAGAAGCCACGGCAAATCATAAAGATTAAGACAACCTCCCAGTTCTTAGAAATTGCAGTTCAGTCACCACAATGACAACACTACAACTAAATAAGTATTACTAATTAAATTCTAAATAATAAATAAATATACAAAATAAAAAACACAGATAAGCATAGCTTTTGAACATAGCTTTCAGCATGTCCTCATCAAAATGCTTTATGGCTGATTTGTTTTTCATATTATGGAGTTGGTGTTTGATAATTACAGTGTAGGATAAATGATGAGGAATGCTAAGGTCAATTCCTATTTTTGCTTGAAAAAAATATTTAGGACATGACCATTCATTTAGTTTCTTTGTGCTTCATCCTGGGTTTGGTAAAATCTGTTTAATACACTTTACTTGTTAGAGTTTAGAATGTATCTCTTCTTCTGAAATTCTTAAATAAAGGGGCTAAAAGAGCAAAATTACAAAGACAAATCTACTATTTAGAAAGAGGTGAGAATGTTTCCTTACTAGTGATCATGAAATTAGTTCGCAGCATCACATGGCACACACCACATTTTTGAGCCATTGGAAGATCTGAGGAAAGATTCAATGTATTTCAATTTGCTTTCTTTTTCCTGAAGATGAGTTTCAATTTCTGTACCTGACCTAGCAGGCAGCTCTTCAGATGATGTTCAGGAAAGTCTGCAGCAAGATTTAAGTGTTCCTGAGTCTGATTTTTTTATTATTATTTTAGATTTTGCCTAAATAAGGAAATAAATACTCAACTTCTGGTGTGCTAACCTGTCATATGATGCTTTCCTAAATACTAGGTAAAAAGTTGACATTTCTGTCTATTTTCAATGACAGAATTTTTTGGTGTATTTCAGGGAGAACAAAAGAAATAATCAAAGAATGTTTGCTGTATTAAATGAATGCTATTCAGTGTAAGTAGTCTGAATACAGTGTTTTCAAGTTCAAAAGCCTTTAATAATTGTACTCATGGTAGAATCAGAGAATCATAGAATTGCTAAGGCTGGAAAAGACTTTTAAGGTCATCAAGTATAACCTCAACCTAACCTTACTACCCTAACTCTAATACCCCACCGCTAAACCATGTCCCCAGGCACCACATCCAGACGATTTTTAAACACCTCTAGGGATGGTGACTCAACCACCTCCCTGGGGAGCCAGTTCCAGTGCTTAACAACCCTTTCTGTAAAGAAGTTTTTCCTGACATCCAACCTAAACCTCCCCTGGTGCAACTTGAGGCCATTTCCCCTTGTCCTGTCACCAGTGAGAAGAGACCAACCCCGCTCTTGCTACAACCACCTTTCAGGTGTTTGTAGAACGCAATAAGGTCTCCCCCTCAGCCTTCTCTTCCCCAGACCAAACAGCCCCAGCTCCTTCAGTCACTCCTCATAGGGCATGTTCTCCAAACCCTTCACCAGCCTTGTTGCCCTTCTTTGAACCTGCTCCAGCACCTCCATGTCCTTTCTGTATTGAAGTGCCCAAAACTGAGCACAGTACTCAAGGTGGGGCCTCACCAGTGCTGAGTACAGGGGCAGGATCACTTCCCTAGTCCTGCTCATCACACAATTTCTGATACAGGCCAGGATGCCATTGACCTTCTTGGCCACCTGGGCACACTGCTGGCTCATATTCAGCCGACTGTCAATCAATACACCAAGGTCCTCTTCTGTCAGACAGCTCTCCAGCCACTCCTCCCCAGTCCTGTAGCATCGCCTGGGGTTGTTATGACCAAAATGCAAGACCCAACACTTGGCCCTATAGAAACTCATACAATTTGCCTCAGCTCATCAATCCAGCCTGTCCAGGTCCCTGTGTAGAGCCTTACTATCCTTTGGCAGATCAACACTCCCTCCCAACTTGGTGTTCGCGAACTTACTGAGGGTGCTCTCAATCCCCTCATCAAGATCATTGATAAAGATGTTAAACAGGAGTGGCCCCAGTACTGAGCCCTG
>VYZX01021613.1:21107-42394 GCA_013401335.1 Brachypteracias leptosomus
TGCCTGTCCCCTCTTCCAAAGACCATAAACTTTCCTTTTGTTCCTGAGCTCCAGCCAAAGCTCTCTGTTCAGCCAGGCCGCTCTCCTCTCCTGTCAGCTTGTCTTCTGTGACCTGGGGATGGGTCAGCTCCTGCACTTTTAAAATTACTTCCCTAATGTATGCCCAGCCTTCATGAGCTCCTATGCCCTCCAGAACTACCTCCCAAGGGACTCACTCAACCATGGTCTGAAAGAGACCAAAGTCTGCCCTCCAGAAGTCCAAGGTGGCAGTTCTGCTGACCCCTCTACTTGCTTCACCAAGGATTGAAAACTCTATCAGTTTCATGATCACTTTGCCCAAGACGGCCTCCAACTATTACATCAAACACAAGACCTTCTCTGTTACCAAGCAGCAGGTCCAGGATGGCGCTCCCCTTTGTTGGCTCCCTCACCATCTGTGTCAGGAAGTTATCTCCCAGACACTCCAGGAACCTCCGGGACTGTTCCCTCTCTGCTGTATTATATTTCCAGCAGACGTCTGAGAAGTTGAAGTCCCCCACGAGAACAAGAGGTAGAGACCATGAGACCTCGCCCAACTGTCTGTAAAGTGTCCTATCCACCTCTTCATCCTGATTGGGTGGCCTGTAGCAGAATCCTACGATGATGTCTGTCTTATTGGCCTTCTCCTTGATTCTAACCCATAAGGTCTCAACCCTATCATCACTATCATTAATTTCTAGGCATTCATATCTTTCCCTAACATAGAGGGCCACCCCACCACCCCTCCTGCCTTGCCTATCTCTTTTGAAAAGTTGGTAGCCATCAATCGCAGCACTCCAACTGTGTGAGTCATCCCATCACATTTCCAAGACAGCAATTATATCATAGTTTTCCACCCACACAATGGCCTCCAGCTCCTCCTGTTTATTACCCATGCAGCGTGCATCAGTGTACATGCACCTTAGCTGGGCCACCTTTTGTGTGGGAGACTCCCTAATACCCTCCTGACCATACTCAGCTATTCCCATGGTAACCAACTTCTCACCAACCCTTGTGTTCTTCCTGCAACATGGAATGTCATTCTCCTTCTTCACCAAACCACAAGACTGTAAGATCTTACTAGCACATTCCTCTCCCACAAGAACTGGTATGTCACATTCAGGCTCCTTTCTAGTGACCCTAGTTTCACCCCCGTCCCCCTTCATATCTAGTTTAAAGCTCTGTCAATGAACCCTGCCAACTCCCATCCCAAAACCCTTTTCCCCCTGTGGGATAAGCTATTCCTGCCTGTTCCCAGCAGGCCTGNTGCTCCTGATCCCTTGACCAGTCATCCCAGGGCTCCTGAAATCCTTCTTTATAGTCCTTGGAGAAGTTTTTCCTATTTCATCACTGCCTACCCAAAACACCAAAAGCAGATAATAATCTGAGGGCCGTACTAGGGAAAGGAGCTTCCTCCTTACATCTTTAACCTGGGCCCCAGGAGGCAGAAGACCTCCCTGTGTAGTGGGTCTGGTCTGTATATTGGGCCTTCTGCTCCCTTCAGCAGTGAGTCACCAATGACAATGACCCACCTTTTATTCCTTACTGAGGAGGTTTTAATGCAGGGGGCAGTACGACTAGACTCTGGTGACACCTCCAAGCAGGAAGAACCATCATCCTCAACCATTGTCCAGTTCCTCTCACAGAGCACTGTACCTGTTCTGCAGGGACACCTGGGGAGGTGGAGGAATTGCTGGGCAGGTGCGCCTGCAGCGCCTGTGATACCGAGCACGGACCTTTTGCCATTGCCCCCTGTCCCCCAATTCATCTCCTTTGTTTGGTGGGGGAGAGGACAGAAGGTTCACTGTAGCAGCTGCTCTGCCTGCCTGGTGGTCCCCTCCTATTACCCGTTTGCAAGGTGGTAGGGGCCAATGCGCTTCTTGTAGAGCCTCTGCTGGCTGCCTATGTCTCAGGGATGGTAGGGACTGGCTCCACCAATCGATCTCCCTCCCACACTCCCTAATACTCCTCAGCTTCTCCACCTCCTTCTTCAGATCAGCCACCAGGTACATTTATGGCTTCTCTGGTTTTATTCACTGAGTGCACCCTTAGCAAGTTTGCGGATGATATCAAGCTGGAGGATGCAGTTGATATGCCAGAGGGATGGGATGCCATCCAGAGGGATCTGGATAGGCTGGAGAGGTGGGCCCAGATGAACCTTATGAGGTTCAACAAAGCCAAGTGCAGGGTCCTGCACTTGGGCCAGGGCAATCAGCATTATCAGTATAGGCTGGGAGAGGATATACTGGAGAGCAGTCCTGTGGAAAGGGACTTGGGGGTGCTGCTGGATGAAAAACTGGATATGAGGCACCAATATGCAATCACAGCCCAGAAGGACAATCACATCCTGGGCTGCATCAAAAGAACTCTGGCCAGCAGATCAAGAGAAGTGATTCTGCCCCTCTACTCTGCCCTGGTGAGACCTCACCTAGAGTACTGCGTCTAGTTCTGGAGCCCCCAGCACAAGAACGATGTGGACATATTGGAGCGTGTCCAGAGAAGGGACACCAAAATGATCAGGGCAATGGAGCATCTCTCTTATGAAGACAGGCTGAGGGAGTTGGGGCTGTTCAGCCTGGAGAAGAGAATGCTCCAGGGGGACCTTATAGTGACCTTCCAGTACCTGAAGGGTGCCTACATGAAGGTGGGGGAAGGTCTATTCAAAAGGGTTTGTAATGATAGGACCAGTAGTAATGGTTTTAAGCTAGGAAAGGATAGATTTAGACTGGGTATTAGAAAAAAGTTCTTTAATATGAGGGTGATAGATCACTGGAATGGACTGCCCAGAGAGGTGGTGGAGGCCCCATCCCTGGCATCATTCAAGGTCAGGCTTGATGGGGCTCTGAGCAACCTGACCTAGGGAGAGATGTCCCTGCTTGTGTAGGGAGTTTGGATCAGATGATCTCTAGAGGTCCCTTCCAGCCTAAAACATTCTATGATCCTGTGATTCTAAAACAGATGGGATTTCCTAAGGGTATGACTGATAAGTCAGAATGGCTAATGGGCTTATTGCTTCCAGCTGACCAGGGTGGCCACATTAACTGGATGCCTACACTGAACATCATCCAGCTGCTGAAGCACCATGATTTGCACTGTAGTCTGCTAGATACAGTCACTATTTTGGTTTGTATTCTGAAGTTACCTTATAAAATAATTAGATACCGATGTCTTAGCAAATACTATTTATCTAAATGTTGTCTTACCAATCTTTATACAGTTTCTGCATAAAGTTTGGTGATGTATCTCTACCTGGTGTAGATAGATCAGTGCAATTCTACTAACCTAAATAAAAGTATGGTGTTTTGCACCACACAAGGTCCCAGGATATGACATATATTTATTGCAAAATGCAGGAATAGAGGAAAATACCTAAGCTAGCTCTGAACAAGTAAACACCGTGAACAGTATAGCCGCATCAGCATTGACTTCCGCCCAGGAAAACTCATCATGCTGAGATGTAGAACTAATAAGCCTAGCAAAGCACATTGCTAATGTGGCCACAGGGACACAAGCAAGTATCTGCAAGGCACTGCAATGTGCCATATTTAAATAACAACTTATTGAGAGCTAGCTCAGAATCTCTATATGGCACTGTATTGAAAGGTTATAAATATGCCATTAACTTTCCCATTTATGTTTGCTGGTAGGTGGTAGAAAAAATGACTTCAGTAGAGCTGCACCAGAGATGAATTTTAAGGATGTGATTTCATGTCATGAAATGACAACGCTTAAAAATGTAGTAACTATGATAATTCTTCTTTCAGATCTTACTGATAATCTGGTTTCATTTAAATTTAAATGCTAACAAAGAAAACAGAAATCTTCATCAGGAACATTAAGCAGTTTCAACTGAATTTTTCAAAAGCAAACAAAGTGACCAAACCACTCAAAAAGTTCCAGACATGCTACATATTGCCTTGATGTTAAATACAAAATAAAATGGAGGAAATGATAGTCTTGATAGTTTTTCAGACTGTTTTCTCCACTGACTTGACATGGACAAATATATACAGTACAGAGGAAAAAAAAATAGTCTAATGAGCTGGCATTTTTAAAAGAAGAATGAAAAATATTGTAGGATTGGTTTATTTTCAAAATGCTGTTATAAAAAAATGTAGTAACTTTAGACATTAAAAACCTGCTACTTAAGAAAAAAACTTAGAGCAAGGTACCTCAAAAGATATGATCTTTTAGTATTTTTCATGTTATGAAACTCCCATAGTGAATATTAATCATTTTTTTCATAGTTACACATATTCCTGGTTAATACGAGAAGATATAATAATGGTCTCCAAATTAATAAAAATATTTTAAAGAACAATCAGGGACTATTTATTCTCATCAATCAATGAGAACAGAACAAGTGACAATAAGCTCAGAATTCAGTAGAAAACAAGAATAGCCTGTTAATTAAATAGGGCCCTTTGAGAGGTGCTGCTGTGAGTACCACTCTAGAAATTTGAGTTTTTGTCATTTCTCTACTTTTTGTCTTGAAATGGATAGTCAAATACTTTAATAGGTATATATTCAAATGATATGCAGCACTGGTTCTGCTATGCTATGGAGAAAGTAGACTGGATATTTGGACTCAAATAAATTTATTAAATTGGAAAAATGGAATTATAACCCCAAAATATTTCCTCACCAGAAATGATTGATTAAAAACCAGCACATTTACTTCTCCTTTCAGACACTTCCGTACATTCCCTAGGAAGCAGAAAACTCTGTGACTTTCATAGGGGTACTGCAGCTGCTATTACTCCTCCTCTAAAAGTATCTAAGAAAACTTAAAAGTTTCTTTGTCATGAATAATTCTATAAAACTTTCGTTGACTAACTGAAGTGCTGAGGCCCTGAGTTGGAGCTGACCTATGGGTGAGTCACACCCCAGAAGTGTGTTTTATTCCTCCTGTGGTTTCAGGCCACAGTGGCAGAACCTGGCCCAGCTGTGTGAGGCCTTCCCCCAGGTGATCATGGTTGGGGTGGTGGGTGAGGCTAGAGCTGTATTAACCAGGAACTGACCAGTTTGTGAGAACCAACAAGATGCTGATCAGTTTGAAGAGAGTTCCTGTTGGGGGCAGCTTGCTGAGCTTTCTCTCAGTGGTGTGTTCTCCCTTGGCTGACTTGAGACAAAGAAGAGCAAACAGATGAAGAATAAAGGATGAAGATATGCTGAGCGGATGTTGCTAAGTTTAGTGTTGGTCTAAGGAAGAAGAGAGCTAGCAGCACACTAACAGATTTAGATTTAAATCTAAAGCAATAGAAATACGGGACTGCTGCTTAAGTTTCAAATGTATCACTGCATCATAAATCCAATAATTGCAAATCAAGCTCCACTTGCCCCAATATTTATTCTTTCGTGGTTAGATAGAATTTAAATCTCTCTTACCATCAAATACCTCCAGCTCATCAAATTGCTTTTCACTTTGAAACATCTCTACAAAGATGGAGATATTATATCCTGGATCAACCTTTATAGTCCAAGAACAGGTCTGAGAGTTGGGATAGGTGCCTGGGTAACCTGGACTGAGGATCACTCCTGATGATTCGGTACGGACTTCATTTGCTGGACATTGTGCTAAATAGGACACAACAAGAATAGCAATGAAATAAAATGTTTCCTTTCCATGAAATAAACAGTATTATTTTTCAGAGATATGCATGCTTCAGGTTCAGTTTCCAAATGAAAACATGTTAAAAGCGTATTCTAGATGGAAGGAACAATAAAATTCTCTATAGCATAAACAGAAACAGGATCACCTTTATAAACCTTGCATTTATGAAACAGGATAGTAATTATAAGAAAACATTCATCCAGAAATATGTCACAGCCCAAAGGGTTTACAATTACAGGATTGACACACGTATGCTGGTGTGATCACTCACACAGGTGAGGTAGAAGTCCTGGTAAATTTCTAAATCTGGAAACCTGGTAGCTCTCTTCTATTTGAGGTCTTAAAAAAAAGCATCCACTTTTAAGAATAAGGTCTGTTACATGAACATGACAACATAATGGGACTTCTAGGCAGACCAGATCATTTAAAAGTGTACACATTTTGTGCAAAGTGTTTATTTTAGACACAGAATAGTCCAAGTCATCCAAACAAGAACTTCCTAGCAGCCACTTCCCCTGTTATTTAAACTCTGAAATCACAATAGCTTACAAACAGTTTCACCTGGTATTCACAGCCATTTATGACCTCTGCATATGACAAGGAGTATACTATATTAAAACGTTGCAAATTTTAGATCCTAAATACTGATTTTGATTAAGAAAATCTTTTGTTGATCACTGTTTTACTAACATTTTGCCTGTCACACAGGACTCATTTTTTTCATGTCTGTTTGCTGTTGAAGTCTGATATGTTTTGTCCAGACTTTCATAACATATATGTATTTTAACAATGGGGTTTTTTGTGTATAAGATTCACAGAAGTGCATTCCTGGAAACTGTCTGGCACATTGCCCAAGTACTTGCATAAATTAAAGGTTATAGGAAAGGTGAAAAACACAGCAACAGAGGAAAAGTGATCAGGGGAAAAATTATGGTACAGGGGAAAGATCACACAAAACTATCAGAAACAAATATTACAAACTGTACTATTTCCCTTAGTTGGCCTTTTACAAACTTGGAGGTGAAATTTAGGTTCATTTGGAGCCAAGAAGAATTTTGCCATAAACTTTTGGAAAACAGTATCAAGACTTTTTCTTTGTTTTCTCAGAGAAATTAAGCATGTAACAAGGGAAAGTGCAGAGTCCTGCATCTGGGCAGGAACAACCCCAGGTTCCAGTATAAATTGGGGAATGACCTATTAGAGAACAGTGTAGGGGAAAGGGACCTGGAGGTCCTGGGGGACAGCAGGATGACCATGAGCCAGCACTGTGCCCTTGTGGCCAAGAAGGCCAATGGCATCCTGGGGTGGATTAGAAGGGGGGTGGTTAGTAGGTCAAGAGAGGTTCTCCTGCCCCTCTACTCTGCCTTGGTGAGACCTCATCTGGAATATTGTGTCCAGTTCTGGGCCCCTCAGTTCAAGAAGAACAGGGAACTGCTGGAGAGAGTCCAGCGTAGGGCTACAAAGATGATTAAGGGAGTGGAGCATCTCCCTTATGAGGAAAGGCTGAGGGAGCTGAGTCTCTTTAGCTTGCAGAAGAGGAGACTGAGGGGAGACCTCATTAATGTTTATAAATATATAAAGGGAGAGTGTCACGAAGATGGAGCCAGGCTGTTCTCGGTGACAAACAATGATAAGACAAGGGGTAACGGGTACAAACTGGAACACAGGAGGTTCCACTTAAATATGAGAAGAAACTTCTCAGTGAGGGTAACAGGACACTGGAACAGGCTGCCCAGGGAGGTTGTGGAGTCTCCTTCTCTGGAGATATTCAAAACTCGCCTGGATGCCTTCCTGTGTGACCTCATCTAGGTGTTCCTGCTCCGGCAGGGGGATTGGACTAGATGATCTTTTGAGGTCCCTTCCAATCCCTGACATTCTGTGATTCTGTGATTCTGTGATACTGGCAGAGAAGGAAATGATATTTTATAAAAGATGTCCAGTCTTTACCTTCTTTTCCATACACTGGAGACATATCTGATCTCTCCACCAGAAGCAACAATGCAAACAAAATAGGAATTCTATCAATTAATTCACATATAAATTAACCATCGCTTTCCTACATAGTGCATAGACCTTTACTTTTGAAAAACTGGCTTATTCCAGTCCTTTCTCTAACCTAGACACAACTTTCCAGGCTTGTCTGTGGAAGGTAAGAGAAATTACATGTGCCTGAATCAGACAACACAATGTTCTATTCACTGTCCCACATTCTTTGTAATATTTTAGATAATGATACGCTAAGTGAGAAAGATATGAGTTTCAAACTTAGCTTACAAACTTATTTTCTGAGGACTACCAATTTCTTAATGCCATCAAAGTTTAGAAAAAAAAGAAACTAAAATTCAAAACAGTTCTTTTCTGACTGTTCCAAGACTTCCTTAAATCTGACTTACAGATTGAGCCTTCAGCAGAAAATTCAGGGTGATTTTTCTTCATTTGTTATTTTTTTGTACCATAATAATAATTATAAATCATTTACCTAGAAGCCACTTTGATTATTTAGGGATATAAAAGAGGGGAAAGCATGAAAAAGTAAAAACTACTTACTACTTATTTATGTCATAACCTTTTTCCTTTTCAGTCTGCTCTAATAAACTGGAGAATATGTAGCATTATCATGACAAGAAATGCAGGAAGAAATAATAGATTTTTGAAACCCTCTCTCTCTCTCCTCCCCCTAATCTTGTTTAGCCAAAAAATTTCTTCAGTCAGAAAAAGTCAACCTGTGAAAAGGAAGGATGTAATATGCAAGTAAGAATATAGAATCATAGAATCATTAAGGTTGGAAAATATCTTTAAGACCAACCATCAACTCAACACTACCACGACCACTAAAACATGTCCTGAAGTGCCACATCTACACATTTTTTGAACACCTCCAGGGATGGTGACTCTATAACTTCCCTGGACCGTCTGTTCCAATGTTTGACCACTCTAATTGACCCCAGCTCATCGATCCATCCTGTCCAGGACCCTCTGCAGAGCCTTCCTCCCATTGAGCAAATGAACACTCACATTCAATTTGGTGTCATCTGCAAACTTACTGAGGGTGCATTTGATCCCTTCATCCAGATCAGTTTTGAACCTAGCGAAGAGTATACCCATCTACACCATGAGCAGCCAGCTTCTCTAGCAGATTGCTATGGGAGATGGTGTCAAAGACTTTACTAAAGTCCAGGTAGACAACATCCACCGCCTTTGCCTTATCCACTAGGCGGGTCACCTGGTCATAGAAGGACGATATATGAGGGAGAACAAGATGTGGACTGGGGGAAAAACAGTATGCAAATAATTATTCCATGGCATATGACCCTCTCAGATGTCATTTGACAGCACTGGCTGTAGCACACAGTATCTCTAAGAGGTAAAGCCAATTATCATATCAGACATCCTAAGAGAGGGAAAGCCTATGGGGTAATGGTATATAAAGGAGTAAGAATCCTTTTGACAATTTTAATTTATGGATTGTCTCATGAGATAGAAACACCTGAAGCCAAATTACACCCAAAAATTTCACACAAACTTCTGTGTAAGAATACAGCATTGCATGTCATGATAGTAGCTTCTCTTTCTCATTATCCTAAAATGAAGCACACTGTTATTTTGACTTTCTATATTCTTCAGAATAAGAGAAGAATAACTTCAGGAAATACAATCAACAAATGCTCTGACTCATGAATCTGCAGAAAGTACAAGTAAATCAGCAAACTATCATAGAACAACATTGGGCAGAAACATTTTGTTAGATAAATAATGATAACTATTTTCCCTTAGCTAACTACAATTCATTTATTCCTGAGCTGAAGTTTGGCTAGCTATGTGGAATTTCCTATCAGACTTCTTTTAAGAAAAAATGGCTTTTACTGATTCAATATTGGCTTAATTAGAATGTTTGTTACAAGATTAAAGTTTACCAGAGCAACTTGTAGATTAAGAGCTGGTCTTCAAAGTTGTAAATTACAAGTATCCTGGAGAAATCAGTAATGTTGTCAGACCTTTCACAGAGAGACATTGATTCTTTTCAACACTGGAAAACTATCACTTCTCTGGATAAACTATGCTTTAAAAAATGGCTGCGATCAATTAAACATGACAAAAAAGTAGTTTCAAAAGCGCAGGACATTTGCAATCCAGAAAAGTAGAAATTGCTACATTTCCTCTGGGAAAAAAAGAAATGTCATGGAATAGGAGGAAAGACAGTCACACTCAGGAAAGCACAGGCATCTTGACTGTGAGCATCTCAGAAACCTCTGAAAATGCTATAGATGGGAACTGGCCACTGTAAGAATGCTCTAAAAAAAAAAGAAAAAGAGACAGGAATAGGAAATTGCAGGGAGAAGAAAAAACATATTAAAAACCCACAGAAATTACTTTTTCTGCTTTTTTCTTTCACTTGTTTTGCTCATAGACCATCTGTTTTTTTCTTGTAAAGAACATCAGAGACAAAAAGAGAAGCAGAAAAAAAAGCAAGGAAATAGCTTGTTTGTATAAGTTTGAAAAAATAACAACAAAAAATCATTTTTTCAAAAGCAGATAAAAGTTACCAACAACAGTGGAAGACTTTTGCTAGCTTTCTCACTCCTCGCAGCTGATTCTTGAGAAGGGACTTCAAATTAATTTATTTACCAAAGGGGAAAATGTGCCTTCTGCAGATGTTTCCTCATGCCCTTCTCTTGTAATTAAGGAAAAGTATGATGTTGCTTTGTAATTAAGAACATTTCTTTGGTGCGTGAATACTAAAAATCAACAGCTTAAAGGTCAGAGAATTTCCTTGAACAAATCATCACATGTATACAACATAAGAAACAGATCAATGCAGAATTGCTGTAGGAATTCTTTCCCCCATATATTATTCTGTATTCACCTATTCAAAACTTTACTAACAGTAGGAAAGAAGTACTGTTTATGTGAAAAAAATGTACCCCTCGTACAAATCAATGCAAATAGTAACACAAAGGATGAAAGAATATGGAATATTCTTCTGTGGTACTGCAACAAAAATAGTGCCTTGTGAGGCCTCCCTCAGAATATTCTTAGGGCAGAAAATTCAAGTAAAAATGAAACTCTTAGGTCTTTCTAAGCTGTAAATAGTTCAGTACCTCTCCTGTGCTAGAAGAGAAGTGGCCAAATCTCCTTACTCAGCAAGCTATAGCTCTAACTCTTCCTATGGCCAAGATTCACTTCCTACAGCTAAGTATTATCAGAGAAGATGTCCCTTCCAAACTCAGCCATTCACAGAAGACATACTATAGGGACTCATGAGAGAAACAGTTCTGGAGTAGTTGTGGGCCATGGGAAGGCAGATAGTGTTTTACTCCTTTGCAGTTTCAGAGGCTGGCTGCACTGTGGGGTTATGTGACAAACTGACGACATTCATCTTGGCAGATTTTGCTGGTTCTCGTTTTCCACCATAATTAATTATTCACCAGCCTCCCTCCAGTATAGATTAGCTACTCATTACATGACTTAATCTGTAGAGCAGAAGCTGGACTTGACACTTCACAAGATTCATATGGTTAAAGATACAAACTTGAGCTACAGAGACAGTGAGACTGTTTCCCCTTGGTCTATAAAATAAGGATCCATTTTCCTCTACCACTAATAACTAATATTTATCATTTGAACTTCACAGTGCTATTTTCTTTTTATCATACACACAATAGGTGAAAACAAAACTACGCAATTTGGGCTCTTTTCTTCTATAATACTAGCTCTCACCTTTAGAATGATATTTCAAAACAGAATATTCCTAAATACAGTCACAGAAATTGCTTCAGTTGAGGCATACATATTCCACTGTTAATACCATATCTTTTATTTGTCAATTGATTAGCAACATTAGCATTATATTCTTCAGTATTACACTTGATACCTTCTGGACTGTCTTGTCACCTAAGTTACAGGTGATTTAATTCCCTATATATTTAGTTTAGGAATTGATGTGAAGAAAATCTGAGCTGCAAAACACATAATTAGATATTTAAGCCTCAGAAAATATTCAATTATCATTTATTTAAAAGTATATCTCATAAATTTTAAAAATAGCTACTGTGAAGTGGTTTGGAATGATAATAGGGATAAATATTTTAAAAAACTGCTTTTGGCATATTGGAGGACATAAACTATCTATTTGATATTAATTTTTAATCGTATTGCTGCATATGTAAATTCCAAGTACTGTTATTGGCTGGTTTGCATAAATTCATACAAACAGGCAATGCTTACAGAAGAAAAAAAAAGGAAATAACAAAGATCTTTATGTTACACAGTCACATGTAATTGAATGTGGTGAGGCAGCGTTACAAGGAAAGTAGTTCGGTAGAACAGCATAACACTCTTATGATATCCTAGTTTCAAGAAACAGATTACCTAACCTGGCTTTTGGAGAAATCTGATTTGATTGTTATGGGGAAGGCCTGACTCAACTTCTTGACTTAACTCTAATACTACTTCTGATGCCTCCATCCTTGACTTCACTTTTTATTCATAAATATCAACACCACACTAGGATAGTATTATCACACCACTACTCTAATTTGCTTTGAGCAGTTGTATTAGAGATCTCTACCTTACACTGAATTACAATTAGCTGTTTTACTAATATGTCAATTTTTGTGACCAATACAGGAGTATTTCTTGCTGTTGCAATGCTTACGATCCCCTAGCAGCAATTAAAAAAGGTAAGAAATTTTGCAGCAACAGCTTATAAGGATAGGATGAGAGCAGAGGCTTCAAGTGAATAAATACAAATCACAAAAGGTCAACTACTGGTAAACATAAGTTTATGCACAATGAGATAGAGTGGCTAGGACTCTGCACATTAGACAATACCTGGCAAGTTATCATGGGACCAAGAATTATGAGAAAGTCTGTCCTCAGTCAGACCAGACAGGAAGGGAGCTGTAAGAAAAGTATGATGTGGTGCAATTACAGGAGGTTGTTCATTCAGAATGATGTGGAAGTGGTCACTGAGACTGATTTTTCTTCCTATCAGATTGTCAGCAGAATTGTATATAGTATCCTAGAGCCTGGCCTTCTATCATACAAATATATTTCTTGCTTACTATAATATAGTGTCACAGCTCAGGAAAATGAAGTTTTCAGGCATCTTTAAAAAATATGAAGTTGATCCAAATAAGGATTACAAACTGCAGGCAAAATGCAGAAGGCAGTGGAAAAAATAGTTTGAAATACAATGTTCAAATTACATAGGAAGTAGCCATTTTTTTTCAAGTCTATCAGGATCAGATAGTATTGTATAAATGCAGTTCTATACTGCATCACCTCAAAAGAACTAGAGTAGAATTGGAGAAGTTATTGAGAAGGATGACATGCCATAAATATGGTGAGTAGAGAACGACTCGTTACTGTTTCTTTCCCTGTAAGAACTAGAGGACATGAAGGGAAAACAACAAATGTGAAGTTCAAAACAGACAGAGAAACATGTTCACATGTTGCATAAATAAATTGTACAAGTTTTTTTGCGCAAGACTGGAATTAAATCATTTACACGGGTTCAAAATGGAACTGAATAAATCCATTGAAGAAATAGCCATATGGGATTCAAAATACAAAGAATATTGCTAGCTTAAAAGTGGTTTAGCTACAACTGGGTGGAGGCCTTAATTAACTGCATGCTTGTAATGATTTTATGTCCTTCACTAGAAAATTATTACGAGCCAATGCTAGAGAAGGAACACTGGGTATATGGTCTGGTATATGAGATTTCTGGTCTGATTCAGCAATATGTATTTCTCCCCTTCAGACTCTTAGCTTTTCAGAGTGTAACATGAGTACTTTCATATATTTATCTAAGAGTAAATACCATACAGATAGTAGTTAAAAGCACAACTTTTAAATGATCTAACAATATTTCATATGATCTAGAAGAAATATTCATAAATATAAACTAAGATGTTATAATAAAATAGGAATTCAATTTGACATTTATGTCCATAGTAATAATTCATGCAGACAGACAGGAGTATTGGAGAGACTAGGATAAAAATAAGAAATTCTGTTTTTCCAAAAGGAAAATTAAATTTATTTAATGATACAACTTCTCTGAAGAAAGGAAATCAGTTACATCCCAAGTTATCTAAAGAAAACTCCTCCCTTATGTCTGTCCAAAATAACTGTGCCAGGACTGTTACTCTAATGCCTCCAGTTCCACTGTGTTCTGTTTACGAAACCCTCCAATGGCTTTTTTTTGTTATCAGATTATCTCTATAACAAAGTTCTGCTGTATTGATACCAAAAGAATACAAGACTGAAAGACATTAATGGGTGGTAATCTACTCTTCAGCTGGAACTGTGTTATATAATACTTTTCATGAAAAAATAAACAAACAAAAAAAACCCCCAAAAACACTATTAGTAAAGATGTTCCAAATAATCACTTAGGAAAAACATAGAAAATAGAAAATTCTAGTAACTTTATTTTGAAAAAGAAAAGGGAAGAAAATCACAGAATCTACAAAGTCTTTTGGGGAAGTACAGAGCTACCAGTATTCACTTATGTATTGGGTTTCCATGGCAAGGTTTTGGTAGTGGGAGGGCTACAGAAGTGGCTTCTGTGAGAAATTGCTAGAAGCTTCCCCTATATCCAATAGAGCCAGCACCAGCCAGCTCCAAGACAGACCCGCTGCTGGCCAAGGCTGAGCCCGTCAGCTATGGTGGTAGTGCCTATGTGATAATGTATCTAAGGGAGAAAAAGTTATTGTGCAAGAGCAATTGCAGCCAGGGAGAAGACTGAGAATATGTTAAGAGTAACAGCTATGCAGACATCAACATCAGTGAAGAAAGAGGGGGAGGAGATGCTCCAGGAGACTGAGCAGAGGTGCCCTCAGAAGCCTGTGGTGAAGGTCATGGAGAGGCAGACTGTCCTCCTGCAAGCCCATGAAGGTTAATGATGGGGCAGATATCCATCTACAGCCTATGGAGGACCCATGCTGGAGCAGGGGAATGCCTCGAGGAGTCTGTGACCCTGTGGGAAGCCTACACTGGAGCAGGCTTCTGGCAGGACCTGTGGACCCATGGAGAGAGAATCCCATGCTGTAGGTTTGCTAGAAGGACTTGTGCCACCATGGGGTACCCACACTGGAGCAGTCTGCTCATGAAGGATCCCATCCCGTGAAAGGGACCCATTCTGGAGCCATTCATGAAGAACTACAGCCTGTGGGAAAGACTTTCTTTGGAATAGTTTGTGAAGGACTGTCTTCTGTGCAGGGGTCCCCGTGCTGCAGCAGGGGAAGAGTGTATGAAGTTCTCTCCCTGAGGAGGAAGGAGCAGCAGAGGCAATGTGTTATGAATTGACCACAATCCCTGTTTCTTGTTCCCCTGTGCTGCTGGAGGGGAGAAGGTTCAAAAAATTGAGAATGAAGTTGAGCCTGGGAAGAAGGAAGGAGTAGAGGAAGGTGGTTTAGGTTTTGGGTTTATTTTCTCATTACCCTACTCTGATTTGACTATAAATAAATAAAATTAATTTTCCCTGAGTCAAGTCTGTTTTGCCTACAATGGTAACTGCTGAGTCATCCCCCTGTCCTTATCTTGACCCTTGAGCTTTCAGTTACATTTTTTCTTCCCTGTCAAGCTGTGGAAGGGGAGTGATAGAGGAGCTTTGGTGGATACTTGGCATCTAGCCAGGGTCAATGCACCAGTCTACAATGTCTTAAAGTACTGCAAAGAAATTAGTGTTGTTATTATCAGAGAAAGCTGCTAGTTTCCATAGCATTTGCAAGAATTGTCAGAAATAAACTATTCCTGTGTGCTTTAGGTGGCTAATCATTATCAGAAGCTCCTAGTATCTCTGTAGCTTTAGCAATAAGTGTTCAGCTTACTTTAGGCTTTCTTTTTTTTTATTTACATTCTAACTGACACAGTACATAGTTAAGTTACTGCTGTAACTGTTCACTTAAAATTGAAAGTTGAATTTGCAGTACAATTGTCTTATTAAAACATCATGGTGGGAACAGAGAAATACACCGATTGCAAAAAAAACCCCAACACATCAATAAGTATTGAACAATATGACCAAGAAATATACAGAAATACGCAATTTTCTCATTACTTTTGCATATTTTGTAGTGAGGGTCCTGAAATGCCTACTGAATTTTTTGCATCCAAAACAGGGACATGGAGTCCCTGTCTCTCAATCCATGTCAGATCCCAGATTATTGTACGCACAAGAAAGGGGAGGAGTAAAAACTTTATTCAAATATGGGAGGTCATATGGACAAATTACTTATTTATAGATATCTCAAATATATTATGTCATCAGTAAACTAATGCAGATTGTACTATGAATCCTTTATAAATGTTTTGATCATGGAAATAGGGGACCAGGGTAACAGCAAGGAATGTACACATACAGCCATTAGTAAAGTGTCACAATAATTGCTCTGTTTCTAGTGTTACCTGTTGTGCATATGGATATTGTTACCTTATGATATGGAAGATGCTCCATCCATAATTACATATTATATATCAAAGCTAACCCCAGTTAATATGTCATGAATATGAGCACTTCTGATCACTTTTTGACTTCCTTAAAATTTCAATGATGATGTCTCATCAGTAGCTTTTTTTAAAAGAAATAAATATTAAGGTAATTCAGTACAAAATTATACAGATGCTTTCTCAATCACTTTTTCAACATTTCAAAATCCTTTTACCATCTACTAGTTAACAAACTAAACCAAACCAAAGAAAAAATAACCAACAGCATCTGTTGAAAAATAGACATTGGAGAACTGAGTACCAATCTCCATGATATACTTGTTTTCCATGAAGATGAGCAAATTGTGTATGACTGCACACCTAAACATTATTCATATTAAATTTTTATATTTCTTACTTATATTCCTAGTTTATATTCCTTCTTTAATATGAAACAATGTTAAATAATATAAACGAATTTTAGAAATCAGTGTTTCATTAATGGTGGCGTTAAACAGCCACTTGTCTTTCGATTCTAGAGAACTGAATGTCTGAAAAAATTTTAAGGACCAATTTGAAAATGTGTGCACTTCTAAGATATTGAACAAATAAATGAAAATTTTTGCTTTAAACATTAATAAAAATACTGTGCCCCAAAATTTGATGTTTAATGCATAGACAGATTAAAAAAAGGATGCTTACTATGATATGCAGACCACGTAAGCATATATTTACCTTCACATAATGGAGAGGATCCTTCAAACTGCAACTGTGCATTCAGTTTGCAGGTTAATATATCTTGTCCAACAAGGGTGAAACCAGGATGGCACTTGTACTTCACAAAATCTCCTGAAAAAGTTATTGACAAAATTAAATCTATAAAAACCTCTCAAACAGAAGTATACCAAAATCTCAGGTAGAAAAATTTTAATTAGTATTCAAGTGAATATGTATGAATGAAAAGGAGATACTATTCTTTCACCTATTTCAAAGTCATCATCTTCTGTAAATAAATCTGCATGTGGAACTGTGGGTGGAGGCTGGCACTTCTTCAGCTGATAAGCTGCAAATTTAAGTGAAAAAAAGATTAAATACTGTTGTGTTAAGAATTACTTTACAGAAAATTAATTTCGTATTCACACTTCTCAAATTACCAAATCTGCACTGAACCTCATGGTCTCTCAGTTACAACATTCTCCAAGTTAAATATAATAATGCTACATATTATAAAAACAAAAGAAAAAAAACCAGCTTAGATAGTCTATTACACTGCCTAGATATAGATCTATTGTAGGATTGGATGCAGTTGTGATGTTTATGAGGAGATTTTTGCAGCTACAAGGCTGCTGTTTTGTGTGGCTGCCTTTGCATCATGTGATGGAAGTAATGGTTATAAATCACAGATTACTTAGATTTCCTGGAATATCTGTAATTACTTGTCATGTACCTGGTATTTCATATTCATTCTTAATTTAAGCATAATTGGGGTTAATATTTCTCAGGATATAGGTACATAAAGGTACTTTAAGAAGAAACATCAATAATAACTATAATAATAATAGTAACAATAACAATAGCAATAATTTTATAAGTTACAAACAACACCAACCAAAACACAAAGCCTTTAAAACAAAATTTTTCCTCTATTCTTCAAATCTGTTCCATTAAATTGTAAGCAAACTCATATGGAAGGTAACCAGTACAATGACACGTTTCTAAAATGGAGTAGAATGCCCAAAACAGCTGACAAAGCTATTTCTTGAGAAAAAATCCAAAACAGAGGTTTCAGATTGTGATCAGAGTACACATGCTATAGAAAAACTCTCATATTCATGGAACTAAATCACAGTCAAGAACACAAATTCTCCTGGTAACGATAGTCCTGTCCACTTGCTGTTTTTGAAAAGTTAAAGAAACACAAAATACTGAGAATCAGCCCTTATCTTCCACGTAAGCTTCTATAGCCCAACACTGTAAAGCAATAGTACAAGGAGAAAAAAAAAATGGAGAGTTTTTCATCCATTGAGAGTTTCAATTTTTTCATCTATAGAGAATTTCCAAGGACAGGGAGGATAAAACATATATGTTTTCCTTATGCATTTCATTCCTGTTGTATATATATATATACACATATACACAAACACATATATGTAATTATTATATACAGAAGCACAGAATGGTAGGGGTTGGAAGGGACCTCTGGAGAACATCTAGTCCAAACCCCCTCCTAAATCAGGTTCACCCAGGACCACATCCAGGCAGGTTTTGAGTATCTCCAGAGAAGGAGACTCCACAACCACTCTGGGCAACCTGTTCCAGTACTCTGATACCCTCAAGGTAAAGAAGTTTTTCCTTAATGTTTAGGTGGAATTTCCTATGTTTAGTGTGTGCCCACTTCCCCTTCTCCTATCACTGGGCACGACTGAAAAAGAGACTGACCTCATCTTCTCATTTATAAGGATTGATAAGATCCCCCTAACAGCCCCAATAAGGTACACCTAATAGCACCAGATTTCTGGACAACACATGAGACAAAAAGCTTTGCAACCTGCTTAGACACTTGTAACAGCAAGACCCAAGAAACAGACAGTATGCGTGTTTTCCAGCAATAACATTTTACTTTTTTTAGGAGAAAACCACAGCCAAGAAAAACATTTTAGACTCCGAGTACTAGTTTCATAAAGACTTCCCCATGCAAATGGATACCCTCCAGTACTCTCTGTGACATTTTCTCCTGTCCTTGTAAATTAAGTCACCCTATCTTGTTGAATTATAGTCCAGAAGGCTAACAATATTCCATTTATTATACATAATTTGGGTCAATAACTCAGAATTTGAACTAGAATTCAACATTTCACTTCTGAGTTAGATGCCTAATTTGCATGTCCTGTAGCCCTGCCTGTAACTTTGAACAAAGCATTTTGCTGGATATCAGGCCTAATGGTGTTTATTCAACCCACCCACAGCATCCCATCAACCTTTCTGACCACAAGCCCTAGCATGATCAGCTGGTGAAGAATTTTATTATAGAAGGTTTAAAGTAAGTTAACTAATAAATGGGTCAAAATAACTCAAAAAGTAAAAGTTTAATATTAGACAGTGATGATTAATATTAAAGATAGAGTGTATTTATTGAAAGACACAAATTAACATTAAGATTTTTTTTTTATGCTTGATTTTAAAGACTGGTTTGTACAGTTGGTTTTTTTTAAAGGTGCAAAATCCATGAACCATGATAAATTTATCTAAGATCATTCAGTAAATCACAAAGTTAAGAAATATTTTTAAAATTCACTAGCTGATTGTGGTTATTAGATGTTAATGATATAAAGCAAACTGACCATGAAAATTGAGGACAAAGAATCCTCCTGTTGAAAAATCACTATGAAATTTGAGGAGGACTTGATTGGTGGAACTGTAAGCTGTTTCCAGAGCTGTGTTCCCACTGAAAACTCCTAGCTGAGGTGAATTATGGTCAGGACCATCCCTAGGAAAGAAAACGTGAAAAGATCAGCTGAACAAAAACTGTACTTAACCTTTAAATTAACAGTCTCATGTACACATCAGCTGAAAAAACAAGTCTAGAAAACTCATCTAATCTTATCATATTTTTAACATTTTTGACCCATACACGTTCTTACTCATGACTAATGCATACAGAGGTGTAGAATTTGCAAGTCACTCCATTTTCAGTATCATCATATGTAACATTGAGGTCTGACCAAGCAGAAAAAATAAATAATCAAAAATCCCTGCTTTTATCACTGAAGAATTTTTTGTGCTCTGCAACACTTATTTCTGGTCTTTTTTTATATTACATGTAATGAATCTAAACTGACTAAAAACCACATTTTTTATATGCATTTTAGAAGGTTGGAGATCATCTAGAAGCTCTCTGAAAGCTGTTGGCTTTTCACTTTTCACTGTCTTTAAATCAGAGGGATATTTGTTCACCTCAATTACACTGCTAAAAAGCCAAGCATTAACTAATTATTTCAAACCTATCAAGGTAAGATGTTCATAAAAAGAAAAATCTACCATATGTCACACATATAAATTGTACATACAACTTGTATTTTTAAAAATGTAGCTTAAAATTAATATTTTTCTCTTGTACAGTTTTTCTGGATTATTCAGGCTTCCAATTTCTACTCTGGTATTAATGACAAGAAAAAAATAGACTACAGATGACTCAGAATAAAAATGTATTTTCTTCTTCCTGCTGCATTGAAAACAAGAGTGAAGGTAATGAATATTGAGTAAGAACTTGATAATTTGCTTAGGCTTTCATTTTAAAAGTCTGACACTCAGACTGAAAAAATAATAAAGAAGGAAAGAAACAAAGAAAAAAGCTTTTCTATTAAGATTCGACTTTTCATACACAAGTGAATAGCATATATATGAATTACCTAAAAAAATATTACTCTTAACAACCTCCTCTCAGCAAATTCAGGAGCTATAGTCATCACTGATACCTCAGACAATAACTCTAAAGAAAGCATACTTCGGCCAGACGAGTTCTAAAAGCTGACGCAATTGCTTAGGAAAAAAGAGGAGTCAGGGATACAGTTAGATCTTTACTGTTGACAGCTATTTAAAAAAATTATTTAATGCCAGAGACAATAATCTATGATGTATTTTCAGATTTATAGGTAATGCCAGAGATAGCCAAATGGCAGTTGATAAACAGTTATGCATCTCTACAAAGTGATTAGATTTTCCCTGTATTATATGGACTTCAGCATTGCTATCTGGAAAAAACTCACCCCAGATAGCAACAGGTACATGGACTAGCTGGGAGATGAGAGCAGAGGACTCACATAGGAGTAAGTTACATCCTATATCCTATGCAAACTGTCCTTTTGCCAAACTGTACATCATGTGAGAGATAAGTCACTGTGTACATTATGTGGGGTAAGGACCAAGGTTAGCCATAGATGATGAAGTATGTAACAGTTTCAGCATCATCTATGTCTGCTCCTCAGTGCAAAAAATTCTTTTGCAAGAATTTAGACAGCCCCAAGACCTCTTCCTCCAGCTGAGGACACAAAGTTGAGATGGGTTTGGGGGTTAAGAAATACAAGTTCAGAGAAGGGGAACATCCAATATGAAGCTTAAAGACATAGAGGTACAAGAGCTGAAATACTGGCTTCAGAAATACAGAGAGTATATCTGTCTGCCATATTAAGAAATGTTAATAAAATCTTAATTAATGCCT
>VYZX01021615.1:0-20855 GCA_013401335.1 Brachypteracias leptosomus
CAGTCCAGCTGTAAACCTCCACATTCCTCAACAAGGAGTCTTTGGATTACTGAACAAAGTGGGAGTGAATTTTTCAGAGATATGTAACATAACGGGGCTGTATGGTCCCTGATTGCATGGATAGTCCCTTGCCTAGTGTTAAGGTGTTGTTCCACCTTAATGGACCTAAGCTTGTACTTTTGTAATTAGTTTTGATCATTAGGAGAACCAAAATCAGATTCAGATTCAGATTCTTAACTGCACTTGTGAATCTGTAGAAACCAATGCTCTAACAAAATCCTACTAACCATTTTTCTGAAAGCCAAGAGATGCAAGGCTTTGTTGTAAGGGATAGTACCAAGATTAAGGTAATCCATTATAATTAAATTTGATATTTGAGTGGAGAGTGAGGGGGTTAATATTTTCACATTATCACAGAATCACAGAATGATGGGGGTTTGAAGGGACCACTGGAGATCATCTAGTCCAACCCCCCCTGCCAGAGCAGGTTCACCTAGAGCAGGTTGCACAGAACAGCATCCACAGGGGTTTTGAATGTTTCCAGAGATGAAGACCTCTCTGGGCAGTCTGTTCCAGTGTTCTGTCACCCTCACATTAAAGAAGTTCCTCCTCATGTTTAGATGGAACTTCCTATGTTCAAGTTTGTGCACATTACTTCTTGTCCTGTCACTGGGCACCCCTGAAAAGCATCTGGTTCCATACTCTTGACACCCACTCTTTAAGTATTTATAAGCATTTATAAGATCCCCCTCAGTCTTCTCTTCTCTAGGCTAAAAAGCCCCAGGTCCCTCAGCTTTTCTTATAAAAGTTCCAGAGAACTGGACACAATACCCCAAATGAGGCCTCATCAGGGCAGAGTAGAGGGGGAGGAGAACCTCCCTCGACCTGCTTGTCACACTCTTCTTGATGCACCCCAGGATGCCACCGGTTTTCTTGGCCACAAGGGCACATTGCTGTCTCATAGTCATCCTGGTGTTCACCAGGACTCCCATGTCTTTTTCGACAGACCTCCTTTCCAGCAGGTCAGCCACTAGCCAGTACTGATACATGGGGTTATTCCTCCCCAGATGCAATACCCTACACTTACCCTTGTTATCAACCTTATTGTTATCAAACAAAGGTGAAGGAAAATGTTTCTTAATAATAAAACAATGTATCCTGAGATTAATGATTCAGCTGAAACCTCATAAAATTAGTTGCCATTAAACAGATTAAATTTAATGCAGATTGCATGTGTCTTTGTTGTTTATAATTGTCTGGTTTATGTTTTTTCTTCTTCATTTATATTCCTTCATTCATATTGCTTTAAAGTAATGTCTAAAGATTCTCAGTAAAAAGCTGTTCTGCAATCATTTTTACTATCTTTTTCTATGAAGGACAGATGCCTTAATAAAAAATAGACATCTGGTTGATAGACAAAGTGGCCCAATCAATTTAGGCTACAGTTTAAAAGTACATAAAACAGCTGTCCCCTACTAATGAATTTTAATAGTTTTACATCTTGTGCATCATGCTATTTGAAACATCCATAATTAAATGTGCATTTTGTTAATGAAATCTTCCCCTTGAATCATTAAAAGAAGAAACTTGCATTTTTTATAAAAATTTCTCAGACATGTTTGGATAACTGTTTTGTTTTGGCTTGGGTTGGTTGTTTTTATATTTGCTTTTTAAAAAGTTATTTCAAAATATAATTATTTTGTATTGATTTATCTGACATACAAAATTACTTCTTTTCAAGTTCTGTCACCATGTAGCAGTTGTTAGCTGTTTTCCATTCTACTGTTGCCTTTGATTTCCAGAGAAACAGTAACTTTGTGAATCACAAAAAGGCTGTATAACCTATAACTGGGAAGCAGAGATGCTAAAAAAAAGTCTTAATTTTGTGTTAGCCCACAAAAATGTGATGATATGAGATGGGTAAGAAACAATATATTTAAGCTAATCAGAGGAATACAAATCGGGTACTATATTAAAAACAATATTTATACTCTACATTGAAAGCTTTTCTGTAGTGAAATCAGGCTCAAAAATGTCATATTACAGATAGAATGAGTGAGTCTGACACCATCAGAGAGAAACACATCTAGACTGTCTTGATGATATGTCACATATGATTGCAGCAAGGGTAAAGGTAGACTAGTTATCACTAGACATTAATAACAGTTGTGAGCTGGTGGACATGGTCTTTTGACAGAGACAGTTCAGGTTGTCCTGGTATCTTGAATTTCTGCTTGAAGGCTGAAAAATTGATGTCCCTCTGTCTACATTTACCCTGTACCCAGGGCTAAACTACAGCAGTTGCTCTATCACCTGATGACCCCTCCCCAGCCAAGAAGGGGGATCTGAAAAAGGAGAGGGGAGTCACATGTTGAAATGAAAACAGATTTAATGAAACAGCAGACTAATACCAATGCCAGTATAAAGTAAACAAAGTTATACTCAGCCCAGCAAAGGTACCATCCCTGAGAATATCCTTGCTGATATGGGACACCAAATGTTAACCACTACTTGAAAGACAGAAATCACCACTGTAAACTGTTCACAGATTCAAGGATTGCATTTCTATTCTACATTAAGCAAAATTATGTAGTATGTATGGTATTGGTAGAGTATGAAAAAAATACCACGAGCATAGGACAGCCCCACCATGGCATCTGTCTGTGCAGGTGTATGCTGCATTCTATTCTGTGCAGTAACATAGCTTTAACTAGCAGAACAGAATAAAAGTGATTCTGTCCAGTCTAAACAAGGCAATAGGGGACATGGAAGTCTAAGGAATTTATTTTCTAGGGAAATGAAAGACTGAGGTTCCTTATGCAAAGGAATGAAGTGATCGAGGGAGAAGAATCAGTGCTGAATTGGTATCTAAATTTAGCTACACAGCAATACAATGGACTCAACAGAGACATGGCTTTATGACATACTATAATTCTCTCTGCCTTTCAGGTGAAGCCCTTCTTGTTCCACAAACCAAAAATTGCCACCTTTTTTTCTCTTTCTCATAAATGACCATCTTATCAACTATCTTCTTGCTAATATTCTTTCAGATACCAGCCAACTTTTCCTCCAGGCAGTTTGGAGTCAATGTTTTCAATCTGTATTTAGTTTGGAAAGATGTTTGCTTTTGTCAGGTCTGAAGAAGCATTTGTGTTTCAATAAACTGGTCTGCTTTTTCCCCAACAATAGGTATTATTCCTCCCCATCAATTTGCCTTACTTCAAGGGAAATGACAGATGTGTCTCATGTAGACACAGGTAGTGAAAATTGTATGGATGCTGGATTATTAGCTTTGACTAACTGTTAGATTTTGCAGAGTTTATTACTATCTTGTAATTCCTACATTTCTTCATAACTCATAAATAATCTCTTAAGTCTCTGGTGCTAACTTGTATGAAAGCAGAGGGAACTGGCCTATTAAGAACAATTTAACTCTTATCTGTTTAAAAAGCATTACATATACCATATAGGAGAGGAAGACAGAGAGACTGGCAACAGATGTTTAGAAACCAAAGTCTCAAGATTAAATCCTTTGTTAGTATCACGTTTTCTATTGACATATCCCCATAACTATTAAGAAACTAATGTGGAATGTGGCCTGGTTTTGAAGGGCCCTCCCCTTTAACATCCAACAGAATGGATTTTCCCAAATCTTTAGGCCCTTTGACTAATGTCATGTTCCCTGTAAAAAGTTAATTCCTTTATTTAATTCCTTTAGGTGTGAATTCTGGTGAGAGAAGAAACCAAGTTTTCTAATAAATCATGCATTTTTACCTTACCATCCCAGAGAAAATGTAGAAGAAGATGGGTAGGAAAGGTATATATAATATTTTCCTATTTCCTGCCATTCCCTTAAGGTTCCTAATTGTTAAGACTTTCAAAGTAAAGTGTCTTTGTGTCAGGCGCATTTGGTCATTGAATGTGTGATTTGGCAAAATATGAAATGTGCCAACTGTGTGCTGGCTTGTCAATAAGAGTTTGATATCCATTAAAAAACAGCTATCTGTAGGAGGAGCTTCTAAGTTGTGGATCCCATATAAACAAAACCATTTCTGTGTAGTTCCAAATCCTTGAACAATATTTAAGAATCTACTTCTTTACTGGGTAGCTATGCAGAGCTCCTTATGTGATGCCAATTCAGAGTACCAGTGAGCTTAGGTCTTGGAGGTACCCAACTCTTCCCAGGCATTGAACTGGTGCAATGAATCATACTTCAGTGACACTCAAGTGAGTTGTTAGTCACTTCCTCCTACACTGCAGGTATGCTTTGACCTTAGGTTCCTAGTACTGAGTTCCATTTTCTGCTCTGGGAAATGAGAACTTTTATCTTGGTAACACAGATAGGACTGTTACACTGAAGCCCAGAGTAATCCACTGAATATAGTTTAGAACAGTTATGTTGTAGGTATACATTGGAAATGTAAATTAGAAAGTTGAGCTGAGCAGTATTTAATGAATATCTTAATGTACATCATGTTAAATACTGCAATTGAATGTGAGTTAATTTTAAAGCTGGCTTTTAATGAAGAGGAGAAATCATAAATTTATCATCAACACAATGAAAATAATTTTCATTGCCTACTGAAATAGCAAATACATACATGCTTGCTGATTTTATTGGAACACATTAGTGTGTTTCAGGTCTGACAACGGTGAACAAATAGGAAAAATAAATGCCTACTGAGAAATTGGTGAAAGCCATCACTTTTCCCAACTAGAAGATGACCATCTTTTGAATATCACTGAATTGAGAAAACTACATTATACAACTTCATTAATCCCCAAGAAATGCAGCCTCTGAATCCAGCTTAATAAAAGGCAATTAACACAGAATGTCACACTGCATTATGCAATCAATGTAAGGGAGAGTATTAGCATAGGGACACATCATAGAGATTCTTGTAGAAACCATAAGCAAAATTTCTACATCTAATCAGCTACTCAAATAGAATTTTAAAATGCAGATTCCATATGGTTTTAAAATTAACACTGCTAGAAGAAAGAACATTGAATAGGCTGCAAGCATGTCAATAACAAGGAGTAAAGCAATATAGCTAGGGGAAATCTTAAATTACATTTTCTCTATGATATTTCAGAGAATTTATCTACTGTAAATTACACAAAAGTCTTCTAAGAGAAGAATAAAACCCAGTTTGCAGTTTCAATTCCTGCAAATAAATAATAAGTATCAGGTAATCATACCTTTTAAAGACAAGAATATCAATAGTATACATGTACTTTATAATAAATAGAGAGTCTCATAGCAAATATTTTCTCCGAGTTTGAGAGAAAAATCTAGTTTCATAAGTTCATATAGAAAGATTTTTGTTGGTTTAGTCTTGAATAGTCTTAAGAGTCTTTGCAACTTAGTGTACTTAATCAACCCACAATGGCAAGATTACACAGCGTAAGAATATTAAACTTGTTCACTTTGTTGTTTAAGTGAAAGGACAGTGGTTTGTAAACCTAAGGAAAGTATTCCTTCTATTTCCATATGAAAAAAGACAGCCTTCTGGGAGCAATTTCCTTGTTCATAAATTAGAAGAGAAAAATGAAGCTAATGCTCCAGACTTAAACTGCAGGGAAACCTTACTGGGTCTCCATCTCCCAGGTAAATGTAATGTGGCACATAGTTACATTTGTAGAGAGTATAGGCTGTTGTCAAGGACACTGCAAAAATATGGGCTGCAGTGAGTTTAGACCATTAAGAGATACATAAAGCAAGATAAGAATAATAGGAGGGAGTCTGAAGGCACAGAAAAGAAAAAAGCTTGAAGCAACAGGTATATGTGTAAATCCTCAAAGTAAATCAACTACTCAGCTTTTATTCCATTCTAAAGTAGGCACTTGAAGAACCAGACAAAACTCACATCTCTACTGGATCAGAAAACAATGGGTAAGTAAGTTTTGTTTTCTTTCTTTCCATCTGCATTTGGGAAAGATTAGGAAACTTGCTGTGCACTGGTAACTGAGAATTCCTCTGCTGATGTCATAGGAGCACTACTATTTGTGATCTTACCTGTAATATCTCCATCAGTGCGCCTATCATTGTGCCTTAGAGCATATACCCTCAAGGTATGAAATTGGTTTTCTCTTCTATCTTCACAGAGTGCCAACAATGGTGCCTTGATCCTGGACTGGGTACAATGTACTGGCATGCTACTGCTATAAACTGGGCCTGTGAACCAGGCTTCAATTTTTTAGAGGAAGTCCAGAATGCGGAGTTCAGGCTGTAGAGGCTTCAATGAACCCTAACCTTCCACTGAAAAATAGCTTGAATTAATTTGGACTGTTTTGAAGCTTTCTCAGCTTGACTTTCAAGCAAGACAATACTTAGGTATGCTTGATACAGGAGGATACAGTTGTGATGACTCTGAAGGGCAAAGAGGTAGGGTAATCCCTGTTGTGGTTTAAGGTTTGGGGAAGGGGAGGGANCATCCCCACACCTTCTTCTACATTCTACATTAATGATGCACATCATTCTTCCTCCTAAATTGAGCTGGTCCCTCAAGAGCATCAGAGAACAGCTCTGTGATGACTAGTCTATGCAGGCATGGATATGTAGAGGTCTAACATCAAACATATTACCTGAATGCCTTACAGACCTTTGAGTTGTCATTCAATGACTGACCATCTACTTTCAATTCTTTCCACCTCAGTTTCTTCATAGCCAGACTGTCCTATCTAATATTTTGATATTTTTGCATAGCTAAATGTTTTGTGCCTTTTGAATATATATATCTCTCTAATCCAGAGATTACTTTGAACATCAGTACAGAGAACAAATCTCTTTGGAAAACTGAACTGAAAATTCTCTTCTCAGGACTACACAGAAACATGATCTGAAGTGGTATTTCACTTATTTTTTAAAGCTCTGAAGTCCTTCAGAATAAAAGCTTCAGTGAACCTGCCTCTAAAAACTCTTGAGGCTACTAGTTTAAACCATTACCACTGGTATCAATGAGAATGGTTGTGAGATGACCTGTTAAAATCAAAGAATTGCCAAAGAATTTTAGAATCATTATATTCTCATCATAGGAATGTATGGACAATATAAATATTTTTATCAATGCCAGTTAACTGCATCACCATTTACTAACTAAACAACATTTCTGCCTTTATTTTAATAGCTATTATTAAGCTTTTTACAATGATAGATACTGATTTTTCTCTGCAGATAAATCCAGGATGTGTTTCAAAGCTATACCATTGATTTAACAGAATATGAAAAAATTTGTCCATACATACAATGTGCTATTAATTGCTCAAGGGTACTCCACATAAGTTATGGTATAGGCTTATCAAGACACGATTACAAATGTAACATTAGTTCTTAGCTTTCGATTGCATATGACTGTATGTTTAATAGAAAAAATATTAGAATATTGAAATTAATGGTTAAATAGTTGTTGATTTTCACAGCATAGGATTTAATTTGCTTTATATTTACTATTTCATTTAGCTCTGCTAAATATAAGACAATAATATATATAGTGTTTAGTAAGAGATATTTGAAACCCTTAATACTTGCAAGAAATAATGAAATGCACAGTCTTAGAGAAAGTTCAAATGAAAAAAAATCCTTGACCATTCATTAGTTTAGAATATGAATATTCCATATTTGCATTCCCAGTAAAACTTAGAACTCCTAAATTAAAACCATTTTCAATGTTTTTGGTTTGGTTTGGTTTGGTTCTTTTTTGTGCAAAAAAAAGATCTTTACTTTTATCTCCATCTCAGTCTTTACTACTTTCTCTGTTCTCAAAGAAAATTATTTAGTTAGCATGTGGAAAATTTTAATATAATTCCAAAATATATCTGGCTGAATGTCTGCAATTTTAGATAGACACAGATGACTATCTTTGAGCCAGCTAGTTTTTCTGTATACATTTTTAGGAATATGTAAAAGTTGTTTAGAGGAGTTCACGTAAGAAGCTATTTTGGAAGGCTCTAAGTCTCCATTATCTACCAACTTCTTCAGAGTTACATTATCAAGAAGAAGAGAGGGGTTCAATGACACTTTGACACTTTGGACATATTCCATTATCCTTTTAACATCAGGCTAATATTAGAAACAGAAATGCATTTGCCAAGTGTCTTTCAAGGCATTTATCTGCCTTTACCTCTTTTCCAAGGAAGCATTTTTACAACAGTAAGACTATTTTTTAACTTCAATAAGCCATTACTAACAGCAGTAGAAAGAGATTATAACAAGGAAAATGAGCTGAATACTCAAGTGCATTTTCTCTAAAGGCTGCTTCAATCTGATTTTATCAGTCACAGGAAGCAGGAAAAGAGATGAATTCTCTCTTCTTTCTTGAAGTAGGACCACAGTTAAGTAGGTGGATCCACAGTCCAGTAGATTCCAGAGTGGAAATATTTTCATCTAAGGTATAACCTCCATTTTTCTTCTCCAAATTGCATCTTGATGACTTTAGTCATATCATTTTGCACCTCATTGAAATTATTATTACCTTATAAGAATAACCTGTCTTACTGTTTTTAGACCTTTTCCTTTACCTTTCACTTGAGAAAATATATGGCTGTTTCATACCTGGCTGAACAGCGAGCTTTTGCTGAGACTTAGGAGAAAGAGGAGAGACTACCACTTTCAGAAAGAGGAGCAGGCTACTCATGAAGAGTACAGGGATTTAGTTAGGTCATGTACATTAGGAAGACAAAGCTCAGCTAGAACTCATTCTGACCATTGTTGCAAGAGATAATAAAAAGTGTTTTTACAAATGCATTAAAAATAATAAAAAAAAAGAGTCAGGGAGAATCTCCATCCTTTATTGGATGCGAGGGGTAGTGCACCCTCAGTAAATTTGCAGATGACGCAAAATTAAGTGGGAGTGTTGATCTGCTTGAGGGTAGGAAGGTTCTACAGAGGGATCTGGACAGGCTGGAGCAGTGGGTTGAGGGCAATTGCATGAGGTTTAACAAGGACAAGTGCCGGGTCCTGCACTTGTGTCACAACAACCCCATGAAGCGTTACAGGCTTGGAGAAGTGTGGCTGGAAAGCTGCCTGGAAGAAAAGGATCTGGGTGTGCTGGTGGACAGCCGACTGAATACAAGCCAGCAGTGTGCCCAGATAGCCAAGAAGGCCAATGGCATCCTGGCCTGTATCAGAAATGGTATGACCGGCAGGAGTAGGGAGGTGATTGTGTCCTTGTATTTGGCACTTGTGAGACTGCACCTTGGGTACTGTGTCCAGTTTTGGGCACCACACTATAAGAGGGACATTGAGGTGCTGGAGCGGATGCAGAGAAGGCCAACAAAGCTGGTGAGGGGTCTGAAAAATATGTCATATGAGGAGCACCTGAGGGAACTGGGAATATTTAGCCTTGAGAAAAGGAGGCTGAGAGGAGACCTCATTGTTCTCTACAACTACCTAAAAGGAGGTTGTGGTAAGGTTGGTGTTGGCCTCTTCTCCCAAGTAACTAACAACAGAACATGGGGTAATGACTTCAAGTTGCACCAGAGAAGGTTTAGATTGGATATTAGGAAGAACATCTTTACTGAAACAGTGGTTGGGCATTGGAACAGGCTGCCCAGGGAAGTGGTGGAGTTAGCATCCCTGGAAGTGTTCAGAAAACAAGTAGACATAGCATTTCAGGACATGGCCTAGTGGTCAAGGTGATATTGGGATGAAGGTTGGACTTGACGATTCTGCAAGTCTTTTCTAACCTTGACGATTCTATGATTCCATGGTTTACGGCCAGCCCAACAAGGCACATATAATAAGGCTGAATATTGAACCATGTGAGTAGGACTGTTAACCATGATGGTTGATGATGATCATAATGTATGCAATACTCATACGTCTTAAAACATATTTGAATTTTTGAGGCTGTTATCTGTACCCTTAAGTAATTTGTAATCCTTATCCTTATTATCATTACTTCTATAGAGGTCTCTCCAACTTAATATTTTAGGTAATATTACTCTCAAAAGTGGTTGACGCATTTCAGATGCAGTAACAATAGAGTTATATATGCATATTGCTTCTCTGATATTTGTATGTACTTTTCACCTGTGCTTAATGTATAGTCCCACACTATCTTAAGTCATTTTCATCTTAATATATTAGTATTTATTTGATTTAATGTTTTAAATTCATTATTTGTGTTTTCGATGTTCTTCCTAACCAGCAATCTGCAGGGGGTTTGGTTTGTTGTGCCTATGAAAATGTTCTTAGTAAGTAATTTTTAACTCTCAGTGCCCTGCCCAGACATATCTCAGGAAAATGAAATCTGTTACTTGTGTATCTAATGTAAGGGTATACCAAGGAAAACCAATTTTCTTTCATCAAGACATTCAAAAGTCATATGATCTGTGGATATTTCTAGGAAAAGTAACTCATGGTTTAGCTAGAAGCAAAACAACATCTTATTTCAGGAAGGTGTAGATAACCAAGATTTCCAATGCCAACTATTTCTAAGCAGGCAAGATAAAATATTTTACTCAAGATTAAATAGGGATGAGACAACTTTTCTGATTTAGGGTAAGAACCTAAATTCTATGAAGTTTTAGCTCAAGATACATGTTAGACTTCTGAGTTTTGTAACCTTTTGGTTAACTGTGTTCTATTTGTGAATTGCCATTTAAGTGTCTCTAACTCAGCTAATTCTGAATGGAATTCAAAGAAAGACTAAGATGTCTAGTCTGCTTTCAAAGCGAGAAAGTTTAGATGTTTTGGGAGTATATTCAGACTCTTGGATATTCCTCTTCATAGAACAAAATTAAGCCTCCAAGAACTTTGAAATGTGTTCATCAATAGTTCATCTCTTCTAAAACCTCCACTTTCAACTTGTTTTCTGTAATTCAGCTAAACTGGAGCTCACTGTGGCTTAACAAACATTAAGCTGTTAATTTGAAGAATATTGCAGTTGAAGTCCCAACTCTCTTGAAACTTAGGGGAAGTCAGAGAGGAACACATAGCCCTGTCTTGGGATTGTGCAATAAGTGCTTATATGAATACTTGTGTCTTTGCTTACTAGCATTTACAAAAATGTTTGATGTTTTATTCCCAGAAAAAATGCATCAATTCTTTTAGAAGCTGACAAAATTCTTCACAGAACCATATGTGGGCATTAAATTCTTGACACTTACTCTCCAGCCACTAAACAAATAGAAAAGATAGCATGCCAATATTAACATTAGATGTGGCTCACTAAACAAAGATTTTTCTGGGTAAGAAGCCTTCTCTTTTGTTTGCAGCCCTATAAGTGTAAGCTCCTGAATGTATTAATGAATTTTAGGAATAAGTTACTTCATAGCTGCCATGATCCTTAATATGAACATTACAACAACAGATATATTTCTTAGTAATACTCCTAAGTCTCTATTTATATGTGCTTGGATAGTCTCAGTCTTGCCAAAGCATATATTTTACTTAACTCTTCAAAATAATAAAGTTTCTTCCTAAATAAAATATAAAATCATTCTTTAATAAGAACGTGCAATAGTTTCTAATGCAGAAATTTATTGGTTTGTTGGTTTTTGTTTGTTTTTTTTTTCTCCAAGCAGACTGCTATATTGTAGACCTATGGTCCATAAACATAGTTCTGCCATTGATAATACAAAACCTGTGTTCTGTTACTGTGTTTGCAAGACCTCGGGACTAAGGCTTGTCAGGCTTGCTTGGTCTGACTTATTTTGACCTGCCTGGAGCTTTGATTTAACTTGATTTAGCTGAAGCAGCAGTTTTGTTAATAATCAGGTGGCTATGCTTAATTTGTTTCACTTTTGTTTATCTTCGAATGGCATAGCCATAGTTTTATATAGATGGTAGTTATAAGTAATTATTCCATACAGATGGGCATATTTATGACTCTAATGTGATGACATAGTGTAGAGGAAAAGAGGCTTCTTATGATAGTGGTAGCCTTGAGAAGTGGAAACAGGCTGGCACCAGAGACTACTATGAGTCATTTAAATAACAAATGTAGATCTGGAAAAAGTTGTTTTTAAGGGTAGCAAGGAGAACAAAAATAAAGCATAGAAAATTCATGAAATGCACTACATGTAGTAAATTCAGCTGTATAGATCCTGGCCCACTAAATGGATTTCCTAGCTTGACCACAGAGCTACCTCATAACCAGGGACTTACCTGGGGGCCTCTGGTCTGTGACTGACCCTGATTGGCATCACTGGACCTGCGCTGCTCTTGTTATTTAGGCATTATGGGACTGTGCCCTTGCTGGTGAGGACAGTGCTCTGCCACCTCGCTGTCACCTCATCTCCCAGCTCACCTTCTCTGGGAAGCAGCCCACTCTTGCTGCCCCCTGACAGACATCTTTCAGACTACAATTTGTCTGCAAAATTACGTAATTCTTGTCAAAAAGATATCTTTGTTATTTTCTGAAGGCTGCCCTGGCCATCTGTGGTTTATTGAAAATTTCATCTGTTCCCGCCACTGAGGTATTCTGGGGAGATAATTTCTCTACAGCTGGAAGCACATACTTTCTACTAGCTATAACTAATGGCTTACCAGGAAAAGTGATGGTTTTAAGGTCATCAATCATTCCAAAAGGTGAACATGCAGAGGAAATTCGATTCATTTATTTGCACAGATTCCTGGGAATGAGCAATCAGGATATAGTTGTTGGCAGACAGATCAGACAGTCTTGTTGCTCGCAACAAAGGCATTTAACATCCCTCCATCAAGCCCTGAATCTAATCTGGATACCTGAAGCATGCGGGAATCAGCTGAAAGCAACGTTACAAAACATGTACTAAATAGTGTTGGTGAGATGACACCAGCTTGTGTTACTGGAGGAAGTTAACCGAAATAATTAAAACTTGCTCCAGGCCTGCCTTCTTTCTGTCAAGAAATTGTCTAAACCTCAGAATGAAATTGTCTAAGCAGCCAATCTTAAAGTAAAGATTCTGCCAAATGTGTCAAATGTTACTGTCAAGTCAACAAAAATGGAGCAGACATAAGAGACCTCTATTTCTGTTCTTTGTGTTAGCTAAAAAAGATTAAGCTTGTTGTTAATTTCATTATCTGAAACAAAATTTGCTGCCAGGCAAAAATCTTTGCTATATTGCTAAGTAAAGCATTTAAATACGGACCTTGTAGTAATAATGTCAAGAATTTTAAATAGAATTCTTCAAGGAAAGAAGTGTATGAAATTACTATCTATCCTCTTACAAAGATGGACAAAGAGACAAATTTTATGGTCCTGGGGGTTCACTACCTTATCTCACACAAGCAGAAGGAGCTTTCTAAGGATTTAGAAGCCTTAAAGCCTCTGAGAGTCTCAAATGAAATGAGAGTAAGTATTTTGTCACCTGAATATCTGAGAGAGTAAGCGATAGCTAGAGTGAACTGATGGGCTTTGAAGACAGGTGTTCAGTAGTCTTCTAGGTGATGGTGTATTGTTTACTGCATAAAAATTTAAATGCTGACATTTATTTTCAAGAATTCTGTTTTTTCCAGTCAGAAAGGTAATCTATCCCAAATTCACACCAGGAGTGGAACAGTCATTAGAAGGACCATATTGTATTTTAAGAGCACCATTAGACTTTATGCCATTTTGATTGAATTGTTATCATAGCTCATCTGTTTTCTTGCCATCTAGGCACTATGCATAATTTCAATTTATGCTGAGGATTGTAAAGATTTTTCCTAGATGCTGATAGTCTATAAGCTATTTAAGATTAATAGAAGCAATATTTTCCATGAAGCAATTTCGTGAAAACTGTCTCATAGAACTGGTCTTTATATTTCCAGGCCATTGCATCAAGAGTGTTCAAAACACTTGTGTTGAAAACATTTTTGAAGTGATTAAACATTGCCAGAAGTTGTATTAGTGATAATTCAGCCCGCATTACAATGCTTTGCCATTTAGAAAATTTATTGCAATTGGGCTTCTTCAAAGGCTTTTTCCTGAGTTATTGCAGAGAGATGATAGGCAGAGAGGCTGGATTTTGAACAGACAAAAGGGTCTGCTTAACATTCCATTTCTCTTCTAAACTTAGTGTTGTTGATGTTTCTGCCTTACAGTGGTTAATTAAATAACAGTATTTGTGTCTAAGATGTATCTAAGAATTTTTTTTTTATTATTTAAATGTTGAAGAAATTGTGTTCAGCAGCTTTCCTGAAATAAGAAACTATTGCTATTCTTCTGTGTTCATTCTCCTCAGTAATATTCTGCCAAGCATCCTAGTCCCCAGGAAAACTGGAGACATCCAGAATAGGTTTGTATCACATCCTGGTCAGGAAAAATTGTGTATTGCAGTTGTGCATACACTTTGTTTTGATCTCATAAGGTTTTCTCATAACACTGGGAAGTCACTAAAGGCAAGATTTCCAGATAAGGTAGTTTATTGACAATAATAGGCCAAAGAGCAAACAGTGTGGTTTGTAGTGACAATACATAACAAAATTATAGCTGATTGAGGAGGTATCGATTCATTGCTGGTTCAGCTTCCCATATGCAATTTTTTTGCAGTTATATTCCCCATATACCATCAATGAGTGCTTTCCTGTACATCTGTTGTCACAGGATACAGAAATAATGATGGAGATATGAGACGCTATAAAATCTGACAACACGTAAATTACTTTCTAGGGAGGATTATTTGATGAATAGACCTATTGGAGGGAAACTTGGCTACGCTGAGTAGGTGTATGTCAGTTCTACCAGTTATAATGACTTAAGCTGTCCACAAGACTTGCCATAGAATATTGCTTCCTGAGAAAATTAAGATATCTTTCAATTCATCATAGCTGACTACTAGAAGCCAGGTGCTCTGTAGTTTGAGAGTCCAGTGAAACTTCACCCTGTCAAATAATTTAATGGGCGGAAGAAGGTTGTCATCTGTGCATGAATGTTTTAGAGTAGTAAGGAAGGCTGGTGACAGAAAAACACCTTATTTCCATTGCATACAAATCTTTAAACAAATAAATACTGGTAAGAAGTTGAAGCAAATATGAAAGAAAAAACCCTGTAGTTTAACTGAAGTTTATGCTAAGTGAGTATAATTTATTTTCAGAGCTGTCTTTATGAAGTCTGTGTCCCTTTTAAATGCAAGTCTAGATAATATAGCTAAACAGTCTCAATTTATAGCATATTGAAGACTAAAGAATAAATTAAAATTGAAAGACTGACTAGAATAAACTAATTTACAAACATTTAATCACAATATTAGATTTTTCCATGATTAAACAGAACTTCTTCAATTCCAAATACCTTAAATCTTTTATTTCCAAAAAACTTCAGAATTTCAGAGAAAATAGAAATTCTTTTGAGGTAGGTGAGCACTGTCAAAAACCTTGAATAGAAACTGTTCTGTTCAAGACATACTTGTGATAAAATCAAGATTTTATGGTATTTTATTAAAAAAATTTTGTTTCTCAATGTAAGAACTAAAAATATTATTAATCCTAGAACTCCAGGTTGACTCTGTTTCTTACATATGTGTGGCTAAGAAAAACTTAGTATTATTTTTGGGAAAATGGAATCCAGTTTCAATTTGCTTAACCTAGATGGATAATAGGAAGACATGTGTCAGGGTTAAGCTAAATAAACTTGATCTTATATCAGCATATATAACTGAGTAGATGACTGAATAATGTCCCTTGGAATTATACATTTCTATAAAATGCACACTTCACTGCAACAGAAATAGAAGATAGTAAAAATACAATAGCTGAAGCATATCTGCACACATATTATGTACAAAGTCATTATCAAAATACTATAGCATATATATTTCAAAAACTTTTTCTGTATATGAAAATGTTTATGTTCATACACAACATAAACAAGTTATTTTGTCAGCACATTAGCTATATGTGAAATACAAACTGCTCATAGTGTAAATACTGCAAAGATTGTTATAGACAGTAAAAATTATTGAACAAATTGCCTGTTGTCCTGGTTTGAGTTAGAANAGGTTGGGTTCAATTTCTGGTTTTGTATATATTTGTATATATTCCATTTTATAATTATTATCTTCATTAAAGATGTTTTAGTTTTCTAATCCAAAAGTCTCTCTCCCATTCCCTTCCTCTCCCATTTGGGAGGGGAGGGGGCCAGCAGCAATCCATAAGTCTCTCTCCCTTATTGCTTTTCTCTTCCCCTTTTTGGGAGGGAAATAGGGGATAACAGAGAGTGTCTGTTATAGGTCTAGCAAACTGACCCAAAATGTTGACACCTAGAAATTAAATCACTCTATAAGAGTGCTATTCAAAGATCTTTTTTCTTCCCTTGTACTTACATTCATCCAACTAGGAGCAGAAAGCATACTGTTCTGGAGGTAAAATTTGTGCCTCAGGAAGCTTGAAAAATAAGTGGTTGTGCTTTCTCAAACCACTCATAACCCAAGGCCAAGCCACATATGATGCCAAAATGCACTCATGATAAAAATCACATTATCATAATGTTATCTTTCTTTTTTTTTAATGGTCTTTAATCAATATTTGAATAGCTAGCAACAATGGTGTTCACATTTTAATTAGGATTTTGAATTTGCTTCCCATTAAGATGAATCAAGGAACCTTTTCTTTCAAAGTTTTTGCAATGCTTAATTCACATCATATAGGTTACTTTTTTACAACTATAAGGGTCAGGGGTGTAAACTATTTCACATGAAGCTCGAACCTTCAGGAGTGATTCAGCTGGCCAGGTGGATCAAACTTACCTCATCTGGCCCTGTGGGACAAAATTATGTCTTGGTATACAAAAGAAGTTAATACTCTTATCTCAGGGACCCTTTGTTTCATATTGGTAAGGAAAGAACAACCAGAACTGTTTATGTTTTGCAGAAGTCACTAAACCAGACCAAATAAATATACTAGTGCTGTAATTTGACACTACGCTCTTCAGGTAGAGTGGAGGAGGCATAGGTTCTGATCCCTGTTGTAAAGATTACTGTAAAATTTAGCCTACATTTCTTTGATGTTTCTTCCAGAATGATTTTATTAATTTATCACATGACATCCATGTCGTTTTTCTGGCACAGAAACAAATTGAAACAACTTCCATAGGAGGGAATGAAGAAGCTTCTACTTCTTCCTTTGTGGCAATCAGAATGTCTAAGAGCTTGAAACACACAACCTTTGACTATGTATAATAAAATGCCAACTGTATCTGACAGTTCCCAGAAAACACTCAATAGTTGAGCTTTTAGATTAAAAAAAAAGTGCAATGTAGAATGTAAACACCAACATTTTGGGTTTTTTCAGTAAGAGGATATCTGAATTCCACAGTAGGGTGGTATCCACTGCTAGAGCTGAGGAGGAACAGTAAGCACAAGAGTAATAAAAAAATTATTTCAGTTGAAAATTTTAGGTTCTCTTCCTATAGTTGTCTCCACAGCAGTTTTGGAAAGAACTCAAGGTTTTTTAAGGAAAAAAATGCTGATATTTCTCATCCAACTTTAAGGAGACAGTCATCAGCACAAAACTTTTATGCCAGCTTACACAATTGCTAAGCCAGGCCCAGCTTTGAAGTCTATTGAGTTTGTATGGATGTAATATAGCAATGTAAACTTACAGGGAAGAAAATTTGCCCAAAAAGTCAAATTTTCTTCAGCTGATGTTAATTTTCTGTTATGTTTTCACTTACTTCCACGTGGCTTTTATATATTCTGCAAAATGTTCATAAGATGATGATATAGGGACATATATTCTCAATTGGTTTTGGTCTCAGTATATTCTGCAAGATTGCCTCAATTTGTGGTTAAGACCCTGGAAGTAAGTGCATGTGTGAACTCACTGAGTTTGGAATGTATAATAGGTTCAAAGTACCTTATGTGTCTTTGGGGATCATGGAAATAGAGGAAGCTTGGAAGATATGGCAATGTGCTCCCCCTCCTTTCTGCTTAAGCAATAGCTACTAGTGGTTGTCGTGATGGCTGCATCTGGCTTACATTAGACTCTGAGGAGAGATAATAAGACAATAGATAAGGGATATAAGTCTTGCTTAACAGCTAAGGTTAGTTGGACATGCACCAACCGGAATACGGCTGGTATGCAAATATATTTCTAAGTCAATCATCTTACTTCACAAATAGTCAACAGCCCAGAGCCCATTGAGCTCTCTTGCATGACAGTGGACTGTACACCAGGATCTCCACTTAAGTAGGGATGCCATTCAAGGTTATTCCTCAAGGTTGAGAGAATACTTACCATATCAGATACTAGGTAACTGAATGGGAAAAAGAGCTCTGAAACTTTGAAATCTTAGCTAAGTAATATAAAGAATTGATTGTGCCTATATAGTCCTTTGGACACAAATCACTGACCAAGCTTGGGACCAAGTCTGGACCCAGCCACACCTAAGTTCCCCTTAGAGAAGGAGTTTAGAATGCAAGGGAGTCCTTTCTGAACCTTGTGACTCAATGGGAGGGTCACACTGACAGTTTTGTCTGTCCCTATCCTCTATGAAGTAAATAATCAAGTGTGCCTTGCCATCAAATCTTGTTAAATCACTGTCGCATTTACTATCAAATTTTGTTAAATTACTGCTTTATATCAATAAACATATTGCTATTTCTCTCTTACAAGTGAAGTGTGTCACTCCATGTCAGAAGGTTATGGTTTAACTGGCAGCAATAGCAGAGTCAGCCAATAAGCAGGCATCTCTTCAGAGCATCCCATTGCCCAGGATGAAAGAGTCAGAACTAAGAAAATATCAATTAGGTCCTCTGGATTGCAGGAATTGTAATAATTTTTAGTACCCTATATAACTTTTCCTGTCTTCCAAGGATGCAAGATGAAGGTATAGCTTCTCTCTGTCTGACTTTTAGTGGCTACTGCAGTTCTACAAAAGGAAAACATCTGTGGAGAGATGAGTAAGCTGTAGAAACTTTTCAGACTCTGCAGTCTGAAGGACCACAAAAGAAACTTGAATGCCTTAGAACCTTTCTGTTTTCCAAAGTATTGAACATTTTGTAAAAGGGTGACTGTCCTTAAGGAAAAAGGATTACAAAACCAATGAAGTGCTGTTACAAAAATCTATACAATATACTTGTGAAAGTGCACCTCATTATGGAGTATGACAGATAATTCTTCGGTGAAAAAGGCACTGCTGTGGAGACAGTGAAGATATATGGATTGCATAGACCAAAGGGAAATTTTATGTGAAATGAATCCTTCCACCAAATACAGTCTATGCTTTGTTTTTTCTCTCATGAAAGGTTCTGTAACAAGGAGGTATTGATGCAAGTTATTTGTGTGGAGATGGTTTAAAATGTGGAACTTTATACATTTTATGAAACATTTAAATCTTTCCCTGTCTTGATTATTTGAAGACAACAGCTATCTTCTTGTCTTTCTCAGCAAATGGTTTTCTGGTTAAGTTTATTTGAAAGTATGTTATATATCTCTATATTTGAGAGAAGTTTATGAAAGAATAAGAAAAGTGACACAAGGATATTCCAGACTAAGAGAAGAATAAGTGTGTGGTTCATTTTACAAAGTGTATGAATAAAGCCAGTTTTCCATTTGTGGTTTTTTTTTAAATTTGTTCTTGAGAGTAAATACTCAAAACATTAGACTTGAACCATAAACTGCAGTTTATATAAACTAGGATGAAGAGCAAATGCTCAATTTTACTGAAGTTTGTCAACTAAATATTTTAAAGTGCACACTATTTAGTGCAGTACATTTAGGAAGCAAAAGAATTATACAGGATTAATGAATTCCATTAGCTATAACTAAATTAGCTATGGCTATTGCAGTGGTAAATATAATATTAAACCCAATTTTTATTTGCTATTAGATAGAAGATATTGAGTTTCCTGTGAAATAGAACTCATAAAAAAGTAGTTCAATAGAGCATTTGGCCAGGTTCTCACATAAACAAATAGAAGACTCTAAGACAAATAATGAAATTATGTTTTATGAATCTACTGGAATAAACAGAAGTCAGACAAAGAGAAGTTAATCAACCTAGAAATGCCACAAATAGATTTCTAATCTTTGGAGGCTTCATGTTTTTCTCAGATTCCAGTTACAGGAAGAAGATTATTTTGGTAGCTCTTCTCCAAGTCTAATATATCAATATATAAATGACTGTATATTGGTTTCATCAATCATCACACAACCCAAAATAATAGCATTTAAACTATAAAACTTCATTCCACAAAAACTTCTTACTTGGAAAGTGAAACAATTTCTTGAACTATTTCTCCTGGATTCAAGATCATAAATTAACCAGACATCTAGTCATGCTGTATGCTGGTGGTTCATCATACAGTTCATTCCCTGGTTTCTGGCAATTACAACTCATTCTGTAGTGCAAAAACGTGTTTTTCTCTGAAGTGTTTCTGACTGTTAGGAGAACATCTGGTTTGTTATGAATACACATAAAACTTAAGTGTAAAATATATATTAAAAATCTAAAATATAAACTAGATCAAAATATAGGAAAACATTTATTAATTTTTATTTTACCTGCAAGGACAAAACCAACACTCTCAAAAACCTTCATGAAGATACAGAAAAGAAATAAACCAGTATAATTTCATCAATTTTCCAAGAATGGATTTTTTAGAGTATTAATTTTTCAAACTCCTCTCTCTTGCAGTCATTTCACCCAAAGAAGTCTTACAGACATCTCTGAAGTTCACCACATTGGGTGAATAACAGGAACTTTTATGGATGGACCACAACCCACCACATTCCCTACCTGGCCCTCTCCCACAGGGCAGGAAGAAGGCAGAAAAGTCAGGAATGAAGGAGTGAGGTTGGGCCTGGGAAGAAAGGAGGAGTGTAGTGAAAATGTTTCTTTTTCCATTTCTCACCATCCTATCCTGTTTTTAATTGGCAATAAATTAAACTAATTTTCCCCAAGCTGAGTTTGTTTCGCCTCTGATAGTAATTGGTAAGTGATCTCCCT
>VYZX01021616.1:0-19965 GCA_013401335.1 Brachypteracias leptosomus
TCTAACTCAAACCAGGACAACTATGGACAACCACTCATCCCTTTTCTTACCTAAAAATCTGTGGAGCATTTTGCTAAAAATTTACCAAAATGCAACTTTTGCAAATGAGGTGATTTCTCAAATATCTTGGAGTTGAAGGTAACTTAAGAAAATTCCCAGTAAATCTCATGTTTTTATTCCATTCATTGTGTTTCAATCATGTAAAATGGTATTACTTGTGAAGAAAGTAACAACTTCACAAGTTTAAAGCAACTGGTATAATTGTATTGCTCCTTTCTACTATTTCTGTTTCATATAGTGACATGTGAATGTCCAAAGCGTATTCTTTTTTCTTTCTAAGTGTGGAGGATTGATGGTAGCAGCTCCAGATTTGCTAGCATTAGGACAACAGGCTCAGCAGTGCTAGGAGGCTGAGGCAGCCTTCCTATGCATTTCCAATTAATCCCAGCAGGTTGTCTCATTGTGGCAGGATAACATATAAAGTGCACTGCAAAATTGTGGCACTTTCTCTTCTACAGAAAACACTTGTGTCTGTATTTCAGATACACAGCTAGACAAACCTTGCCTCTAGTCTGTTATACATTCCTGTACTGAAGATCCCATTATTTATTTTGAAAATAAAAAAGAAAAGCTGTGTACATACTGGCAAAATAGTGAGATTGTAAGAGTCAAAGCAAACTAAACCCCTAAAGTTACCATAGCAGAATGGCTTCTTTTTTGTTTGACACATCTATTATCGCTGTGCTTGTTGTGCAGGTTGTTATTTATATAGATACATGAGTGGATTGTACCAAGGTACCGGAATCACTGGTATATGTCCTATCCCTGATGAAGAGTAAATGAAAACATTGATTCCTGTTACTGTTAAAGGAGGGCTAGAAGATGTACTCACATACACAGTATCTCTTACAGTTTCTGTAAATGGTTAATTATCACAATTTCTTTTTTTTTTTTAAACAGAAGACTTCATTAATCAACACCCCTAAACTATCAAAGTCATTGAATGACACTTTATTAAAATAGATTGTATTTCTTATAGAGTGATTCTGTTAAGCATACATTTTGAATTGCAAATGAATAGTTGCACATCTTTTGGATCTGTTAATGCATGCTAGATCAGAGCCAAATAGTCACTAGCTACATAGAATAGTGTGACATTTCTGAATTCTCTTGTTGTCTTGTAGAATCTTATTTGCAGAAGTGGAAGCAGTTAAGACAGCAAAACATTCTTCTTAATGATTTTGTCAGCTGTACCAAAACCCCTTTTATATTAAAGGCATAAATATTTTCCCTAACTTTCGCATGAATTTTAGAAAAATGTATACAATACACCTGTTTAATGATCCAAAATTAAGTTGTGCTATATGTTTGTATGTTCTACATATTCTTTCATACATGACTCAACCCTTTTCTTAGCATTTATGTGCCTGTGATTTAATGTTATGTTTTCCCTCAATCTGCTTATTTACATTAAAAAAAAAATTATGTCCTGGAATAAAATAAGTAACTACTTAACATCTAATGTATTGATATTCTGGCAGATTAAAAAAAGAATAATCCCAGATGACAATGTCACTTTCAGTTGCATTTAGAAATAATTTAAACATTTCCCTGCTATTATTAAGTATGTACTTACTGCATATGATTAGAAAAAAAATACATTTCTATGAATCACTGCTTATTCATTAGTGAATGATGAGCCTGGACTAATTTTGCAGTGAAAATGTATAGTAAGTGGTTAAGCTTTGAAAGTGAAATCAAGGTATTACATTCAGTGAGCAAACTCCAGACCACCAGTATGGTGGTAAGATATGTATTCTTGCTGGTAACAGCAGGAAACATTCTTTGATGTGTTCTCTGGCAGTTCAGTACAAATGGTCCTTACATGAACGCTGACAGAATTGAAACAAGCAGTCAGCATCTAAAACACATTTCCTTACAATCTTGTTTTGGCAATTGAAACATAGTAATTTATAATAAGGAAATAAGTCAAACCAACTGATTTTATATTAACAATATATTAAATGAATATATATATTTCAGAAAATATTAAGATCTTTTTGCAAGAAGTGTTTATGTCTAAAGGTAGAAATCATTAAGGTTTTTAAATAGTGAAATGATAATATATCTAGCAACTAGTTTTTTTGAAAGCGTTTTGTTTTCAGAGAGAACAAGAGATTCACATTTCTCACAGAATCTAAAGATTTCATAAAATAATAATATTCATAATATTTCACTTACTATAGTCGGGGGGGGGGGNTCAAATAAATACAAATCCAATTTTTGTGTCAACTTTCTAAAATGAATCATAGAATCATCGAATGCCAGGTTGGAAGGGACCTCAACGATCATCTATTCCAACTTTTCAAGATAGAAAAATACGGTTTAAATGAGATGGCTCAGGCACCCTGTCAAGCTGAGTCTTAAAACTGTCTAATGTAAGGGAATCCACTACTGCCCTTGGGAGACTATTCCAAAGTTTAATTGTTCTCATTGTAAAGAATTTTCTTCTGGACTCCAATCTCCCCAATCTCCCCAATCGCAACATGCCACCAATCCCCCTTGTTTTTTCCATGTGATTCCTTGTAAAAAGGGAATCTCCATCCTCTTGATAGCCACCCTTTATGTACTGGTACATGGTGAAAAGGTCTCCCCTAAGCCTTCTTTTCTCAAGGCTGAACAATCCCAGTTTCCTCAGCCCTTCTTCATACGGCAGGTCTTCCAATCCCCTGATCATCCTCATGGCCCTTTTCTTGACCCTTTCAAGCCTGTCCTCATCTTTTTTGTATAGGGGGAGCCAAAACTGAACACAGTACTCAAGGTGTAGCCTGACCAGTGCAGAGTGAAATGGGACAATTGTTTCTTTATCTCTGCTGGTGATGCCCCTTTTGATATAACCCAGCAGCACACTATTCACTCATGTTGAGCCTGCTGTCCACCAAGACCCTCAGGTCCCTCTCTATAGGGCTGCTCTCAAGCCAGGTGTATCCCAGTCTGAGCTGCATTCTTGGGTTATGTATTCCCAGGTGCAAGATCTTACGTTTGTCTCTGTTGAACCTCATAAGATTCCTGCTAGCCCACTCCTCTAGCCTGTCCAGATCCTCCTGGAGTGTGGCTCTCCCTCCTGGAGTGTCAACTACCCCACTTACTTTTGTGTTGTCAGCAAACTTCATCAGGATGCTCCTGATCCCAACATCCAAGTCACTTATGAAGACATTAAACAGCACTGGGCCCAATATTGATCCCTGGGGGACCCAGCTTGTGACCGGTTGCCAGTTTGAGAATGAGCCATTTACCACCACCCTCTGGATATGGCCTGTCAGCCAGTTCCCCACCTGCTGTACAGACCATTTGTCTAGGTCATAACATGTGAGTTTTCCAAGAAGGAGGCTGTGGGGTACCATGTCGAACTATGTCTACTGCTCACCCCACATGAACCAAGCGGGTCACCTTGTCATACAAGGTGATCAGGTTTGTCAAGCACGATTTGCCCCTGGTGAATCCATGTTGGCTTTTCCCAATTACGTGCTTCAGTTTACTTGTCATAGTCCCCAGGAGGATTTGATCCATAACCTTCCCAGGGATTGACATAAAGCTAATAGGTCTATAATTACCTGGGGCCTTCTTGGGACCCTTCTTGTGGATAGGGGTGACATTAGCCCTCTTCCAGTCTTCAGACATGTCTCCTGATCTTCACAACTTCTTGAAGATTATGGAGTGCAGCCTTGCAATAACATCAGCCAGCTCTTTTAACACGCTTGGGTGGATGGCATCCAGGCCCGTTGATTTGTATGGGTCAAGATCCTGAAGCAGTTGACATAAGAACTCTTCCTTCACTGATGATGGGTCTGTGTCTTCATCAATCTGGATTTTTGTTCCTGTGACCTGGGACCCAACAGCGCTGGTAAAGAAAGAGGTGAAGAAGGTGTTGAGGACCTCTGCCTTTCACCTCTCCTGTTTAATAGTGGGCCAACACTCTCCTTCTGCTTCTGCTTGTTGGTAACATATCTGAAGAACCCTTTCTCGAAGTTTCTGACACCCCTGGCCAACTTCAGCTCAAGTTGAGCTTTTGCTTTCCTAACTGCATCTCTGCATACCCTGGCAATGTCCTTGTAATTTTCAATGGGTAATGCTCCACTTTTCCATTTCTAGTACCTTTCCCTTTTGGTTCTGAGCAGACCCAGAAGCTCACGGTTGAGCCAAGGGAATCTCTTGCTCTGCCTACTTCCCTTGCCATTAGAGGGGATGAGCTGGTTTTGAGTATTCTTGAAAAACTCCCAGCACTCACAGCTCCCCTATATTCCATGGAAGCTTCCCACGGGATCCCTGTCAACTGAGCTCTGAGCGAGTTAAAGTTTGCTCTTCTAAAGTCTAAAATCTATGTCTTGGAACTAACCTTCAGCGTGCTCAGCATTATCCCAAACTTCACAATGTTGTGATCACTGCAGCCAAGGCTATCACTAACTGAGATATTACAGAGCAGGAATGAATTGAAATATTTTTGTTTTCTCTATTATGTTAACCTGTGTCTTCATGTACTTCCTTGCTATTTCACAATACATACTGAGCATCTCTTGTGCATATCATTCTCTGTATGCCATGTGTCAATCCAGGTAGGTTTCCCAGTGTGTGTAATGGCCAATTTCCTTCCCTCATGTAGACCAAGGAAAAGTCTCCCAGGCACCATGGTATATCTACTTCAACCAAGGAGAAGCCAAAAATATTTTCTAAAAAGTGCTATGGTAGGTATCTTGCTGTAGCCAAAATTGCTCTTCAACCTACAAAATATTTTGTTAGAAGGGCATGTTGTGATAGGAAAAGGGGTAATGGTTTTAAACTAAAAGAGGGTAGACTTAGACCAAATATAAGGAATACATTTTTTATAGTGAGGTAAAACACTGGTGAAACACTGGAACAGGTTGCCCAGAGAAGTGGTAGATGCCCCCTCTCTGAAACTATTTAAGGCCACGTTGGATGAGGTTCTGAGCAACCAGTTCTAGTTGAAGATGTCCCTGCTTATTGCAGGAGGGGTTAGACGACATGACCTTTAAAGGTCTCTTCCAACTCAAACTATTTTGTGATTCCATCCAAATACAAATACAAGCTTGAGATAGAACAATATACCATCCCATGTAGAATACATTATTTTTATTTGTGTTTTTCTGGCTGTATACCCATATAAATGGGATTGCTTAGAATAACATATTTGATGGATAACATATATACAATATCTCTAATTTATAAGTTATTACATTGTACAGATAGCAAAAAAAGAGCATAACCTAGCTGGTTGCAATAAAAATTGTACATGGAAATAAAATATAGATGGACTCTTATCCTCAGGGAAAGCACTGGGTCCCATGAATACTATAATGCTCAATAATATTTTACTGAAAAAAATAGAAATTATCTTTTCCAGGAAAGTGCCACGAGATTCTAGTCTTTCCATTTTATAAAATTCTATACTGAAGGTAGGGAACAAGAAGATATTGATGTGAATTCCACCAGTTCTTGCAATAACCACTGCGTCTAAATTGAGGAGTTTCAAAGAATTGTAAGAGACTGTTTCCGATTATCAGAAGTGAGGCATTCTCAGTTACCTCAAGTGCTAGTGAACCTATACAGCTAGGAGAGAAAGCCTTTATTTTGATATTACTTGGTAAAGAGGTTTGTCATAGATGGAGAATGGTTCTGGCTTTGAAATTTTCAGATATTGAAACCAAATTGCCACCATCAGATGGAGGAGTAATGAAATCTGGGAACCACTGATAGTAAAAAGGAAGAGACTTAAATATTCCATATTTTAGTAAGGACTTGACAACTGGTGACTACATTTGTTCATTAACTGAGATTGTACAACTGGATACCAAACTTGTTCATGAAATGAGTATTTCTTAGGAACAGAGAGGAGAATGAGCAAATACGATATACATCTTAAAGTTTGGAGGCTTATCTAATAACAAACTCATGTATCAGCAATTCTGAACAATGAAAATTTCTTTCAATTAGATATTTTAGTGTAGCACTATTAACATAGTTAATGTTCTCCTGACTATGGAGAAGTTAGAGCAAAAAAATCTTTCCTCTATTAATTTGTTGCAATGTTTTGCCAGCAGGAATCTATTTACTTTTATCTTAATTTGTGGTTTTAGTAAATGTCATGGAGTTTTTCTTTTTAAAAAAAAAACCCCAGTAGTCAATATTCTAAGAAATGGAGTTACAACATGCATGATATTAATATTTTTTTTAAAAAAAAATTTTGTAAATACATTGACAAATAATATATTAACCTAAAGCAATACTTTAGAAAAACTATTATAAGGAAAATCTAAAGTTTTTGATCTAAAAACTGGATTTCATATACAGATTAAACTTTGGTCCAATGAAAGCTGAGGATAAAATTCAGATTTTTTTCAAAGAGTCATGCAGGATAATTTCAAAACCCCTTTATATTAAAAGAAATAGAGAAAAGAAAATCAATACGTTTTCTATATACCCCTAAGAGTTTTAAAGTCATATAGGTATATAACTGCACATCTTAGTAAAAACGGTTTTATAATATATTAATATGCAATCATGTATCTGCTATGATTTTACAAGATATAAGTTTTTATTAATTTTTTTTTGCTATAGCTATTTGTTCAGAAAATATTTATCTCTTACTATTTTCTTATACTCTCTTTAGGGGGAAGGAATAACAACAAGGTTATGTAGTTCTTATCAGATATACTTACCTCTTTAATTAATGTCACTGAAATCAGTTTATGATAAGAAGCTTCTCAGTATAAGAAAAATAGGCAGCATAAACAAGACTAACCTAGACCAGTCTGTTATTTTCATCTAGTAATTTATCCAGTATCAAGACACCAGAACTTAGTTGCAGGGAAACTGAAATTATTCTTCTGATTGTTGTTTACTATTTTCTGTTACTCTCTGATGAAAGAAAATATAGCTTCTAACTATACAAAACCTGTAATATTAATTCACAGCGTAAATGGCTCCTAAATGATTATTTAAGCCAAACAAGATTTCATTGTCACTGGGGAGTGGCAAGCAAAAAGATCTTGGGATTTGCATAATAATTGGTTTAAAACAAGTGATATTCCATACAGTGCTATGTATACAGAGAGTAATGAATATGGTAGCTACAGTCTGTGAGATTAGTATCAAAACTATAATGAAAGATGAATATTTTTCAGTCTTCGGAGGTTTTCAAACATCCATACAAGCTAATGAGCTAATTTAGATAAGCATTAAACATGAATTTAATCACATTACTGGTAATTATTAGCAGACACACAACATGAAGGCCTTTTAGTTTCCTTCAAAAGTTGTAATTAACCATAAAAAAGTAAATTGTTTGACCTCATGCACTGCATATAAATGACTCAACTAAAGACTTTTAGATTTAATAGGATGCTTAGCTTAGAGTAATTTTTCCTTATATATTATTTAGCTCAAAGTAACATGTGGCAAAAAATGCACCTTTAACTTAAGAACAAGATCAGACCGTATTTCTGAAACTGTTACACATTGAAATGAACCTGAGAACCAAATCTGTTTCCTAACATTATACAGCATATGTTTATCTGATATATGGTGTCATTCCCATGCCATCCCTTATGCTGGTCATGAGGTAGCGGGTGAGCATAAACTTCCAGTAACCTCTGCAGCTCCTCTGAAATGTTTAAGCATGTGAGCAAGGGCCTTGTGGAATACAACAAAAATTGCGCTCCAATAAGACTCAGTGTTTTGTGTGGCAAACATCATGGCCCAAAAGGCTTGAGAAAGCAAGAAAGTTTCCTCTCTGAGTGCCTGCACCAGGCAGGGGGCTACACTTTCCATACATTTCAGCGATAAAAAGTAATGGCTGGGATATAAAAAGAAGTATATAAATTTTTTTCTAAAAGGATTTTGAGATAAAGTTTCCAGTCCTAGAAATTGTGACCAAATAAATATTTTTCATTTACTTGTTTTAAAGGAATAGTAGCTGTTATGCAAAGTCTTAAAGCTGATATATAGAGAGATTGGTCTCTGAAGTAATAACTCTGGAAAGAAATGCTTAATCTGATTTCAAATAACGAAGTGAACTGGTTTTTGAATGTTGGGAAATGACTATGACTCTTCAATTTCTCTCAGGCAGTGAAAGAGAGTGCTTTCTTATTTAACAGAGTAGTGAGCTCATCTATTTTTTCATTTTTCAATGGACCATTGCTCAAGACCACATCTTTTGTGCCTTTATTCATGTTACTCAGAAGTTATACTTTTTCAGCAATATTGAAAAATGAAGACTTATATGAAAATAGCTAAAATGACTTTTTTCCAATGGATTATCACTGATATAAAATTACTGTATTTTAAGAGGCTTGTTGAAGGAAGTTTTTTCACTGTAAAAAGTGAGAAGCCATTTTTTGTATAGCTATTTTTTCAGTAAAATATGTTCAGCCAGCTCTCTGACCAGCCTTGTTAACTGTGCCTATGATTAAGCTGAAGACTGTCTTTAGGCTCTAGCAGGTCAGCTGTCAACCTAAGCTAGAATGTGCTTTTGCACACAACAAAGTGGATGAAGGGGAATCAAGCAAAAGCTACATTTTTCCTCTCATAAATAGCTAATTAAATGGGCCATGTGTAAGATCTTCCCTCCAGCATGCTTAAATCTCATGTGAACTTTCTATGAAAACTCCCTTTCAGTCCCCAGAACCCACAATATGTGGGATAGGAACAAGTAGAATTCATCAGACACAAATGCGGTTAATCAGCTATAGGGTGTGAACTAGAAGACAAAGTACTCAATAGGTTTTGGGCACTTTCTTCTGTTGCATAAAATTTTTCTGCTTCTTCCAACTACTTCTCCTTTCTGCCTTTCACCCATCTTTGTTCTTTGGCTCTACTTTAAAACATTTTTCTCTCCTCCCTCCTCTATCTTCCTCTGATGAAGTCATCCTTTCTTCTTTTGTTGCTTTTCCAGCTGAGTAATCCTTGCTAAATAGAGCATTCCTGAAATATTGTGGAGCCATGATGGCTTCTGCAATTGCCTTTTCCAGTTTATTTATGTTATACATCTTTCCCTTATGCTGTGTTTATATTAACAGTTACAACAGTGGAGCATGCTACCTATAGACTAATTAGGATTTACCATAATAAACACAACTATTAATCATGACTTTCATTATTTTTTACTCTAATAAACACTTGATATAATCCATGACAATGACAAGAGAATGATCATTAATAAACCCACAGTATTTACTAATTAATTAAAGCTGCTCATTAATTTATTTGAAGGATAAAGACTAAAGACATACTATTAATGTAATTTACTGTAAATGAAAAACAAAAATATCTTCCTTTGACATTAAAATTTTCATTAAACTTTGCAGAATGCATTAAGGACCTTGTGAGTGGAAAGAGACACCTGTTTAATGAAAAAGTTCATCATCTAATGCTCAGCCAGAGCACTCACAAACACCAAACCATATGGTGTTTCTACCTTACATAAGGTAAGGAAGAAAAAGTATTTTGTTTTGCACACTGACTGCCTGGAAAGAATCCGTCTTGCTAAAGTTTCTTCCGCTTTGTCTACAGCAAATGGAGATGTGACCTTATCCCCATGTTTCATTCTGGTGTGTCTTGGTTCTGTTGTGCTTAGCTAATATAATACAAAAATAGAAAATATCAACTTCTTTCAAGAATATAAAATTTGACTGAGAAAGGTAATTTAATTTTGTTGTTATGCCTGAGGCAACATCTCAGGTTGTTATACTCATCTCTACGAAACTGATTTTTCCAACCTATCTGCTGGAGTTACCTTACACAACTACTATTGTCTTTTTTTGCTTTCACAGTCTGTTTTTTATAATACTCTAGTTGCACTTAAATGTACTCCTGTTTTTTCACTATGTCAAATTAGCAGGGCTTTAAACTAGACTTGAAGGGGGAGAAGGTTAACATGAAGCTTTTCTGTGACAAGCTGAGGGATGATGTGTCATTGTTAGAGGGATGGGGTGCTAGCAAGGACCCTCAGCTTGTTGCTCTGAGGCATTCTGGGGACACTGCAGCATGCTTGAAGTCTTATGGAAATAAGCCAGGAGTGCCTGAGGTAATAGGATCCAATAGGGAAACACCAGGGAAATAGCTCAAAGGTATTAAGGAGGCTTCTTCTAAGAAGGTAACATGGCCAATAGCTGAGCTAAAGTGCATCTACCCCAATGCACGTAGCAAGGACAACAAGCAGGAGGAGTAGGAAGCCACCATGCTGCTAGAAAGCTATGACATGGTTGCCATTACTGAAGCTTTGTGGGATGAATCCCATCACTGGAGTGCTGCTATCAATGGCTACAGGCTGTTCAGAAGGGACAGAAGAGGAAAGAGGGATAAAGGCGTTACCTTCTATGTCAAGAAAAGTAGTGTGAAGAGCTGACTGAAAAATATGGGCAAGAATTAGAGACCGAGGAAACAAAAGGAATCTTGTGGCTGGTGTTTACTATGGGTCTTCCAAGCAAGGGGAGCCTATTGATGAAACCTTCTTACTCCAGCTACAGGAGGCTTTGCCCTCTCAGTCTCTCGTCTTGATGGAGGACTTCAACCACCCTGATATCTGCTGGAAAAGTAGCATGGTGAGCTTTAGACAATCCAGGAGACTCCTAGGATACATTGGGGATAACTTCTTAAGTCAGGTAATAGATAGCCCTACCAGAGGGGATGCAATACTTGACCTGATGCAATTGAGCCAATTGATGATGTAAAGATTGGTGGCAGCCTGGGCTGCAGTGATCACACACTGGTGGAGTTCACAGTTCTGAGGCGTATAAGTCAGGCAAGGATTTAAGTCAAGACCCTGAATTTTAGGAAAGCAAAATTCCAGCTCTTCAAGGAGTTAGTCAATAAGACACCCTGGGAAATTGCCCTCAGGGACAGGGGGGCAGAACAGATCTGGCAGATCTTTAAGGATGCTTTCCATAGAGTGTAAGAGCTTTTGATCCCCAAGTGTAACAAATCAGGAAAGGAAGGCAAGAGGATGGCATGACTGAATTGAGACCTGATGGTAGAACTAAAGGGCAAGAAGGAAATGCACAGGCAGTGGAAGCAGGGACAGGTATTCTGGGGAGAGTATAGGGAGACTGCCCAGTTGATAGGGGTTGGATCAGGAAGGCCAAGGTGTAGCTGAAGCTGGACTTTGCAAGGGATGCAAAGAATACTATGGAAAACTGTAAGTATGTCAACAAGAGGAAGGTTGACAATCTGATGAGCAAGACTGGCAAGCTGGTAACAACAGACTGGGAGAAGGCTGAGGTACTCAACAGCATTTCTGAGTCATTCTTCATTGACAACCTCTCTTCCCACACCTCCTGAGTCAATGGGTCACAAGATAGGGACCAGGGGAGCAAAGTCCTTCCCACTGTAAGAGAAGATCAGGCTTGTGACCACCTGAGGAACCTGAACATACATATGTCTACAGGACTTGATAAGGTAGATCCCAGAGCCCGGAGGGAATTGGCCAAGTCATTCTCTGTGATATTTGAAAAGTCATGGCAGTCAGGTGAAGTGCCTGGTGACTGGAAAAAAGGAAAAGTTAAACCCGTTTTTTTAAAGGATTGAAAGGAGGACCCTGGGGGTTACCAACCTGTCAGGCTCATCTCTGTGCTTGGGAAGGTCAAGGAACAGATCCTCTTAGGAGCTATGCTAGGGCACATGGAGGGCAGGGAGGTGATCCAAGACAGCCAGCATGGCTTCACCAAGGGCAAGTCCTGCCTGGCCAACCTGGTGGCTTTCTGTGATGGAGTGACTACATCAGTGAACAAGGGAAGAGATATGGATGTCATCTATCCGGACTTCAGTAAAGACTTTGACTTGGTCTTCCACGACTTCTTTCTCTCTAAATTGGAGAGATATAGATTTGATGGGTGGACTCTTCAGTGGATGAGGAATTGATTGGATGGTCACATCCAGAGGGTAGTGGTCAACAGCTTGTGGGGATATATGACGTTGTGATCCAAAATGCTTGAGGCAGCTTTTTTTTTGCTTGGGTTTTTTTTTTTTTTTTTTGTGTGCGTGTCCATAGGAAAGACACTATGGAAATGATAGTAATTTTTCTTGTTTCAGTGAATCAGCATGTGCTGTAAAATGTAGAAGAAATATGCTTGCCATCCTCCTCCTTATCATCATTAAATTAAAAAAAAAAAAAATCCAGTCATTTTCACCCATGTAGATCCTTCAGTCATTCAAATTAAAAAAATAAAATCTTACTGAACAAGTAAGAAAAAAAAGATCTGTCTGCATGTCTATGGAAGCAGAGGGTTCCAGTGGGATCTTTTTCCTTCTATGTGTTTTTTTGACCTCTAGATGAGCAGAAAGATGTGCATGAGTACATAGGCAAGCACCAGCAAGGCAGATGTTACACTTACTGACCTTCAGTCACAGAAACTGATAATCTGTTTGGCTGTCATTCATTGTCCTTTTGAGGCTTTCTCACAGCAAATGGATGCCAAGGAGACATATTTGATCCTGCAGGTCCTGCCAGAAATTATATTTGGACTTGGATATTTTGGAATGAATCTGAGACTAGTTTGACAACAAAGGGAAGGCTGCTGCAGTAATGCATGCAGATGATATACTTCTCAATCTGTTTCTATGCTTCAGAGCAAGGACACTTTTGGGGCCCTTTCCTGTCTTTTCATTCAGCCATGGGTATGAAGGCAAAATGTGCAATAATGTCAAAACTTATAATTCATTTATGCAGAGAAACTGGCCACTGAAGTGCACCTCTGTAACCTAATGAATAAAGCATCAGTTTTTCACTTAATAACAAGTAAATCATTAGTAACCATCAGCAGAGCTCTTTTGCTGTGAAATTTTTTTCTGAGATTTTTTTTTTTCCTTTCATTAATGGTTTTCAGAGACACTGCAATGGTACATGAGAATGAAGAACATTGCACCTGCACGTACTGGATAGAAGGAATGTGGCAACAGAAGCATAATAATGTTCAAGGAACAGAGCATATGAGGGCTTGTAAGGCTTTGGAAGCTGAAGTGGAATAGTAATAGAAGGTAGGTTTCTAGAGAAGTAAAGGCTGGAGCCAACAAAAAAAGCTAGAAATACTGATGAAAAAATTTCAACCAATATTAATTGGAAAGATGTGACGTTGCGTATGACAAGGAAACATACTTTTTCCCCTTCCTGAATAGAGAGGAGGTAGATAATTATTTAATTATTGCCTTTTTTTGTCAACTAATTATAGTTTTTCAAATTTTGGGTCAGTCACTCACCTTATCAACACATAAAGCAAGAGAAATAATGTGATGCCCAGTTTGCTGCTAGCCTCATTTCTATACCCCTTCAGCTTCCCTCATATGTAACTTTCTTCATTCTATTTCTTTGATGTTTGCTATCTTCTAGATTTTAATCAAATTTGTAAGAGTACACAAAGTAGTAATGACAAACTATACGGTGTATTACCAATACAGGACAAAACCATAAGGTTATTACCATAGCAAAGCAGGAATCCACCATGAATGCTGCACCATTCACAAGCACGTTTGTTCATTGGGTGTGTAATGTCAAACCTATTTTGTGCACGCTTTTTGAAATACAGATCTTAGTGTTCCCTATTAATTCTAGTACAGTGAATATTTCACACAACTATATGCTTACATTTGAAGTACAAATCACATTTTAGTATTTCTTGTTGTATGTTACAGCAGAATTCAAGAGTGATACTGAGATATAAAACTGCCCCATTAGATCCCTTTCTTATTTTCTCCCTTTTTTACAGAAATCTGTTGATTTCAAATTATTTCTTCTGTTTCTGTTTTGTAATACTTATCCTTAAATGTATTGATAGCCATAGCACATTACCTTTGATACCTGTTTTCTGAGAAGCCATTCATCAGCCTGCCTCTGCTTTTAGTGAAATGTCCTTTCCCGTGCCTTTCGTTGCAGTTGGTACTTTTTACTGAAGCAGCTTGGATTTACGTGGGGTTACAGGTAACACCCTTCTATAAAAAGATGGCAACAACTAGGATCTTTTGAAGTTCAAAAATGAGGGAGCAATGACCTTGAGGCTCGTGTAGGCAGATGTTGTGTTCTGGTACTGCTTCTTGATTTAGCTCTCCATGGCTGCTCTAAATTTCTCCAGCACTTGGTGTCACATAAGCCTGTGCCTCACAGCCATCTGGAAACTCAACAAAGCAAAATATGCTGAATGTAAGTTGAAAGTGGAGTGAAAAAGGTGTTCACAAAAAAAGCAAGAAACTTAATTAATGATGTACAACAAAGATAATGTTGGACGCACTAGAATTTAGACTGCAGGGCTGTAATTGCAGCTTGCAGCTGAGGAGCATACAGGACAGCCCATCGGGAAAGTGAGCTTTGCTGTTTTTCAGTCTACAGTTTTGTATGTGCTGACCTATTCTTGCAACATAACTGTACTTGGCTGGGAGGACTGTAATGTGCTTTGCAAGCAGATACTTCCCTATCTGTACTGTACTAGACAGCAGGTTTGACAAAGAGTCTGGACAAGCAAGCCCCCTCCCTATGCCCCTGTATTTGCTCAGAGGAGAGTAATTGGAAACTGTAATAGTACCTTAAGAATATTAGGGTGATTCCTTGGTTATTTTGGCCTTCAATTGCCATTACCAGCAGTGGACAAGTAAAATGCAGTATTGAGGAAAAGATGCACAATCCTGTTTTTAAAATACTGTGGTGCGTTTCTAAGTTACTAGATGTCCTTTATTGCTGTGCTGGTCAGTTGACCTTTTAGTATTACAATGTCTTTGGAGTGTTTGCCTTGCTGTGCAAGGATTAAACCTGAGAGCAGAATCACATTTGGCAATGACTTGGGCTGTTAACAGCGCAGTATGCAATTTTGATATTCTAGTTTGAGTTTAGGAGCTCTCTCCAGTCATATGAATTTCAGCACTGTTTGCTAACCCAGACTACTTCTTATTCCAGAGCTTTTAGCCTGTGTTTTCATGTCACTGATGAGTTCAGACATGATCCATACTGGTTAAAAAAGTCATTCAGAAACATGAAAGGAAATAGCTTCCTTAGTAGTAGTGAGAAATAGTTCTTCACTACTACATCCGTGAATATGTTTTTTACTTTGAGATGTTATACAACAATCGGGGTTTTTTTGAAAGAAAATATGCTGAAAATTGTAAGATTTGAAAAATGAATCCTAAGGATATTATTAATAGTAAATGTATTTACATTATAAATGCACTATGCATAATATCACATGGGTGTAACCAAGTTAATTTTCTTTTTAACCTAACAATTACATTTAAGAAATTAAATTTCCCCCCTTCCCTTTTCTTTTTATTTTCCAGTTGTGTGTTCTGACTAGAAAAAAACTGCTGTCTTCATAGCAACTAGAAATCTTATCAGCAGCACAAAAAACAGCCCAGAGTGATATGCAGCCACTGAATCCTCTGAATCCTGCCCTGCCCAAGACCTTAATCTTGGCTTCAGAGTGAACATTCTCTTAAATACGGAAGATGATTCTATCTCTGACAAATTGTGATCCTATGGCTTTCTGCAGCAGAGGCTCTCAGTTCCAAAAGAAAAAAGAAAAAAAAAAAAACAGAAAACACTTCTGACTGTGTGCTTAAAAAATTAGAAGCCAGGTAGGGTACAAGATTGCAGCTTAGAGAATTCAAGAAAAAGTGCCTGTGATAGTTTTCCAGCCTCTTTGGGTCAGAAATAAAAGATACCCCAGTGTTCGTTTATTTTCCATATATTATGCTTTTCAGAGTGGCAATTATTGTTGGTCACAAATGTGTGCAGGAATTTGCTTTACTTTGTTTATTTTGTCTGGAAAGAAGCATTAGTTGAGTTGTATTTTATTGTTGGGCTTACACATGCAGCTAGAAAAAGAAATCAGTTAAGAATTGTTTATTGCTTCCAGTATTAGATACAACAATGTGATAAGTTATAAACTGATATAATAGTAACTATCAGCCAATTCCAGTTTATTTGTTGAACAAAGCATTATTAGTGGCTGTGAATCACAGAATCATGGAATGGTAGGAGTTGGAAAGGACCTTTGGAGATCATCTATTCCAATCCCTCTGCTCTAGCAGGTTCATCTAGAGCAAGTTGCACAGGAACACATCCAGGCAGGTTTTGAATATCTCCAAAGAAGGCTCCACAACTTCTCTGGTCAGCCTGTTCCAGTGCTCCGTCACCCTCAAAGTAAAGATGTTTTTCCTCATGTTCAGATGGAACTTCCTGTGTTCTTGTTTGGTGCCCATTGCCCCTTGTCCTTGAGTGTGAAGAACTGTTTCTGTATGAGGTAGGCTGAATCTAGGAGACATGTAGCTAATTCAGTGGTGATGTGTGATGTGCTGTTTCCAAATTCATGTTTCTGAGTCTTCATTGAACTGTGTGTTTCTGGTATGCTCAGGTCTCCTCCAATCTGATTACCTGCTTTTTTTGTGCTGCCCCATTGCACAAACCCTATATATCTTTGGGTATGCCAAAAGTAATATGAATATAGTCAAGCTGAGGAACTCCCAGGTCTTCTGTTGAAGAATTATTATTAAATAGATTGGTTCTGGACACAAAAATAACTCTCTGATAAACTTGTGGCGTTAATGCAATAGTGCTCTATAGGTGCTCCCTACGCCATTGGTAGATCAAAAGCCATTGTCATGCGGGGGCATTTGATGGGAAGGAGGAATTGATTCATTTAAGTCACCAGAGATGGAATCTCAGAAGTGCAAGTCATTCGTCCTGCCTAAGAAGAAGGTCATCCTGGCCTTGGGACTGTCGTCACTTGTTTGATTTTCCTGTGGTCTGTCTGTTCCCTTGGGGCAGAACAGTGGATGGGAGAAATTCAAAGTCTGCAGTTTTCGTGTCAGGTACTGTGCAGATGATGCAAACAACTGCACTGCAGTCGAAAGGGATCATATGGTAGGGAACTGCACCCTGGAGTGCCTCTTTCTCTCTTTTCCAAGCAAGAGAACAGCAGTGGGCTGTACGTTTTCCTTTGTTATCGATGGTATGCTGTTTATACTTAAGCTAGTTATAATGTACTGAAATAAGTTACTGGGTTTTTCATTGTCATCATGGGTGGTGAGGAAGAAAAGGACTCTAAGAGGGAATCTGGGAAGGATATAATTTTGAAAGGGCAGGAGGAAGGTTGCAGAAGAAAATGTAAGCAATACTGGGACAATTTGATTTACAGAATACTACACCTGGTGTTAATACTGAAAAATAGTGCATGAGGAATGGTAATTTGGTACATTAGTATAGGAAGCAAGATCTTTTATTTCAGCAAAAAGTGTGTTCTGGATACAGCATATGCAAAGATGAAAAAGCTCTTATTTCCTGGCAGCTTTGGAATCTTCTAGAAAACAGTGTTGAAGGCAACACAGGATTGTAGTCACCACAACAGACCAATATTGTAACAACCTAGAAAAAAGATAATCTTGATACTTTTAGTGGAACCTGCTAAAAATGACAGCATTGCTTATAAAGATTGGAGTTCTGAACTCAAAGGGACCAATTATTTTTTTCAGCTGTGCTGATCTCTCAGCCTAAAGGCACCTGCTGAACTATTTGTACTCTCATTTCAATCCAAAAAATTCACAGGTGGTTCACGTTAGATTATGGGGACCTACATAATCATCATTTTGATGTTACTACTTCTCTGTTTACTGTACTTCAATGCTTTGATCAGGGGACTGGTTTTCCTTATAGTCACAGATGGTTGCTGTTTGACAGGCTGACAGGCAGACAAAGTAAATAAGCATGAAAATAAAATATTCCTTTGTTTTGGTGAGTCAGGTCAATGTCATGTGGGTAGACACTGATCTGTAATCCTTCTAGCTGCTAGGATGGGGAGAGGGTGTTGTATGTAATGATGCACGAGAATCTCACATCATTCTCTCTAAGACTGTCCTGTGAGAATTTGATCAACAATTCTGAGCTTACAATGAAATTTCAGTGTTACTTTTTTGATTCAGATAGTAAGTGTTGTCATTACATAGCACTGTGAAATTTCCAGGAGTTAGTTTGGAAAAATCCCATCTGGCAAAGATGTGCATAATCCTGCATATCAATGTGATGTTTGAGCACAGATCAATAGCAGGATGAAATGCTACATAATTATTGCATGTCTATGTCTGTTTCTACTTGCCTGAATTTGCAATTAAAAAAAAAAAAAGTTTTACAAAAAAACCCTCACAAAAAAACTCTTGGGGTCACCAAAGATACAGATTCTAATATAGCGATAAACTAGTTAACTCGGCAGTATAAATGTTTTTATGACAAATGTCTTTATTATTTCATTATTATGAAAAGAGAAATCTAATAGAAAATAGTGATTTTAAAATTGTTTAAATACTTTGGAGTAAGGACTGTTCTATGACATTTGTAGCAACTCTTGAAATAAAGTGGCATCTGGTTGGTGAACTCTCCTGGGGTAATTTTGTGGGATTGGAAATCTGTTTTTTCATAAATAAATTGTTACTGACCTATTGATGTGATATGACATTGCTTCCTTTTTGGCAGGTTAGTAATAGAGAAAGTTGGTCCTACTAGCCCTTACACTGATCTTTTGCCAGGTAAAAGAAAAAAAATAAAATAGAGAATTGTCTGACTGGCTTTAGAAAAAGATGACAGCATAACAAATTTATCCTTCTCATCATGTATCAGTTAAAGTAAGCCTAAATATACGCTTTTTGTCATTATCTTCATTTTAATTGAAAATAATGAAGCTACCAAGAAAATACATTCTGTTTTATGGATGCATTACCTAGCTAAAGACCAGCTCTTTATATTCAATATTTGAAATAAATTATTAGGTTAATGTAAATAATTGAAAGAAGCTTCATTACCAGGGAACTTTTGTACATAGTTTACACTTTTCTGTTTCCTTAAACACTTGGGTTTCATGCCATAACTAATAGAATAAAACATACTTTGGAGGTGGCTTCAGGCACTAATCTTTTGCCCATTATGACCTGTGGTGACTTAGAAGCCCAGCCCCTGAAATTCTCAAGCAGAGCTGATGAGTAGATGGGAAACAGAGCAAGCAGGGGTGGCGGCTGCGTTTGCAGGGGATTGATTGTCCTTTACCCACTGATGGCAACAGCCCCTGTGGTGGAGCTCCATCACTACTGTGGCTGGAGGACACAGCCAGGCCAGCTGGGCTGGCTGGGGCTGCCGCAGGTCAGCCTGGAGCTTGGGTGACACTTGTCTTCAGCAGTATCTAGAGACCAATAGCCTCACGTCCTGCCAGGTAGAGTTATGCACTGTGAGGTAGGCACTTCCCTGATTAGAGGAAAACAGGTCAGCAGAAAGCAGCTTTCTCAAAGTTGCTAAACTTAATCCTGAAAGCTTTCGGGTGGAGCAGGCACCCAAACATTTTCAAAACTCTGATTGTGTATGAAGCACCCCAGAGCAACCCTGAATTCTGCCAGTGGTCTTGGAAATGTGTATCTCTAGGTTTTGGCTTGGTTTGATAGTTTGGATTTGTTGATTCTTGTTTCCAAAGATGTTTGCAATAATGGTGGTTTCTCCAGCTACTGAAAACAATGGGTTTATTTTTAAGGAAAATGTTTTAAACTAATCCATTTCTTAAAAGTACTAGGTATTATAATTTTAAAACTTAATTTGCCTTGCTTGATATGTGTAAAATTTCAACAGACTATGTTTCACTAAGAAAAAGACTAGGTAAAATTTCAAACTATTGTTTTCAAATATTTTGCTAATGTCAGTTACAGTCTGAAAAGTAACACTGTATATTTGTATTGATAACTTACCTTTAGATGAGTAAATGCATATCTCTGGGTTAGTAAAATTATGTGTCAGTGGGAACAATCATAAATGCAGATGTAAAAAGAGTGTTTTCACAGAAGAAATTGCTTGGTGGTTGCTTGTAAATGCTTTCCCAGATTGAGGTAAATTAATTTCAGGGAAAACTGTATCTTGGACATTTTTTGGACAGTTTTAAGACTCAG